>JAYESA010000006.1:154382720-154820220 GCA_036927795.1 Iris macrosiphon
TATATATATATATATATATATATATATATATATATATATATATATATATATATATATATATATATATATATATATATATATATCAAGGTAGCAAAACCTATTGTTTATCCTCTCCTTCATAAATATTCTTGTTAAACTGTTCCACCTCTCTAGCTACCCGTAGATCTCATCACCAGACCGCGAGACTCAGGTCCTCCCTCATTGTATATATCCCCCTCTCCCCGCCATCTCTCACGAGTTTCTCCTCGACAATCTCCCACTGAAGCCGTGTTGTTGGTTGATTGTCCCGTCGAGCCACGCGAGCCTCTACGGTGCAGGTCACCGTCCCCGTATGTGAAGCCATCCCAATCGACGCACGACCTTGTGATCGAGTCCATCCCGTCGAAGTAGTCGCATGCAAGAACGATCATGGCCACCCCGAACTCGTGCACGGACGAGACACTCCTTGGCCAACCGACCATGTGAGACTTAACAACCCCGTGAGCTTGCCACGCTAGAAAGCCTACGCGCACCACTCGAGCGGGAGCTTTTGCTTCTGTAAAGAAAACATTGAGTTCCCGCTCAAAAGTTCTTTGAATACTTGATGCTTCTTCTCTCAGGAGTCTGGAAAGAAGAAAAATATGTCATTAATAGTGGTACTTCTCTATTAAACCCCCCTCAGGTTCCCATTTCTCCTTTAAAGCAAAACTTTCATTAAAGCCGCTTTCACCTTTAGGGAAGCTTTCAATTGGAACCTTAAATCTAATGGTTAATTACGAACCAAAGTAACAAAATTAAGTGCATAAGCCAGCTGAAGTTCCAACTAAACCTAGTTAAATAAATATCTTGTGTTAAATAAGACGTTAAATTAATAGGATGTTTGTAATATTGGTTAGGTATTTTGGAGTAACTTGGATTTTGATCCACAGCATTCCGAATTGGACAAAATTATATACAAGTATACCTTGCCAAATTTGTACATGTATTTAATAATTTATTTGTTTTCTTGCCTATCCATACAACCGTTAAGTTGATTACACTATTATTTGTTTAAGTAGTAGTTGTGCATGCTAGTTTTTGCTGTTAATTTCATATCATAGATGTATATTATGATAGGATGTTTTAGAGTTATTGTGAACACATGCTTAGGCCAATGTTTACTAGACTTGTTGCTCTCATATGTTGTTATAGGTTCCATTGTTTACTTGCACTACCCTCGAGTCATTGTCATATTTTTAGAGATCGAGCCACGGGATGGGGAGAACGATTATACGTTTATGAATTACTTTTCCTTTTTTTTTCATTTTAACCTAGTGTCGACAAAGCAGAGGATTATGTTATTATGCTAGTGGCCACGAAGGTCTATGGTTGACTCGTTTAGCCATAGTTCGCTGAGGGCTATGGTGGTTTGACTTCATTTTCTTTTGGCAGTTCACACATAGGTAGTTTTTCTCATATATGCACCATGATTAGTGTAGTTTTAAACTTTATATGATCAAGTCTTGCTTAGTTTCATGATACTGTTTATTTACTATATATTCGGCATATTTCTATGTATCTTGTTACGTCCCACTGAGGACCTGTTCCCTTTTCAGGTATAAACGATCATGATTATTTACACGAGCACGGACCAGGACTTGCTACTTCTTTCTCTTTCGAGAAGGCCTTCCCTTCGAGCCTCTCTGAACACTAGATGGTGTACTTATTATATTTTCTTTTATATTCTAGTTTGGTTGTGGATTTGTCTCCACCCAACCATTGGTCTTCTCGACTATTTCATACTTAGTTCATTGCCATATTTGGATATTTATTTCTATTTGATTTTGTGGATGAGATTAGTATTCCATGTGACTTGTGACATTATATACCACTTGTGAATTATTATTCAAAATATAATGTACTTATGTATTATGGTTTCCATATATTGGAGATTCTATGTATATACGGCTGGCATGCTTACGTATTCCTAGTCCTACGTATTTTAGGACTAGGGCGTGAAATGCTGGAGACATCAAGGGAAGCAGAAGGATTCTCATAATAAGAAGAAGGACTTCAACCATCTGAAGTTGAAGTCGGCTTCGCTCAAGCCAAAGCATAAGAATGATGTGAGTTTTTTCAATTGTGGTAAGAAAGGACACTACCGGAAGGACTGCAGATCCAATCCTAAATAGACTTAGCAAGGTGAGCCTAACAAGGTTGCTATGATTGCGTAGGTAATTTTAACTGGTGTCGACACTGACTGGTGGGTAGACACTGGTGCATCTTGCCATATTTGTTCTAAGCGAGAATTATTTACCATATACAAGCCTACGTCAGAGAAGGTGATGGTGGCAAACCAGGCATAAGTTGAAGTACTTGGAACCAGAATATCGGTATTGAATCTGACTTCGAAAAAGTCTCTGACGCTTCAGAAAGTGAAGCACGTACCGGTGATAAGCAAGAACCGGGTCTCAGGAAGTGAAGCACGTACCTGTGATAATCAAGAACCTGGTCTCGGGAAGTCTGTGGTATAACACAAGTGTAAACTCCCTCGACCAGAATTTAGTAATTTAGGATTAGTTTTGATTAATTAGATTTATGACAATTTTTATTATTATTTTATTATATATTGATTGTGCACCTGCTCATTACACAATTGATTAGGGCATCACACTAGCTGTTAACCCTAAACAAATTTTACATACCTGCCCTAGACTTGTTAGACTACATTTTCTGTATTTTTAGCAACTTCCAGAAACCTTGTTTGGTGCTTCGTTTTATTTATTTCCTATTTAAATTTTTGCTCTTTACCATCTATGTACCCCTAGAGATTTGAGGACCAGTAGGCACCTATTTTTGCCAAACAAAAATACGAGAATATTCTACTCTAATTATACTACAATTATCGTTTTGACACCGTAGAAAAATTATGACCCTAACAGCCTCAGAATAAATAGTAAACACCGTGCGCAGTATTTATTAAATAATAAATACGATGACTGTATCACCTGCAATATCAGACCCTGCCTCTGCCCAGACTCACCCCACACTGTCCAAAATATTTTCCCCAGCTATTTCCCTCATTTTTGTACAATTCAGAATTACGGGAAATCAGTATCTGAAATTTGGTAAATTGCAAAATTATGCAAAATACAAATTTTATGTATTTATGCAATTATTGAAAAGTTAGGGGTTTTTATGCAAAATTGCATACTAGGTGGCCTAATCCTATTGGCTAGACCATAGGTGTGTGGAACCCACCCATAATTTCCAGAAAAATCTGCTAGAAATATCTCCAAAAATCGAAATTACCAAAATACCCCTGAAGTTGCCAATAATTACAGAGTTGCCATTAGGCCTAAACCTATATAAACCCTAGCCCTCCCCTTCATTCAAACCCATCCCACCACCACCACGGCCACCCTCCGTCCACCGGACCACCGCCGAACCCGTCGCCACTCCCCTCCCCTTCCCTCCGACCACTGCCACCCACCTCCGGCCGCCTGTTCCGCCGTGGCCAACCTCCACAGCATCATCCCGACCACCACCTACACAGCACCACCACCACTCCCATTCACCTCCAGCGCCGCCTCCGGCCATCGCCGACCACCGCCACCCTACCCAAACTCTTCGCCCCGACCTCCCCTACCTACCACCACCACCTCACCTCCCCACGACACCGCCTCCGGCCGCCCTAGCCCCCGCAGCAGCCACCCCCTCCTAACCCGAGCTGCTGCCACCCTCACCCCCGACGCCCCTAGCCGCCACCACCACCGTCGTGGAGCTCCGCCACCACCACCAAACTGACCACCGTCCTCCCCTCTCCCGAACCCGCCGCCTGCCCGGCCACCTCCGCCGCTTCCCCGCCGGCCAGAGCCCCCGCAAGCTGCAAGCTGCTTCTGCTGCTGCCAGTAGCCACTGCTACTGTTGCTGCTCCTCCAGCCGCCTCCGGCCAGCTCCGCCGCCGTCCTCCCGCCGGCGACACCGTGTGGGACCCCCCGCCACCTATAAAGGTATATATACCTATACTATTCATAAATACGTATATAATCTCTAATACATGTTTATATATATATAATTTATGTATATATATGTATATATATGTATATATATATATGTATATATATATGTATATGCATTTATATGTATAATTATATATATAATTACAGTATATTATACTGTATATATATTATAGATATATATCTAAATATATTTATTACTATATATATTTATTATGTATATATGTATATATATATAATATTATGATATATATTATATATATATGTATATAATATTATAATATTATGATATATATCTAAATATATGTATATGTATATAATATTATGATATATATATATACATTTATTTCTATATATATTCTATACATATATATTTTTTTATATATGTATATGAATATGTATATTACATAATATTATGATACATATATATACATTTATTTCTATATATATTCTATACATATATATTTATTTATATGAATATGTATATTATATAACATTATGATATATATATATACATTTATTTCTATATATATATATATGTCTATAGTATATATATAAATATGTATATATTTATATATATATAAATATGTATACTATATATATGTATATGTAACATATTTATATGTTATACTATCTATGCATTTTTCTTTTATTTATTTTTCTGCATTTATTTCCTGCACTTATATATATATATCTATATATATATATATAGTATCTATATATGTATATATTAATATCCAGCTGGATAATACAGCTTATCTATATATTATATATTTTAATTCTTGTAAATATTATTTCAATTTAATATTATATATTATATATTGTGCTGGATATTACAGCCTAATTATATATTATTCAGTGGTCGTATATAGACCCTAATAATATTTAGTACAGCACATATATACGTATTAAATTTCTGTACTGTCATTTCAATTTACCTATATCTCAGTGGATATACCCTGAATATTACTATTTATTATTATATTATATAAATCAGAGGATACACCCTGATAAATACTATATTATCTATAGCAGTGGATATACCCTGCTACTATATATTTATTCCTGCTTTTATCTGTTCTTTATATACTATATATACTGATATATCTATATATATACCTACTATATATATATCTATATTATATAAGTGTATATATATATGCTTTATATTACAGCTATGATATTCACGAACCTATCTGTTTTAACAGAAACCAACTTCAGCACAGCCAGTGACCCCCTGTCACCAGCACTTTCAAACCTGACTGTGAAATCAGGTTATCAACATTACCAGGGAGTAGGCAAGTATACCTTGCCAAGTTTAATGTTTAAATCCTCAAATATTGTTATATGCTTCTTATTCCTGCAATTCATATACTATGAGTACCAGAGACTGCCTCTGGTACAGTCAACTAATACGTTGACGATTAGGTAAATAACTTAGCATTACAGACTCACCAACAGCTGTGAGAGTATTTTGATATTCTCCTAGACCCTATCACGGGAACACGCAACAGGGTTGCATTATATTTTGGGATGCGAGCTGCGTATGTGATTAGCTACCAGTACGTGTGACCCGCATCACGGATTAGAATAACTCAGAAAATGTACGACTTGACATTTAGTTTCATGGGGATGGGAAAGATAACTAGTGGACGTATGGGACACCCCCTCCAATAATGTTTTATACCTTCGTATCAGAGATGGTCGATTGCAGAGTTTCCTGAGTCGGGGGCATACGACACCTATACTAGCCAGTCGCCACGATTGGTGAATTACGTCAGCGTATGTCTAGCCACACATTCCCATGCGTACTACTGGATCTTTACTTGCATTTTTACTTAGTATGGTTAGCACCCTGTATTTATTTTCTTTATTCAGTATTTACATACATGGCATGTCATTTCCTGTATCTTGTCCCACTGAGGACCTGGTTCCCTGCCAGATCTAGACGAGGCTTTCTACCCCACAGTGTACGGGCCTGATCAGGAGGCCAGATGTGCTACCGAGGAGGAGCTCGAGGAGACACCCTCAGAGTAGGCTTGACCCTAGATGCTGCTACCTGGAGATGGAGATGTTTTGCTCAGATAGATGCTACTTAGTCTATCTGATTTTTCTGCGCTATTATCAGTTTTTGTAGTAGGCTTGTATTCTCACCAGTTGTGTACTGTATCAGACTCAGATTATATATATTCAGCACTTGTTTTTCTGACATTTTCCTGTGGATGAGATAGATTTGACTATATTATATTTGTAGTATTTTAGGACAGCGTAGCACATTTCTTTGGGTCCATTCAAAATGGATTAAGCCCTTAGTGACGTGTCAGCTGGCCAGTGACACGTGGCCTAGTTTCTGACATTTTGGAACTGGGGCGTGACATAGTTTTTGTGGTGGCCCATGCAGGTCTAACTTTATTTGCTAGTGGTATGATGACATGCCCAGCAATGCCTGCAATAGGATAGGAATATTAGGTCTCATCCACACTGACACCATCTTTAAAATTTCTATTATTGCATCTTGCTTGATTATCATTATTTATCTCCTTTGTGTTTTCTAATTATCCTATTTTCCTCAGAAATATGGACATACCCGGGAAACTTGCGAATAATGGGGCTGACCAAGCAACAGACCCTTCGCCAAGTGCCCAAGAAACTTCGTCCAATCACCAGAATTCTGGCCAGGAGACAACACCAATACCACAGGCAGAGACACCTTTGTCTCCACCTCCAGCCTTGCCTATCCTGATACCACAACTTGAGGGTCAACCTCAAATGTTGCAGTTTCTCCAGACTATGTTGCAGAACCAGTGGCAACAAACTGAGGCCCTGAGACAGTCTCAGTGGCAGCAAACTGAAGCTCTGCGACAAACGTTAATGACGGCTTTGGAGAGAACTACTACTGCGACACCAGTACCTGTCCAACCAGCGGGCACAGTTCGGGGCTTCCGTCAAATGAGCCTGAGAGATTTCAAAGGCAACGAGACTCCTGAAGAGATCTCCGATTGGATCTCCAATACCGAAATGCTGCTAGAAGGATCGCAACTCACTCCCGACCTATGGATGACCGCTGTGAGGGGCCAACTTCTTGGCAACACCCATCACTGGTGGGAATCCATAGAGCGCAGCGTCGGCAAAGACCAAACTTGGCAACAATTCTTGGAGCACTTCAACGCCAAGTACTTTCCAGCGACAGTCCAGAATGCCCTATACTCCCAGTTCCTGCACCTAGAGCAGGGAAACATGACGGTAGATGCCTACGACGCGGAGTTTAGCAGACTAAGTCATTTCGGTGCTGATCTGATTCCGAACGAGCTGAAGACGGCTAAAAGATTCCACCATGGCCTTAACTACGAGCTCCAGAGGTACACAACAACGCAGTCGAGAATCTCCTACAACGAGGTTCTTACAGAAGCCAGGGAGCAAGAAGCCATTGGCCGAGGAGCCAGACGCTCAAATCCAACCTTCCCGGCCAAGAATCAGTACGGAACAGGAGGACCTATACGTCGTCCTCAATATCAGACGCAGCAGACGACGGGGCCTTACCAGAAGAAGGAGCTCCCTACTTGTCACTTTTGTGGTAAGAAGGGGCATTTTGCCAATGACTGCAGAAAAAATTGGGATTATGCCTGTTATGTGGAGCTAAAAATCATATGGCCAAAGACTGCCCACAACGCAGAGATGCAGCACCACAGCAAGGGCAGAAGCCAGGAACCCAAGCTCAGAAAATGCTTCCCTCCACATCAGGAGGATATCAGAGAGGAGCACCTCTGCCTACTCAGGAGGCCCAGTTCAAGGCCAGACAACAAACCGGAGGACAAAGGCACGGACAAGCCTTTGCGTTAGCTGCCGTTGCAGAAGAGCCTAAAGGAGAAACTATAACAGGTACCATTTTAGTTGCATCATTACCTGCAACTGTATTATTCGATTCTGGGGCTACTTTGTCTTTCATATCTAGTAGTTTCGTAGCCATGCACAAGCTATCCACTTTCCTGCTACCCAAGTGTTGGAAAATACTTACTAGAGGAGGTATTGTTCCAGTTACCAACATTATCGAAATATGTCCGGTAGTTGTTTGTAGTAGAGGACTAAGAGCACGATTTTTGGTACTTCCAATGCCAAATTTCGACGTTGTCTTAGGCATGGACTGGCTAAGCCAGAATGATGCTATCTTAGACTGCCGTAAGGGTAGTGTTATCTTTAGACCCCCAGATCACCCAGAGTTCGAATATATCCGAGGAACCATTGAGCAAGGAGTAGGCCAGACTCCTAGAGCTTACATGACGATGGAGACAGCACTTCCATCAGTTATAGCAGAGTTCGAGGACGTATTTCCAGAAGAATTGCCAGGCCTACCGCCTGACAGAAAAGTGGAGTTCATTATTGAGCTGATACCCGGAGCTGCACCAGTATCCTCCAATGTATACCGACTGGCGAAGAAGGAGCTTGACGAGCTAAAGCTTCAACTGGAGGAACTACAGATCAAGGGATTTGTTCGTCCTAGAGCATCACCCTGGGGAGCACCAGTATTGTTTGTACCAAAGAAGGACGGAACATATCGCATGTGCATTGATTACAGAGCCCTCAACGCTCTGACAATCAAAAACAAGTACCCCTTGCCGAGAATTGACGACCTGTTCGATCAACTAACAGGAGCCGTGGTATTCTCAAAGATAGACTTGAGATCAGGTTATCATCAGGTCAAGGTACGGAGGGAAGATATTCCAAAGACAGCATTCAGGACTCGTTATGGTCATTACGAGTTCCTGGTGATGCCTTTTGGACTAACTAATACACCTGCCGTATTCATGAACCTGATGAACAGAGTCTTCCACCAATATCTGGACCAGTTCGTGGTAGTCTTCATCGACGACTTTCTGGTGTATTCAAAGAACCACGAGGAGCATGAAGAGCACTTAAGGTTGGTATTAGAGACGCTGAGACGGGAGAGCCTTTATGCTAAGATGAGTAAGTGTGAATTATTTCTTGACCGTGTCGCATTTCTTGGACACGTTATCACCGGAGAAGGCATCTCGGTAGACCCAGTAAAGATCTCATCTGTTGAGACGTGGCCAACCCCGACCAACGTCTCAGAGGTGAGAAGCTTTCTAGGACTTGCCGGATATTACCGACGATTCGTAGAAAACTTTGCAAAAATTGCGAAGCCGATTACTCATCTTACCCGCAAAGAGCAGGAGTTCATATGGACTGAAGATTGTCAGACAGCTTTTGATGACTTGAAGAAGAGTCTGACTACAGCTCCCATCTAGACTATACCATCTGGATCCGGAGGTTTTGTCATATATAGCGATGCATCCGGAAAAGGATTTGGTTGTGTCTTAATGCAACATGGGAAAGTTGTAGCTTATGCCTCAAGGCAGTTGAGGACTCATGAGAAGAATTACCCCACTCACGACCTGGAGCTTGCCGCAGTCATCTTCGCCCTGAAGCTATGGAGACACTATCTATATGGCGAACGAGTGGAGATATTCACCGATCATAAAAGTCTGAAGTACGTCTATACCCAGAAGGACCTAAATCTGAGACAAAAACGATGGCTCGAAGAGATGGCAGATTTCGAAATTGATCTACAGTACCATCCAGGGAAAGCTAATGTGGTGGCAGATGCTCTAAGCAGAAGACCCTCGGCATTCGTTATGATCACCCAACCAGGTCTTCTGAGAGATCTAGAAAATTTAGGAATAGAGGTCATTATGCCAGGACTTGACGGCCAATTATCAAACTATCAGCTGCAATCAACTTTGGTAGAAAGAATCAAAGCTGCTCTACCAACAGATGCAAGATTTCAGAGGCTTCGACAAAGAACAGAGGCTGGAATTCAGACAGGATGTCGCATACACGAAGATGGGACTCTAAGATGTGGTGATCGTCTTTATGTTCCAAATGGAGAACTTCGTAATGAGCTTATGTCAGAAGCTCATAGCTCAACCTACTCTATACATCCAGGATGCACAAAGATGTACAGAGATCTGCGACAATATTACTGGTGGCACGGAATGAAGCGGGAGATAGCACGCTTTGTGGCCAAATGCCTGGTGTGTCAGCAAGTCAAGGCTGAGCATCAGAGATCTGCCGGTCTACTTCAACCCCTCCCAATACCTGAGTGGAAATAGGAACACATTACGATGGACTTTGTTAAGGGCTTCCCAAGAAGTCCTAGTGGTCGTAATGCTGTATGGGTAATCATAAATAGACTCACAAAGGCTGCTCATTTCCTACCTTTTAGAGTTGGACAATCTACAGAAGTCTTGGCAGACATGTACATGAAGGAGATAGTACATCTGCATGGAGTGCCAGTCAGCATAGTATCTGACAGAGATACGAGATTTACATCTTACCTCTGGCGAAGTATGCAAGAAAGTCTTGGTACCCGCCTCAAGTTCAGCACCTCGTATCACGCACAAACAGATGGCCAATCAGAACGCACCATCCAGACACTTGAAGATATGCTGAGAGCCTGCATGCTTGATTTCAGCGGATCATGGGAAGATCACTTACATCTGGTAGAATTTTCCTACAACAACAGCTATCAAGCGAGTATCCAAATGGCTCCCTTTGAAGCTTTGTATGGAAGGAAATATCGTTCCCCAGTATGCTGAAGTGATGTTGGCGAGAGACAGATTCTGAGGCCAGAACTGATTATTCGTACGGTGGAGAAAGTAAAGAAGATCCAGGGACACCTACGAGCTGCACAAGACAGGCAGAAGCACTGGGCCAACATTCACCGACGACCTCTAGAGTTCCAAGTAGGGGAGCATGTGTTCTTAAAGATCTCACCTACTAGAGGAACTATCAGATTTGGAGGAAGAGGGAAGCTAAGTCCAAGGTACATTAGACCCTTCAATGTGCTAGATCGCGTCGGAGAAGTTGCTTACAGGCTAGCTCTACCTCAGACCTTGGAAGGAGTACATGACGTCTTCCACGTATCTCAGCTGAGGAGGTATATTCCAGACTCGAGTCATGTGCTAGACTACTCAGAGATCACCATCGGGCCGAGCTTATCGTACCAGGAGGAGCCTGTAGAGATCCTGGACCGAAGCGAGAAAGTGTTGCGAGGCCAGACTATTCCTCTCGTTCGGGTTGCATGGAGACATCATGCACCAGGTGAATCCACCTGGGAACGAGAAGAGGATATTCGTCAGCGTTATCCCCACCTATTTCCAAACTAGGGTATGTCCAATATTTCAAATTCAATCTTTCTTAATCATCATATGTCCTTAATTAATTTTTTTATTCTCATTATATAGTTGTTTTTATTTCGAGGACGAAATATTCTAAGGAGGATAGATTGTAAACTCCCTCGACTAGAATTTAGTAATTTAGGATTAGTTTTGATTAATTAGATTTATGACAAAATTTTTATTATTTTATTATATATTGATTGTGCACCTGTTCATTACACAATTGATTAGGGCATCACACTAGCTGTTAACCCTAAACAAATTTCACATACCTGCCCTAGACTTGTTAGACTACATTTTCTGTATTTTTAGCAACTTCCAGAAACCTTGTTTGGTGCTTCGTTTTATTTATTTCCTATTTAAATTTCTGCTCTTTACCATCTATGTACCCCTAGAGATTTGAGGACCAGTAGGCACCTGTTTTTGCCAAACAAAAATACGAGAATATTCTACTCTAATTATACTACAATTATCGTTTTGACACCGTAGAAAAATTATGACCCTAACAGCCTCAGAATAAATAGTAAACACCGTGCGCAGTATTTATTAAATAATAAATACGATGACTGTATCACCTGCAATATCAGACCCTGCCTCTGCCCAGACTCACCCCACACTGTCCAAAATATTTTTCCCAGCTATTTCCCTCATTTTTGTACAATTCAGAATTACGGGAAATCAGTATCTGAAATTTGGTAAATTGCGAAATTATGCAAAATACAAATTTTATGCATTTATGCAATTATTGAAAAGTTAGGGGTTTTTATGCAAAATTGCATACTAGGTGGCCTAATCCTATTGGCTAGACCATAGGTGTGTGGAACCCACCCATAATTTCCAGAAAAATCTGCTGGAAATATCTCCAAAAATCGAAATTACCAAAATACCCCTGAAGTTGCCAATAATTACAGAATTGCCATTAGGCCTAAACCTATATAAACCCTAGCCCTCCCCTTCATTCAAACCCATCCCGCCACCACCACGGCCACCCTCCGCCCACCGGACCATCGTCGAACCCGTCGCCACTCCCCTCCCCTTCCCTCCGACCACTGCCACCCACCTCCGGCCGCCTGTTCCGCCGTGGCCAGCCTCCACAGCATCATCCCGACCACCACCTACACAACACCACCACCACTGCCATTCACCCCCAGCGCCGCCTCCGGCCGTCGCCGACCACCGCCACCCTACCCAAACTCTTCGCCCCGACCTCCCCTACCTACCACCACCACCTCACCTCCCCACGACACAGCCTCCGGCCGCCCTAGCCCCCGCAGCAGCCACCCCCTCCTAACCCGAGCTGCTGCCACCCTCACCCCCGACGCCCCTAGCCGCCACCATCACCGTCGTGGAGCTCCGCCACCACCACCAAACTGACCACCGTCCTCCCCTCTCCCGAACCCGCCGCCTGCCCGGCCACCTCCGCCGCTTCCCCGCCGGCCAGAGCCCCCGCAAGCTGCTGCTGCTGCTGCCAGTAGCCACTGCTACTGTTGCTGCTCCTCCGGCCGCCTCCGGCCAGCTCCGCCGCCGTCCTCCCGCCGGCGACACCGTGTGGGACCCCCCGCCACCTGTAAAGGTATATATACCTATACTATTCATAAATACGTATATAATCTCTAATACATGTTTATATATATATAATTTATGTATATATATGTATATATATGTATATATATATATGTATATATATATATGTATATGCATTTATATGTATAATTATATATATAATTACAGTATATTATACTGTATATATATTATAGATATATATATCTAAATATATTTATTACTATATATATTTATTATGTATATATGTATATGTATATGTATATAATATTATGATATATATATATACATTTATTTCTATATATATTCTATACATATATATTTTTTTATATATGTATAGGAATATGTATATTACATAATATTATGATATATATATATATATACATTTATTTCTATATATATTCTATACATATATATTTATTTATATGAATATGTATATTATATAATATTATGATATATATATATACATTTATTTATATATATATATGTCTATAGTATATATATAAATATGTATATATTTATATATATATAAATATGTATACTATATATATGTATATGTAACATATTTATATGTTATACTATCTATGCATTTTTCTTTTATTTATTTTTCTGCATTTATTTTCTGCACTTATATATATATATATCTATATATATATATATATATAGTATCTATATATGTATATATTAATATCCAGCTGGATAATACAGCTTATCTATATATTATATATTTTAATTCTTGTAAATGTCATTTCAATTTAATATTATATATTATATATTGTGCTGGATATTACAGCCTAATTATATATTATTCAGTGGTCGTATATAGACCCTAATAATATTTAGTACAGCACATATATACGTATTAAATTTCTGTACTGTCATTTTAATTTACCTATATCTCAGTGGATATACCCTGAATATTACTATTTATTATTATATTATATAAATCAGAGGATACACCCTGATAAATACTATATTATCTATAGCAGTGGATATACCCTGCTACTATATATTTATGCCTGCTTTTATCTGTTCTTTATATACTGTATATACTGATATATCTATATATATACCTACTATATATATATATCTATATTATATATGTGTATATATATATGCTTTATATTACAGCTATGATATTCACGAACCTATCTGTTTTAACAGAAACCAACTTCAGCACAGCCAGTGACCCCCTGTCACCAGCACTTTCAAACCTGACTGTGAAATCAGGTTATCAACATTACCAGGGAGTAGGCAAGTATACCTTGCCAAGTTTAATGTTTAAATCCTCAAATATTGTTATATGCTTCTTGTTCCTACAATTCATATACTATGAGTACCAGAGACTGCCTCTGGTACAGTCAACTAATACGTTGACGATTAGGTAAATAACTTAGCATTACAGACTCACCAACAGCTGTGAGAGTATTTTGATATTCTCCTAGACCCTATCACGGGAACACGCAACAGGGTTGCATTATATTTTGGGATGCGAGCTGCGTATGTGATTAGCTACCAGTACGTGTGACCCGCATCACGAATTAGAATAACTCAGAAAATGTACGACTTGACATTTAGTTTCATGGGGATGGGAAAGATAACTAGTGGACGTATGGGACACCCCCTCCAATAATATTTTATACCTTCGTATCAGAGATGGTCGATTGCAGAGTTCCCTGAGTCGGGGGCATACGACACCTATACTAGCCAGTCGCCACGATTGGTGAATTACGTCAGCGTATGTCTAGCCACACATTCCCATGCGTACTACTGGATCTTTACTTGCATTTTCACTTAGTATGGTTAGCACCCTGTATTTATTTTCTTTATTCAGTATTTACATACATGGCATGTCATTTCCTGTATCTTGTTACGTCCCACTGAGGACCTGGTTCCCTGCCAGATCTAGACGAGGCTTTCTACCCCACAGTGTACGGGCCTGATCAGGAGGCCAGATGTGCTACCGAGGAGGAGCTCGAGGAGACACCCTCAGAGTAGGCTTGACCCTAGATGCTGCTACCTGGAGATGGAGATGTTTTGCTCAGATAGACGCTACTTAGTCTATCTGATTTTTCTGCACTATTATCAGTTTTTGTAGTAGGCTTGTATTCTCACCAGTTGTGTACTGTATCAGACTCAGATTATATATATTCAGCACTTGTTTTTCTGACATTTTCCTGTGGATGAGATAGATTTGACTGTGTTATATTTGTAGTATTTTAGGACAGCGTAGCACGTTTCTTTGGGTCCATTCAAAATGGATTAAGCCCTTAGTGACGTGTCAGCTGGCCAGTGACACGTGGCCTAGTTTCTGACATTTTGGAACTGGGGCGTGACAACAAGCTTGAGGATAGACATCAATGTTGGGCAGATGGTAATTTCATATAAAGAAGCATACTTCGCAAAAGCCTTTTATACTGAAGGGATGTTTAAACTTCAGCTTATAACTCTGACTGATAATGTTAATGCAGTCTTTTCTTCTGTTTATCCTCTTGAGTTGTGGCATAATAGACTAGGACATGTTCATTGTAAAAGAATAAATAAAATATCTAGTCTAAGACTTATCTCCAAATGTGGGGCTAAGGAGGTAGAGAAGTGTCAAGTCTGTGTGCAGACTAAGATCACCAAAAAATCGTTCAAGCAGGTTAATCGAAGCACAGATCTTCTGGAGTTTATGCACTCAGATATCTGTGCTTCAAATAGTTCTCCAAAAAGGTCAAAATAAAGTATTTTATTACATTCATCGATAACTTCTCAAAGTAAGCGCTCGTCTATCTTCTCACATCGAAGGATAAAGCGTTCGAGAAGTTCAACGACTTCAAGACTGAAGCTGAGCGTCAAACTGGACAACAATCAAGAGACTCAGAAGTGATCAAGGCGGAGAGTATAGGTCTCTTGAATTTGCATCGTTCTGTAGAGAACATAAAATTGTCAATGAGACAACTGCTCTATATTCTCCTCAATCAAATGGAGTTGCAGCAAGGAAGAACAAAATATTAAAATAGATGATGAACTCAATATTGTTGACTGCGGGTCTCCCAAACTGCTTCTGCAGAGAAGCTGCATCACGGTTACTTTTATTTTGAACAGTGTGTCGTACGCAACTTTCAATTTCACTTCTCATTGTAGGACCGTGATAGCACCTCTAGAGGTGGTGAATAGAGTGCAGCGGAATAATCTATCCAATTAAAAAATTATGCAAAGTAAAGACAGCTAACAACTAATAGTAATAATGAGTAAATGCAAGACAAATATGTAAAGCAATAAGGGTTATAGAAAGCAAACGCAAATACCAAGATTTTATCCTGGTTTTCCTCTGAGAGGACTAGTCCAGGCCCGAGAACTATTGCTTGGAGTTGTATCCACTATAATCACTAATAGTGAATCACAAGCTTTGATCCGAAGGCTTGCTAACTTCTTACAATCTCAAGCTTTAATCCGAAGGCTCGAAAGACTTCACACATGTGTTTGATACGAAGGGCATGCAGAATTCAACCATTGAAAAGAGAACTTGACAAACCAAGCTTTTATAACTCGAACAGACTACTAACCGAGATTACACTTGGCACTAGATGGCTGGAAAATTGATCTTGAATATAAGAAAGGTTAAAGCTCAGGGGTTTATTGACTTTTAGGATAGAAATATTGAGAATGGTTGAGTGAGTAAGAATATAAAAATATATGCCTATTTATAGGATATTCTTGTTACGTCCCAGTCCTAAAATACGTAGGACTAGGAATACGTGAACATGCCAACTACGCATTCAATAAGACTCTTGTCCGAATCGAATATGTATAATCTGTAAATAATGGCAAATTTCCTAATATGACAAGTCTAGCTACATCTCAATCCACATAAAATAAATACCAAGAATGAACAATATGTTTCATGTTCTGTAGTCCACTAGCATATCAGTTCGAATAGACCCAAATAAAGATTACGAGTCTATCAAAACTAGGCTATATCAGCTAGAATAAACATTATGAATAAATAAACGTAACTCCGATAGAATAAGGTAAATACCTGGTACCATTGCCCCCATGACAAGGCGAAACACATCAGCAACTCCAGACAACTCCACAACCGTCTATGCTACAAAACTGACAAGGGACCAGGTCCTCAGAGGGACATAACAAGGTACAAGAAACAACATGCCAATATAACAGTAAAATAATAAGCAATATGCTCAAGGGAATCTATCATAACCAGCTAAGTGAATGCATATAAGAACAGTTCTTATCCGCTAGACCACCGATGTATAAATCAATATAAATCTCTAGGCTCCGTCAGAGAACCTGTAATAGCGTGGCAAATTCCGGAACTCTAGTAAGAGCTCATGGTAAACTGGTTAATAGTGGTAGCCCAACGTCCCGAGTATGCTCTCCCCACCCAATGTAATATTGTGTCTCATGCCCATAACGTCTCATGTCTATAACACGCAAGATCAATCACTAACTATGTCATGAGTCAAGGTGTAGATATACTCATGTTAACTATATTATATATCTCGGGTCCTGTCCTATGAAACAAAAGCTGAAAACCTCGAATATCTCAAGTAAGACTTCTATACATGAAAGTCGTGTCCAGTATCCTAAGGTATATTATGTAAGAATTAGCAGAGACAAAGAAATACGATGACAATACAATCTAACGATATCTGATTCCGCGTACGGATGTCGGCACCCGAATACAACTCGGACGCTAAGTATAGCAACGACCCTAGGGTCACAATATAGTACATTAAAAGAACTAGAAGTGTAATAAAAATAGTAAAGCATAGAGCACATAATACCGGAACAAAGGCAAGGTACACTTGTCTGGGCCCTGGAGGATAGTATAACTAAGTCCAGGTAGCTAGCTAGCTAGCTACGCCAACTACTCCTAAAAATGTGGATTCCATACGAACGTCTCTGGATGCTACAACAGACATCACCAACGTTTCTGAAATAGAAAATAGCTAGAATTGACTACCCATAAGTCTAATTTGAACACAGGAGCTAAAATAGCAGTTTTGGGTCAAAGCAGGGTCTACCTGTGGCCTACTTTGCACCAAAAAATATGTCGGAGACAAAATTCTCTAAATTGAACAAACTTAGTGTCTACGAGTCCATAATGATGGCACTACGAGTCCAGAATGATGGCATGACCTCAATGGTATATCCGGAATTGGATTTTGAGGAGCCGATCACGAAAATGCCCAACAAGTAGGACCGTGGGGCCCGCGAAATAGCGTTTCGTCAACTTTCTTAGAATCAAACCAAACTTGGGTCATAGGACCAACGTAATGCTGCAAATCAGATGTCATGAGTTTTATTAAAAAATGACAAGCACACATGAAGTAATTGCACAAATTCAAAAAATGTCGATATATGATTTTTCGGTAGATATGAATTGATTCCGGCGTGCATACACGTCCAAATAAAGTTTTGTGAAAGCTCACACATCTGCGTTAATGATACGAGCATTTTGGTGTAATTCGCACACGATGAAGTTACCTCATTTTGCGGGATGCACCCTGTATTGGAAAATTTTGGGTTTCCAAAATCAAGTTTTTTGACAATTTTAACGCTGAATTAATCAACAAAATAAAATAAATTAAAATAAAATATTTAAACGGATTAAAACTTGTTTATATTACCAAAAAGGATGTTCAAGTAGATTTTTAAAATAATCCACTGTTTTGAAGAAAATAGTGCGTCAACATGTGTGGTCGGGACAGTTTCAAAACTATTCAAAAATGGATATTTTTGCTCGACTTTGAGTCAATTTATCACACGATTTAACAAAGATGGAAATATTCTAATTGAAGGGGGTTATTGTTGTTCATGTTGTGAACACGCAAGAAGAAGCGGTTCGAGAAACGATGCACAGATGAGAGAGAGAACTCACGTGGAAAGTGGGGTAGTGGGCTGTGTACTGCATGTGCGGTTGTGCGCCCGGGGTCGTGCGCGGGGCTGCCGGCAGTGGCTGGCTGTGGCGACCATGGGGTGGGATCGCCAAAGGTCGAGCTCCCTTGGGGCACTGGTCGTCTGGTATAAGACTTGAGATTAGGGTTAGGGTTTTGCGTTACATAGCGTTTATATATATACAAAGATTGGGGGAGCGGGGGTAAGGATTGGGTCGGGTAGAATAGGTTGTTTTTGGTTTTATTTTTATTTATTTTTTCTCTTTTCCATTCATAGATGATAAAAATGTATATAAGTAAATATATATCTATATATATTATAAAAATCCTAAAAATTATACAAAAATCAAAAAATTTATGTGTTCATAAATAAATTCTTTATAACAACTTTTACACCAAATATATATATTTTTGTCAAATAATTTTTAATTGCTTAATATAACCAATTATTTATATAAGATATAAAATCAAAGACTTATATTATTTATTTATTTTTCAAATTAGATAAAAATAATCAAAGTTCTTATAAAAAAATAAATTTAAAGATTTAAAAATTTAAGGTGCTCATAATTCTCAAAACGAGTTCAACCAAAATTTGGTCTAGAATATTTGAATTTTTGAACGTTGGAGCTATAAAATCTGGGATTATGCACCTCCATACCGCCCAAAGGAGACAACAATGTTTAGTTGCCTTCGCTCAGAAGTATGGTGTCACCCGAAAGGCGATACTATTTCGACTGGGAGTGTAACTTTGATGGAGCATTCATAGAAGGAAAAATGGGATGGGCGACTGTAATTAGAAATGCTATCAAAAATTTCATGGGAGGTATTGCATCAGTTGGAAGAGGAGGATCACCTCTTGAGGCTGAAGCTAGCATTAGCTCTCACTTTTGGCATTAAGTTTTGTCAATCGTAGGGATATCAGAAAGTAATATTCGAATGTGATTCAGAGATTGTCATCATCGTAGTGAATATATAACTACTCTCAATTTTGTATATGCTTGGAAAAAGTGCTCTAACTGTTCTCCTTATTATCACAGTACTTTTAGAGATAAAATAAAAATGGAGCGACCTAATATTAATGATGATGATCTTGCTAGAGAGGTTGATAGAAAATTTCTATCGTGATTCCATAATTATGTACGGATCCTAAACATTAAGCATTCTAAATTTAGCATTCTGACCAATTGTCTATATGATATGTGATGTTTCACGTTTTCGTCCTAGTATAGAGTTACATAACGAACGACTTCGAGCATTTGCTATTGGACCAAGCAAGAGGTCAAAGAGTTGGGATGGATATACCATCAATGACTTCAAATTTAGAACCACTGATAAACCTATTAATCAATCATTTGTCGATGAGGAGGCTAATTATACAAAGAATTCTAGAGTATGTGTAAGAGGTTCAGCCTACGATACCGATCCAGAATTTGACTATTACGGTTTACTAAGAGAAATCGTGGAGATGGAATACTCTTATGAGACAGAAATTGTGCTGTTTAAATATGATTGGTTTGACACAACACCCAAGCAAGGATAGAAAATTGACAACCAGTTTGGATTTGTTGATATAAAAATATGAAAAAATATATGTAGGTTCCAAACCATTTGTGTTGGCTAGTCAAACGGTTCAAGTGTATTGTATAGCTATCCTAGTCGATGAAGCAATAATAAGAATTTGTGGGTTGTATGCAAAACTAAAGCTAGAAACACATATAATATTGAGAATTTAGCATACTTGGAGGATGAGGTTGTCATGCCTCAACTTGCATATATGAGTTTGGTCGGTGTTGTCAGTATAGAGGTTGGCCTCACCGTAAAGGATGATAGAGTTAACGAAGAGTTGACATAGAAGATTTATCTCATATAGAGGAGGACTCTGATATGGAGGTATCGAGCGAGGAACAAGAATTGGAAGATGAAGGTGATAGTGAAAGTGAAAATGAAAATAAAAATAAAAATAAAAATGAAGAAGTAGAAGATGAAGATTCGAAAAATGATTCGAAAGATGATATCGATTCGGAAGATGATGACGATTCGGAAGATGAAGATTAGTACGTACACACATATGTATTAGCTTAGATTATTTATTTATTTAATGACACAGTTATTATTTATTTCATCATCACACTAGTATTTTTTTTATCACACCGTCCATTACTTTATGATATCTTGATGTCACTATTTTTATTTATTTCATAACACCATCCATTATTTACTGTCATATTTACCTATGGCAGTACGAGGACGAGGACGAGCACGACGACAGGTTCATAGAGGATCTTCTTCTCAGCATCCTCCATCTACTACTCTAGCTACTCCGGATACAGGTCGCACACGACCATCAGAGGACGAGTTCATAGATGTCGAAGATGTTTGATCCCCGCCATATACTCGTTCATCAGTAGGGGAAGCTAATCCATCTCCCGGGCTTCCCTCAGCTTCTACCCCTGCTTCTACTCCTGCGACTACTACTACTACATCGGCTACTCCACTAGTTGCTCCTACTAGAGCAAATCCATATCCAGGCCTCCTGGTGGACCAATGAGTATATGTTCATCGTCCAGGATTTGTAGATCCCCATAATCTACCAGAGCGGGCAGCAAATATCGATCGCCCCGAGTTATGGGCTGATGGAGCGATGTAAGTACTTATTTGTCAATTCACTCAATTATTATTTATTTATTTCTTTTTATTTTAATTATATATTATTTACTTATTTTATGTTCTTTCCGACCGAGGATGGCACTGATTTGGGGGACATCATGTGGGAGAACTTTCATGGCCCTTATAGCAACTTCAGTGACATCTCGAGGGATCGACGATTCCTTTGGCTAGATATGTTGTGGCTATGTATAAGATTTTTATTTATAATAATGTATTTTTTTTTATTTTAATGCTGAAAGATATTTGTATAATTTACAGAAGTTGTACTGGTGGCCGGATCATAGAGATGATGTGATCCGAAAGTGCAAAAAGACCATCGTCAGAGAGAGGTTTAAGGATATGATCAATGACCAGAAGGCGCTGGCCGCACATTCGGGGGATTTTCGTAAGGAGTGGCTCAAGGCAGAGTTTTGGAAGAAGATTAAGGAGAAGATGGAGGCCCCGGCCTATAAGGCCAAGTGCGAGAAGGCTTAGGGTGGTCTCCACACGGATGGATCCATTCCGACCGTCGAGCATTTTTTACGGATGGTCCAGTATTATAATTTTTTGCTAGATTAATTTTTTGTATTTTCCATTTTTGCTTATTAATTGATTACTTAATTTTTACAGTACGAGGAGGCCCTCAGAGCCGGGGGAGAACCGAAGACCGTCGACTTTCCCGCAATCTTTCAATGGACCCATAAAAGGAAGAAGGATGGGAAGCTCGTAGATGAGCGGGCAGCCAAAGCATACGTAAGTTGTATTTATAAAATTTTGTCAACTTAATTTTCTTATATTCTTTTTATAATTTAACTATATTCTACCTACCCTAAAAATCTAACCTTAACTTTAATATCGTTACGTATGAAATCTAAAAATCTTAACTTTAGGTTCAAAGTATCAGTATCCGAATCGCTATCGGACCATCCATACAAGTATCGGTATCGGTAGTATCTTAACTATATTTTTTTACCTACCCTAAAAATCTAACCTTAAATCTAATATCGGCCAGTATCGGGTATCGGTTGGTATCGGATCGTGACATGCCAAACTGTATCGGTATCGGCCATATCGGATCGGTATCTACCGATACTGCAAACAAACCTAAACTACGATATCTAAACTTAGCTATAAACCTAACCTTAGTTATAGTCAATAAAAAGATTAATCCTAACATTCGATATCTAAACCTATTTATATAAATAAATATAGGAGACGTATGAGACGTTGGAGGGGGGTTGAGAGAAGTACGTCGACTGAGAAAAATGATCGGTGGGTACAAGCTGTCGGGAGAGGAAAAGGCGACAACTTGTACGGGGCCGAATTGTTGGCATCCCAGCCATCGGTTATTTTCATAGCTCCTCCGATGGCTCCGCCAGTTCCATCAGATGCTGGCCCCGGCGTTCCTTCTGGTGCTATGTCTTTGAAGCAGTTCATGACGTCTATGCTAGAGCTATAGAGGGTTGTTAGGCACCTGATAGAGTCTCGTGATACTGCAGCTCCTGCTCCTCCGACGGCTCCTCCATCTCCACCGATGGCTCCTCCAGGTCCATCTTCGCATGTCATTCCTGAGGATCTACAGCAAATCATCGCATTGGTTATGGCGCAGTACATGGGTAGCCGACAACCGTCGTCGGCTCCGCCTCCACCGTCGAATTGATATATTTTTGATTTTTTTTTCTTGCTAATTTGACAGTTGGTGGGATATACTTAGCGTATAACTTTATATGTTCGGAATATGATAGTTTATATACTTTTTATGTTTATATTTGATACAATTTGTGAGATTTGATTGTATTTGATGTGTTTATATTTGATATATTTGATTGTATTTGAGGTGTTTATATTTGATGCATTTTATTGTATTTGATTGTATTTGATGTGTTTGAATCTCTGAATTTTTTTGTATAATGTAACAGGTATATGTGCAGCAGGAAGTAAATGATTCTATTCAGGAAAAAGTACTGGAAAAATATTAAGCTTAGCGACTGATTCGCGACGGAACAATGATGGAAAAGTGAAAATTTTCAGGTCAACGAAGGATAAGCGACGTAATAGCGACCGAAAATCTGTTGCTAAATATGTCTGATACCAAAAATATAACAAATAGGTATCAGAAATAATCGCTAAATCCATCGCTAATACCGTCGTTGGTATCGACGTATTAACGACGGAATATCATTAAGTGATCATTGGAAAATTTTGATAAAAATAGGTTCTAAATTTACTTCAGAATTTCGTCGCTATTTTGTCACTAAATGTAGCGACGAAAGTAGTATGTCACTAATTTGTTGTTGATATTACATCGCTATTTCTGCCCTTAATCCGTCGCCATGGCGACGAATTTGCGACAGAATTGTGATAGCGACACTTAAATTACTGACACCACAATTCCGTTGCGAATCCGTCGCTAAATAGAAATAGCGACGGAAATAGGTGTTTTAGTTACGAAAATTTTCGTCGCTAAAACTCTATAATTTTGAAGTGAAACTCTATAATTTTGAAGTGAGAAGAGGAGAATCACCTTTTGAGGCTGAAGCTAGCATTAGCATTCACTTTTGGCATTAAGTTTTGTCAATGGTAGGGATATCAGAAAGTTATATTTGAATGCGATTCTGAGATTTTCATCAACATAGTGAATATATAAACTACTCTCAACCTATCCCTTGGAGAATCGTTCTTCAAGTGGACGAGGCAAGATATACTCTAATCAACTCTATGGAGTTCTCTGTATCATTCTTTCCTAGATCTTCTAATGCTTTAGCTTAATGCTTTGATGCATTACTCATTTTTTTTTTTTTTTTTTTTTTGATTTAGTATGGCTATTTAATGAACCTCGGTCTTGTATTTTAGTCCAGCTCTTAGACCAGCCCTTAGCTGAGTCTACTTGTTCAATTTCTCCTTAAGTGAACAGAAATTCATTATCACAAAGATAAATAATTTAATTAGTAGAAATAATAATATTTATAATAAATTTATATTTAATTATTTTTAACAATTTTTTTATCGACATGGAACATTACTAGTATAGTTTATTGTTGTGTGAAAATTTTGCATATCTAATTATCTACAGTCTGGTAGAGTCCCACTCCAATCCCAGTCCCAGCAGAAGAGTTGTTGTATAATAATCCTTGCTGTATATTATTATATTATTCACGTGAATGCATGCAAACACCACAGACGCGGCGAGCTGCTGGTGAAGCTATCCGTACGTGTCCATCCCTAGGTCCCATGCATCGCCACGAATGTACGTCCTTAATCCTGACAAGAGTGCACGTGAAACCCACCCGAAGCCCCAGGTTCGTCCGCACGCAAAATCCGCGTCCACGTGGTAGCATGCAGGAGTACACTCGGCAACCCATCGCCACACCCCACCAACTTTGCTACCTTTCCTCTCTCTATAAATTAAGCCCTCCCTCCCTCCCTCCGTTTCTACAGTCATCAGCAGCAGCTAGCTCAAGGAAACCAAGGTTTAACAATGGCTACCAAATGGACCACTTTCCTTCTCTTACTCTCGATCTTCCTCCTCCTCTCCACCAGCAGCTTGGCGCAATCCTCCTCTCGCCGAGAGGACGAGCGGGAGCGGGAGCGGGAGCGGGAGCTACAGGAGCAGTGCAGGCAGCAATGCCAGCAGCAGCAGCCCCACCACGACCGGGGCAAGCAGAGGCAATGCGAGCAGCAGTGCGTGGAGCAGCAGAGGGAGCGTGAGCAAGAAAGCGAACGCGAACGAGGACAAGGCCATGACTCTCGAAGGAAGGACCCCGAGGAGAGGCTGGAGGAGTGCCGTCAACGCTGCACCCAGCGCCGGCCCGGCCAGCAACAGCAGTGCGAGAGCAAGTGCGAGGAGCGCTTCCAGGAGGAGCAGCGCGAGCACGAGGGTCAGGGGGGCCAACAAGGCCGAGATCCGGAGCAGCGGTTCGAGGAGTGCCGACAGCAGTGCCGACACCGACAGCAGGGGAAGCAGTGCGAGGAGCGGTGCCGGGAGAGGTACGAGGAGGAGATGCGCGAGCAGGAGGGAGGCCAGGGCCGCGGCAACCCCGAGGAGCGACGAGACCCCGAGGAGCGACTTGAGGAGTGCCGGCAGCAATGCCAGCAAAGCCAACAGGAGCAGCAGCAGAAGCACCAATGCCAGCAACAATGCGAGGAGCGGTACCAGCAAGAGAAAAGCCAAGGCGGAGGCGGCGGCAGCAGCGGCGAGGAGGAGGAGGAGGAGGGGAGGAGCCAGAACAACCCATACGTCTTCCGGCGTGAGAGCTTCATCCACAGAGTCAGGACGCAGCACGGAAGCATCAGAGTCCTTCAGAATTTCCTACACAAGTCCAAGCTCCTTATGGGGATTGCCAACTACAGAGTCGTGATATTCGAGGCCAGCCCAAGAACATTTGCTGTGCCTAAATATTCTGATGCTGAACAAGTCTTCTTCGTCACTAGAGGTGAAGGAACTGTGACTCTACTTAGAAGAAACGAGGAGAGGGAGTCCCAAAGCATCCAGAGAGAGTCGCATAACATCAGGAAAGGATCTATCATTAGGGTTCAGCCCGGGACTGTTGTCTATATCATCAACAACAGCAACAATAAGAAGCTCCAGATCGCCAAGCTCGTCCAGCCAGTCTCCTCTCCTGGCCAATTCAAGGTGCTACCTGCTCCCATGCAATTAACATTCGTCGAGTCCTAGCGGCTAGCGTATTTTGATGTGTCTTTCTCGCGCGTGTCCCAAAACTCGGCTAAGGCTTTCTTGTCTATTTTCTTTTCTTTATATTCAGGATTTCTACATTGGTGGAGGTGAAAATCCAGAATCCATCTACAGAACCTTCAGCACCAGGATTCTAGAGGCTGCCCTCAATGTACCTACCAGCAACCCCGCCCCTAGCTCTGTTTCAATTTTCCTAGCAGCTTATAATTAATGATCGATCGACTTGCAATTAATCTAACATATGTAGCAATAGAACGTGATGATGATCTATATATATATGCAGACACAGCAAGAGAAGTTGCAGCGGCTCTTCGGCCGACAGGGGCAGGGAGCAATAGTCCAGGCGTCCGAGGAACAGATCCGTGGCATGACCCGTCACTCCTCGTCTTCGGAGGGCGGACATTGGCCTTTCGGAGGACAGTCGAGCAAGCCCTTCAACCTCCTGGACAAGCGCCCCGACCACTCCAACCAGCAGGGGCAGCTCTACATTGCCGACTTCGAAGACTACCAAGGGCTCAGGGATCTCGACGTCCATGTCACCTTCATCAACATCACTAGTGTACGAACGAACCTCAGATCGATCTCTTCTTCTTCTTCTTCTTGATAGCAAGTATATCTCTAGTTAGTTATTCTAATTGATATGCATGTGTATGTTTGTATTATGTATATAATTTACAAATACAGGAATCAATGATGGCACCCTTCTTCGAATCCAAGGCTACCCAAATTGCTGTAGTTGTGGAAGGACAGGGCGAATTCGAGATGGTATGCCCTCACCGGTCGTCGAGCGGCCAGCAGAGCGCGAAGAAGGGACAAGAGTCGGAGGAGGAACAAGAAGAGGCGCAAGAGAGTGAGGGATCACAACAGGGACAACGTCGATACCAGAAGGTCAGGTCCCGCCTGTCGAAGGGCACCGTGTTCATCGTCCCCGCTGGCCACCCGACCGCCATCACCGCCTCCCAGGAGCAGAACCTCCAGGTGGTGTGCTTCGAGGTCCATGCCAAGAACAGCAGGAAGGTCTTCCTCACCGGGAAGAACAACGTGGTGAACCAGATGCAGAGGGAGGCAGCCGAGCTGTCGTTCGGCGTGCCCTATAAGCTCATCGAGGAAGTCTTCGGCAGGTCGAGGGACGAGGTGTTCGTTCGAGGCCCTGGGAAGAGCAGCCGAGAGAGGAGGCAGCAACATAAGGAGGAGAAAGGTAGTGGCAGCAGCCCGCTGGAGGCCTTTTTCGAGTTCTCTGGCTTTTGAGTATAAGCTATATATAGCTGAGGTATGTATCTATGTAAAGAAGTTGAGAGACGGTAAAGAAGAATGTAAGTGTGAGCGAGTAAGTAATCTAAGCGAGTGAACGCATGCATGCGTGTATATATACAAATAAGAACTTGCTGTTAAACGAAATAACAAGAATACTCCACTGTTTTCGTGAAAAAATATCTTGTTTTTTCAAACTCCATTAATTTCAGAATTATTGTTCTAGCAATTAGTATTTAGTGGTTGCAATAGCTTTGGGTTTTTATCATAAGGTACGTCTACCAAATATTATAAAGTATTATAATTATTTAAGGAACTTTTTCTTTAAAAATAAATTTATTTGGAAATTTTATTTTATGAAAATATGATATTTTATTTGTTTAGTTATGTGGATCTAAAATAAGTCCCACATCGGATAGAAAAAAGGGAGGAGACTAGCCTCCTCCTATATATATGTACCCCCTCTCTTGAAAAGAAATCGATTGATCAACTCTTTTTTACATGGTATCAGAGCCAAATCACTGAATCATTTTTCCAAAAAAAAAAAAAACTCTCCACCCCCTTCTCTCACCCTACCTCCCTACCTCCCTCTGTGAGTGGATGGCCTCCCGTCCTTGGATGAGGTTATTGTATCGATGGAGCAAGAGGAGATCAAACAGAAGGTGGTGAAAGGCGAGACCTCACCGGCTGTCCACTCGGCATTGGTGATTCCTAGTGCTCCCATCAACGATGATAGGGAGTGGTACTATTGCGGGAAGAAATATTACCTTAGCTACAACTGCCCTCAATCCCATAATTATGGTTATGGACGAGGAGGCAGAGGACAAAGAGGTGAACATGCAGGTCAATGAGGCAGGGGACGTTGAGGCCGGGGAGCTTGTTACCTAGCTGTGGCGGAGGAGACTACTACCGAAATGACTAGAGATGAGATGACATAGCTAGAGGAACATGGACAAAGGTATCCCGGTTCAGACACTTGCATCCACTAAATCTCATACTGGTTGGATCATAAACTCAGGTGCATCTAGGCATATCACAGGTGCATCTAGTGAGTTTGTATTATATTATCCGAGCAAGCATATGCATCCCGAGACAGTTCAGACTGCTGATGGGACATCCCAACCCATCCGGGGTACAGGCTCGATTTATTGTACTTCATCTATTGCCCTATCATCTGTATTGCATGTTCTTTCATTTTCGGTCAACTTACTTTCGTTTAGCTCTCTCATTGATCAATTAGATTATACTATTCTTTTTGATCGGGACGTGTTCTTTCCAGGAGAAGGCCACGAAAAAGTGGCTTGGGACTGGCATCGGACGTGATGGCATTTGGTACCTAGACAGGGAGTCTACAATGCTTGCTTTTACTACTAGTGAAGGGCCAGAGACAAAAGCAATGCTCGAACACTGCAGATTGGGGCATTTATCTTTTGAATTTTAATAAATATAGAAGAATAAAAAATCTGGATCTATGCGCTCAACAAACATGCATTCCAAGATCGACTTAGAAAAATCAGGCCACGGGATGACCATGCGGCCAAGAAAAATCAGCATCCATGCGTCCCAAATATTGGCCGAATAAAGACCTTGCACAAAGATTATGTCTGACACAGGATCCTCACAAAAAGGATTTTATGGACGCTTCAAAAAATATGAGCACACTAACCGACAAGAAGCTCTCGTCAGAATAATAATGATTTCTAACAGGCGAGCAGCGCCACGTGTATGAGGCTACATGCGTCCCAGAGTTCATGCATCTCTGGCCTCATGCGTCACAGACTCCATGCATTCTATGCGTCTCTGGCCCTATGTGTTCCAGAATCCATGCGTTCATGTATCTTTGGCCATGCGTTCCATGCGTTGCTGGCCCTATGCGTTCTAGACTCCATGCGTTCTATGCATCTCTAGCCCTAAGCATTCCATACTTTATGCGTTTTAGGCAGCCTAGACTCCTTGCGTCAAACGCGGCAGGGTTCCCTGAGACGAATTTTTTCTGTTGCGACTGAAATAATTCTCTCCAATTAAATGCGGGCTATGTGTCAAGCTGACCAAGTGTAAACCCCCTCACCCAAAATAAATATTTTGTGTATATTTTATATTACTATAGATATTGAATTTCTTTAGAGTATTCTGTTATTTAATTAGCAAATGATTTTTTTTATATATTTACTTATATAAATATTTATTTAGAATCATTTTTAGGTTATTTTAGATTTTTGAAATTAATTAGGATTTATTTGGATATATATAGTCTTAATATTAGATAGATGCTAATTTAGTGTTAATAGATATTAATAAGATTTTATAAATTATTTGTATTATATTTAATTATATTCAAGATTATAAATTATTAAGATAGATTCAAACTCTACTTTAAATTAATTCAAATCCTGAACCTACTAGGAAAGCAACTTAATGTATATCATATCCTTATTTAAATTCATCATAATCATATCCAAATTAACCAATCCTAGTTGTATTTAATTAAGTAGTCTCCACCATTATAAATACCTCATCCTTCATATTTTTTCCCCCAAATTCCTATCTTTTCGTCCAAAATCAGTCAAAATTCGTCATAAATTCAGTCTCATTTTCTACTAGTTATGACGAATTAAAAAGACGATATCTGCTAGCTCCGGACTCCAAACGCGCTCCAGTTTTTTTTGTTAGAACGATATTGAGGTTAGGTTTCTGATTATATAAATTGTTTTTCTAAATTATGATTATTAAATTCTGGAAAATTTGTAGAGCACAGCATGTCCGAAAATAGACGTGTTTTGATGTTTTCGCGATTCCGGGAGAACCAGGAATCAGAATCATGAACCGTTTAAAGTTTTAGAAAGCTAATGTCGAGATCATCGACATATATTTTTCCCAGAATTTAATTCGAAGTATTTATATACTGTTAATTATGTAGAACTTCTAGGTTAGAATTTAACCATCGGTGCACAATACAAAATTTGTATGTGCCATAATTCCCAAACGAATTTGAATTCGGACGAGCTGTAAATTCCAGCATGTTTTTGACGCTGAAATCTATAGAAAATCATGCATGAAAGCTGAGTTTGTGTCGGTTGACTTTTTGGTCAACAGATTGCCTCGATTTGCGTGCCATGAGTCTCGAGTTGATAAAATTCAGTTTCTTTGGACAAAATTTAGGAATTAACATAAAAATCAGAATAATAAGATTAAAATAAGATTTTAGAGTAATTATTCCAGAATTAAATAAATTAAAATAAATTATCTTTTGACGTGATAAATTTGTAATATATAGGCTATTTGGACTGTGACTTGGACTCTGATTCATACCAGCAGCAGGACCCCAGGCAAGATACCTTGCCAAATTGTTTACAGTACTTTGCATGCTATTTATATTTCTGTTTATTCATTGCATGTGTAGTCTCGTTCAGTTATATTCATTGCATGTGTAGTTCGTTCAGTCATTACTATATATATTAGATATGTTGACACACACTTGACACCTAGTATCATGAGAGGACAATCATTAGGCGTATAGGCTTTTAACCACTCTGGTAAACCGTAGTATATAGTTCGCACTACGGGCGTGTGTCGCGCTGGTCGCTACCCCCGCGGTATGTCAATTTCTGGAGTCTCGCTGGTCGCTACCCCCGCGGTATGTCGATTTCTGATGTCCATTGACGTGTGTGTGAGTTGTGAGGTAGATCGAGTAGCCTACCCTTGTCCATACGTCAAAAAGTTGTCCTCATTTGCATTCATATAGATTGTCTTGTACAGCGTACTTATTTATTTTCAAACCATATGCATGTTTACTGTATTCAAATTGGCTCGTATTTTCTGTATCTTGTTACGTCCCTCTGAGGACCTGGTCCGCTGCCAGGTGTATCTTTTCTTGAGTATTTGCAGGAGCGCAGATTTAGATGGTTACATGTGATCCGAGGATGTCTTCTCTTTGAGCTGTGATGGATAGCTGGTATTCTTATATTGTGTTGTGGTGTTGTACTCATATTGTATTTGCTCTTATATTCGAGTTGGTAGTGGATTTGTTTCCATCCAACTATCATCCTTAGATACTTCTTATTGAGATCTAGTTTCATAGATACTGGTTATTTATTTCTATATGATTTTGGTGGATGAGATTTAGATTTTACCTTGTGACTTGTATTACATTTTATACCACTTGTGGATTTTATATTCATATTACAGCGTACGTATGGATTTGGTTTCCATATATTGGAGTTGCCATATCCATGCGGCTGGCATGCTTACGTGTCCTAGTCCTACGTATTTTTGGGACTGGGGCATGACATGTTTTTGTGGTGGCCCATGCAGGTCGAGAGCATATTGTCTCGGTTACGTTACTGTACCGAACAAGCCTGCACCTAGGACTAGAGTATAGGATCTCATCCACAATTGACTGTGATTCATCTCCTCCTATCTGTTCTATTTTGAACAATTATATCCTGCTTGATTCATGTGCTTCCCTAATAGTTCCTCGAGTATAGTCTTCTGCTAGAATATAGGAACCCCTATTATTAGGATGATAATTATGGTAGCACACCTATTAAGAATACAACGAGAATATAGACACACCACTAAGTTTAGAATATCTAGTGAACCCTAAAATTCCTTATCTATAGATTGGTTTACTATTACCCCTTGATGTATTATGAGGACGTGAGAGTAGTATAGACACTACTAGAATTAGTTAGAAGTTTTACCATAATGTTTGACACCTAGTATCACATAGTCTTTTGACCTATTAATTAAAGTGTAACCGAATGATAATTATCGCATGCTAGCAAAAGACGACAGTGTTTATTCAGACCATAGAATTTAAAGGTCCTTGCCCTATTTGGTCGACTAGCGACTTAGATAAGGAGGTTGTATGATAACTGTAGAGATTGTAGAGTCTTTATTATTATTGCTTATGTTGTTTTTGCTTTTGCGAACTTAAATTATTTTGTAACTTCTCACATCATAATCCAGCGTTATATTTTCTGTGCTACCTTGAATTATGCTGCTATTATAGCCTAGTTTTTGCAAGCTTAATCTTATATCGAGCTTGTTCATGACATATGTGTTATTGGGGCCTGATCAACCACACTAATACAAATTGTCTAATCAGAATCAGTGTATTATGGTCTAGCTAGCCATAATGCGCTTGATTCGCCCTTCGCAATAGTATTTTACTTGGATTGAGATGTATAGTGGACCAGTAGACAAATATACTTACCCTCTAGATACGACAAAGCATATCATATCAAGTACATAACTGTACCGATGTGAGCATGCGAATAGGAAATTACCAAATTAAGATTTCAATCCACAACTGTCTTGACAATTCCCATTTGAATTCTTTAAACGCTTTGATTTCCATACTTCTATTCTATTACCCCTCCTTGAACTCTTTTCCGTTGCTTTTCGTCTTCCCTTGTTTCGGAAAGACGAAATCTCGTGCTTGGATATAAGTGATACACGGATAGTACAAGATATACCCCATAGGCCAATCACATTATTTGGTGACTATCTTTCATAATTGATTAAGGGCATATCACATATGATATAGTTGGTGTTAAAGTTTTGAGGATTGAATGACATGAGATAATAAATTGAGGAATATTTTCTTAAGTGTAAGAGCCTTATGTGATAGATGGATAAATTCTAAGTTGGGTAGAAATTGCATTATTAAACTTGAGGTAAATTCTTTTAGATTATGATCAAGTGAGATTAGATAGAGAGAAACCATGTTCTATTTTAATTTCGAGGACAAAATTTTTGTAAGCTGGGTAGATTGTAAACCCCCTCACCCAAAATAAATATTTTGTGTATATTTTATATTACTATAGATATTGAATTTCTTTAGAGTATTCTGTTATTTAATTAGCAAATGAATTTTTTTATATATTTACTTATATAAATATTTATTTAGAATCATTTTTAGGTTATTTTAGATTTTTGAAATTAATTAGGATTTATTTGGATATATATAGTCTTAATATTAGATAGATGCTAATTTAGTGTTAATAGATATTAATAAGATTTTATAAATTATTTGTATTATATTTAATTATATTCAAGATTATAAATTATTAAGATAGATTCAAACTCTACTTTAAATTAATTTAAATCCTGAACCTACTAGGAAAGCAACTTAATGTATATCATATCCTTATTTAAATTCATCCTAATGCTATCCAAATTAACCAATCCTAGTTGTATTTAATTAAGTAGTCTCCACCATTATAAATACCTCATCCTTCATATATTTTTTTCCCCAAATTCCTCTCTTTTTCGTCCAAAATCAGTCAAAATTCGTCATAAATTCAGTCTCATTTTCTACTAGTTATGACGAATTAAAAAGACGATATCTGCTAGCTCCGGACTCCAAACGCGCTCCAATTTTTTTTGTTAGAACGATATTGAGGTTAGGTTTCTGATTATATAAATTGTTTTTCTAAATTATGAGTATTAAATTCTGGAAAATTTGTAGAGCACAACATGTCCAAAAATAGACGTATTTTGATGTTTTTGCGATTCCGGGAGAACCAGGAATCAGAATCATGAACCGTTTAAAGTTTCAGAAAGCTAATGTCGAGATCATCGACATATATATTTCCCAGAATTTAATTTGAAGTATTTACATACTGTTAATTCTGTAGAACTTCTAGGTTAGAATTTAACCATCGGTGCACAATACAAAATTTGTATGTGCCATAATTCCCAAACGAATTTGAATTCGGACGAGCTGTAAATTCCAGCATGTTTTTGACGCTGAAATGTACAGAAAATCATACATGAAAGCTAAGTTTGTGTCGGTTAACTTTTTGGCCAACAGATCGCCTCGATTTGCGTGCCATGAGTCTCGAGTTGATAAAATTTAGTTTCTTTGGACAAAATTTAGGAATTAACATAAAAATCAGAATAATAAGATTAAAATAGGATTTTAGAGTAATTATTCCAGAATTAAATAAATTAAAATAAATTATCTTTTGACGTGATAAATTTGTAATACATAGGCTATTTGGACTGTGACTTGGACTCTGATTCATACTAGCAGCAGGACCCCAGGCAATATACCTTGCCAAATTGTTTACAGTACTTTACATGCTATTTATATTTCTGTTTATTCATTGCATGTGTAGTCTCGTTCAGTTATATTCATTGCATGTGTAGTTCGTTCAGTCATTACTATATATATTAGATATGTTGACACACACTTGACACTTAGTATAATGAGAGAACAATCATTAGGCGTATAGGCTTTTAACCACTCTGGTAAACCGTAGTATATAGTTCGCACTATGGGCATGTGTCGCGCTGGTCGCTACCCCCGCGGTATGTCGATTTCTGGAGTCTCGCTGGTCGCTACCCCCGCGGTATGTCGATTTCTGATATCCATTGACGTGTGTGTGAGTTGTGAGGTAGATCGAGTAGCCTACCCTTGCCCATACGTCAAAAAGTTGTCCTCATTTGCATTCATATAGATTGTCTTGTACAGCGTACTTATTTATTTTCAAACCATATGCATGTTTACTGTATTCAAATTGGCTCGTATTTTCTGTATCTTGTTACGTCCCTCTGAGGACCTGGTCCGCTGTCAGGTGTATCTTTTCTTGAGTATTTGCAGGAGCGCAGATTTGGATGGTTACATGTGATCCGAGGATGTCTTCTCTTCGAGCTGTGATGGATAGCTGGTATTCTTATATTGTGTTGTGGTATTGTACTCATATTGTATTTGCTCTTATATTCGAGTTGGTAGTGGATTTGTTTCCATCCAACTATCATCCTTAGATACTTCTTATTGAGATCTAGTTTCATAGATACTGGTTATTTATTTCTATATGATTTTGGTGGATGAGATTTAGATTTTACCCTGTGACTTGTATTACATTTTATACCACTTGTGGATTTTATATTCATATTATAGCGTACGTATGGATTTAGTTTCCATATATTAGAGTTGCTATATCCATGCGGCTGGCATGCTTACGTGTCCTAGTCCTACGTATTTTTGGGACTGGGGCGTGACACCATGTCACGTTAACAAAAGACGAGAACCGCCTAGATCTTCAACAATATCAAATCCTAAAAAAATATCCATGTGGTAGCTCGGCCTGACCCAACTACATCATGTTAAGGATGAAGAACACGTGGCAACCTACTCATCATATGCGCCTATGATTGCAACCACATTTTGTTGAAGGAGCCCCTTGCGGCCACCAAACATGAGTATATGCGGCACCTATAGCCCACCAATATGCTGGTTATAAATATGAGCAACTTAGAATTCCCAAAGTCTGGCTGGTTTTTTTCTGCTTCAGAGACCATACCCTTCCAGACGAGCTACTTACGTGCACAAAAGCTCAAGAGAGAGAGAGAAGAGAAGAGAGCATCCCTCATTCACTCATCGGACCGTCAACGGAGTAAAAGAGTCAATGCAGTACTCGATCTCCATCGTCATATTACCCAGAAAAAAATATTGTACTTAGATTTTCTGTCTATGATTTCATTGTACTTTTTTGTTTGTTATTAAACCAATTTTTTTTCCAAACTTACAACCATGGCAAACAAGGTGGCGACCCTGCTGGATACTTCCTTCTTCTCTGATGAGAAGGTCGTGACGTAGTCCGATGCGTCGAAGCTGGGTTCGACCAAGAGGATGCTGGTTGTACACTTAGACCAACAAGCCTATGAGAAAATGCACTCTGAGGGCGACGCTTCTCCAAGGCTGGCAAAGTCAAAGAAGACCCGCAGGACATGGGTTGCAAAGGCCGTTGTGCCTTACCCAAATACAGAGCATTCGCTCCCCATCTCTATCTATGTTGCAGGGAATGCACATCATGCATCCATGCAAGATGACGCCTCTCATTTGGCAGCCTCGTCTGACAGGAAAATGGCTCAGCACTTGAAGACCTGCAGGACATGGGTTATAAGAGCCACTGTGCCTCACCCAACTGCCGAGCATGCGCTCCCCATCTCTTTTCCTGTCGACTCACATCACACTTCTACTTTAGCTGACACCTCCCATGCGACAATCTTGTCGGACAAGAAAAGTGCCCATCATTTGAGCTCAGGTAGAGGAAAATACTTCGATGCCAGGAGTTCGAATGCTAAGACACGTTCCATGCGGCCACGTCAAAAGTCGCATAAGGAGGACTATGCGGCACCGCTCGACAGCCACAGGCAGATGGCCGCATGCGGCTAAAACAAACACAGAAGTTTATCTTTGATCGAATCTCACGCAGCGGTGACTCCATACGCCATGCTGAGGAAGGCAAAGATGTAAACTTGGACTCTTTATACTATGCATCGGCGCATGCTAGGACGAAGAAGTCCAAGAAAATATAATCTCGTCATGCTCAAGCAATTGCTCATTCGACCGACCGTCAGCAGGCGCCGCTAACCATATGTGCCCCTAACGAAAAGTGGTACAAAACTGGCCCATGCGTCCAGCCCGCAGTGGCAATTGGACAGGGTCAATATAATTACATCAGCAACCTGAAGAAAGTTCTTGTATGAACCCCAGGTCAGAAAGCAAAGTCAACACCTACACACCCATGTGCTCGGTCTACCCGGGCTCATAAGAAAGGTGCAAAGATGAATCAGCCCTAGCTTGACTTGCGCAATGTGAACAATCACAAGCGTAAAGCGGTAGAAATAACTACGACATACGAAGTGTCCTCCCCAGGGTATCACTGTGCCAGCATTACCATCAACTGCTGTAGTAATAAAGTAGCAGTATTTATAAAAAGGCAGTCGACATTCAAGCCACTGCAACCAAGGGCACCCACCTGGCGACAATCCAGAGAACATGTGCTACCCCTATAGGAAGAGCTACCCCTCACCTCATGTTATTCTGCTTGAAAGTCCCCCTCCATGAGGGGATGTCAGAAGTCCAGCACCTCCAGTCTGTCACACTTGGCCAGTGAGTCAAGAAGATGGACCCAAGGAGGACAAGCAGCGAAACCTGCAGAAGGTATTTTCTAGGGCACCCGCTCAAAGAAAAAGCTGTCAGACGCTTGGGTAGTTCTTCCTTAGTACCCCAGGTGGCTACGCAAGCTGGGGGTCATAATCCCCCGGACCTCTATGACAAACCGACATTCCGAGAAGATGGTGACTCCCAAGGAACAAATGCTGAGATCCCTGTGGGTAGCCACCCTCATCATGAGGATGCAGCTTCCTACGCTGGTGGTAGTGTTCCCTCCGAGTCCAAAAAGAAAAAAAACTCTCCACCCCCTTCTCTCACCCGACCCCCCTACCTCCCTTTGTGAGTGGATGGCCTCCCCCCCTCTGCCTCCCTCCGTGAGTGGACCCCCTCCCCCTATGCCTCCCTCCGTGAGTGGATGCCCTACGCCTCTCTATGAGAGTAGAAGCCCCCCCCGGATGTTGTCGACGTCCCCTGCTGGTGTCGTCAGACCCGTCGGGAGGCAATGTACTGTAATGCCCCGCTCCGCGTCGGCATTATGTATCAGGTGAGTGGGCAGAACTTCGTTCTCTGATTCTTGCATGCCTTAATAATAACCTGAGTTTTTGCTTGTAATATTTTCATAAGAGAATGATAGAACCTGCTTTGCATGTTAATGAACGAACTCACCTAGCTTATCTTTGAAATGATAAGTCTGCTAACGAGAATCCTGAAACGCTTGCCTAGAGTGCATAAACATGATCACTATCGTCTATGCTTCGAGAGAACCATCCCCGCAACAAAGATTGTATTCTGATGGTTCGTCTCGTCTGCATACTAGAGTTTATTTGATAGTGTTCCATGCATTCGCATGCGGTCGGACAATGGCTATTGGTGGAGAGCTGAACTGCATGTGTCACGGCTGCTACAGAGATAGTGGAAAGCAACCATGAGTCACAGCTGCCTCTAGCATCAAATAAAGAGTCATTGGTATGCTGTACAACCAGCTGCCGATCCTGAGATACTCGGAGACCGCCCTGTATATAGCTAAGTCATTGTGTTGGCTTGGATAGAAGACTGCCCCTGAGATTGTGCATTGTGTGTCTAGATTTGCATCTGACCCCCGAGTCGCACGAGACACGCTGCGCACACCCTGGAACATGAACGATTGCTTGTCTTGCTTTATATTGCGTATGAAACTCTGTTTCCAAACATGTTTGCAAATAATGTAATATGACTCTGCTAGCGAACTGCATGAAATGAACCTAGGTAAAACTAGAAAGATCACTAGTAATGTATTATTTTATAACATGATTACTTAGTGTTGGTTTGAGTGAATGCTTATTTCTGTTCAGTTGTTTTATCTCACCAGTACTTGTATAAAGTGCTGACCCACCAACAGTTTACTTGCTTGCAGGTACTGGATCGTCCGAGGGAGCGATAGGCGTGCCACAGTCCCTAAGACCCGGAATCCTGGTTTCGATTGTTGCCCCAGATGCTATCGTATAAGGGGGCATAATGTATGGAACGAACGTATGCCTTGCTAAAGAAACCCAAGTTGCCTCGATTGTCCCGAATACTCAGTTGGCTAAATTCATTGCATTGCAACAAGTCCCTTTCCGTTGCTCACTCGATTGATGTGATGATAGCCAACTATCAACTTAAACGATTGGCCTTGTGCAGGTGCAACCCCAGGCCCGCACGGCATCACGTCCCCCAAAAGCTCGAACGGGACATTCTATTAACTCCCTTTCTTCTTCGTACCCGCGGGACGGGCGCGGTGATTCACGTCCGGTGCACCGAGGCACGGTAATTCGTGCCCGGTTCGATAATTTTGGCCATATGGGGCATGACAGAATGGTATCAAAGCTACCATTCTGTCGAAGAATCTACTTGGGAAGTTGAATCCGAGATGCGGGAAAGGTTCCCCTCATTATTTTCTAGTGGTAGGTTCTATTCTTTAAGTTTTGGGACGAAACTTCCAATTAGTTGGGTAAGATGTGGTGCCCCGTTTCCCCTATTCGGGGAGCACGGCTAAGAAATACAAGACGGTATCGTTCGATCGGGATAGATTAAAATAAGAGCCCATCCTCTTTATGGATTTGCTTCTTCGGAATCGATTCCCATATTCAGTGGAACGTGCCCCCGGGATCGACTTAGCAGCAGAGTCAGGAGGCCTCTCCGCTGCATCTTTTGTATCCTAGTTTTCGCTGTCGCTTGTTGCTTTCGTGCCTTGAGTTGGTTTTCGGATTTGCTTGAGTTTTCTTGAACGGTTTCGATAGATTTCATTGCTTTCGTTCGTTGAACTGCACTCAATTCAGATATTAGAAAGGGTGGAAGAGGTATTGATCAGCTGTTCGTGGCAATGCAGGTGAACCAGCAGTAGGCACCGCTCGAACGGACTCCTAAAGCATCTATTTCCTTCTTCCTTCCAACTACTAAGTGAGTGGCTACCATCCCGATTAGCTGGCCCTTCGTCCAGTCTTAACATCTAAAATCTTGTATTCGTGCTTGCCCCGATCAAACGATACCAAGTAATAACTAAAAGACTTCAAGATAATAAGGGAATAGACTTGGAAAATTATGCTTGTCAAATAAAACTTGTGAACGGTTGCTTACATACATGCTTGTTCGTTTGGAATATTCATCATATGCATAAATATAAGTTAGAATTTTAATTTCTTCTCAAATTGTACTATGTATAGAACTCATCTTGAATGCAATAAACTGAACATGAAGACTATACAAAAGTAGATCTTGCCCTGTTATCGCCCTGTGCTTGATATGCCCTGATTTGCCTCGATTACTAATTTAGTGTACTACGTTGATCACGGACAACTTGTGCACAAGGTCTTAGTTCATGCGGACAGTCGCTGGAGCACTGGCACCGATCCGATCCGGACGAAACTCCTGAATAGTCGCCTGTATCGGATGGAATAACTTGTGGTGCCCCTGTTCATTGCGTTACTTATTATATCATTCATGTACTATGCCCCGTCCATTATGGCATTCTGCCAGTGATCTCCTGTACATTTAAACCTGTTACAACTAACTTGTGTCTTCTTGGCAGGGAAGGCATGGTAAGTAATGTGCAGGTGGCTCCGACGGGCAGGTAAATATTACCGAACGGTAGCGGGTTATTTCATTGATTTCTATATCTATTGCTTGCTGTAAAATAAACTAAGGCAAGATAGAAAGACCAAAAAATTATGCATGCTTCATTAAAATAACGTGTTGATTGGTATAGTTGGGTTACTTGCCTTCACCAGTACGTTTCGATGTACTGACCCTCGTTGAAACAGGTTCCCCGCGCTAAGGAGAATCGAGCGAGGAGTAGAAGTTAATTCCCCAATCCAGTCCAGCTGTAGGCACGCCTTGATCCGTGCCAACCTTTTGAAGTATTTTGAAGATAGAAGCTAGCAGCCAAGCAAATATGCAGCTTCGTGGAAAGGCCGTCGTTCCGACCCAAGGTCTTATATATTGAGTTTAGTAAGGGATGTAATGTACAGGACTGCTATCTCATTTTGTGTCAACACTTTTGTAAGCCATAGAGGCAACATTATGACTCAGTTCAAGGAGTTTGTAATAGATGTTCTAATTATCAATAAAGAGAACTTTTCCATGCTTCAATCCGTGTTTCAATTTATCTGCGTACTCTGAATATGTGCTCGCTATGCAAAACAAAAATACTTAGCCTTGTGCGGTGCGCAACCTAGGCCCGCACGGCGGTCACGCCCGGGGGACGACTATCGATTCCATAGAATCAGGGCGTGACATGTTGGTATCAGAGCGGAATCAATCTTCTGGCCCAAAATCCATTGCTATGACTCTGAGTTATTATCGATATTGTATTGCAATAGAGCATTCCATACAATAAGTCCATAGATATTCTCAAAGTGCAAATGTTTTCTGAACTTGAATTGCTTGATTGTTTCAATTGAGTATGGCGAGGGATGACACTATCGCTGCTCGGAATATCGAGAAGTTTATCCTTGAAGTTTCGAGGATGAAACTTTTTATTGGTTGGTAAGTATGTAATGCCCTGCTCCGCGTCGGCATTATGTATCAGGTGAGTGGACAGAACTTCGTTCTCTGATTCTTGCACGCCTTAATAATAACCTGAGTTTTTGCTTGCAATATTTTCATAAGAGAATGATAGAACCTGCCTTGCATGTTAATGAACGAACTTACCTAGCTTGTCTTTGAAATGATAAGTCTACTAACGAGAATCCTGAAACGCTTGCCTAGAGTGCATGAACATGATCACTATCGTCTATGCTTCGAGAGAACCATATTGTGCCTGAACATGTTCAAGTGATAAGTAGGATTGCCCCGCAACAAAGATTGTATTCTGATGGTTCGTCTCGTCTGCATACTAGAGTTATTTAATAGTATTCCATGCATTTGCATGCGGTCGGACAATGGCTATTGGTGGAGAGCTGAACTGCATGTGTCACGACTGCTACAAAGATAGTGGAAAGCAACCATGAGTCACAGCTGCCTCTAGCATCAGATAAAGAGTCATTGGTATGCTGTACAACCAGCTGCCGATCCTGAGATACTCGGGGACCGCCTTGCATATAGCTAAGTCATTGTGTTGGCTTGGATAGAAGACTGCCCCTGAGATTGTGCATTGTGTGTCTAGCTTTTTATCTGACCCTCGAGTCGTACGAGACACGCTGTGCACACCCTTGAACATGAACGATTGCTTGTCTTGCTTTATATTGCATATGAAACTCTGTTTCAAACATGTTTCCAAATAAAGTAATATGACTCTGCTAGCGAACTGCATGAAATGAACCTAGGTAAAACTAGAAAGATTACTAGTAATGTAATATTTTATAACATGATTACTTAGTGTTGGTTTGAGTGAATGCTTGTTTCTGTTCAGTTGTTTTATCTCACCAGTACTTGTATAAAGTGCTGACCCACCAACAGTTTACTTACTTGCAGGTACTGGATCGTCCAAGGGAGCGATAGGCGTGCCACAGTCCCTACGACCCAGAATCCTGGTTTCGATTGTTGCCCCGAGATGCTGTCGTATAAGGGGGCATAATGTATAGAACAAACGTATGCCTTGCTAAAGAAACCCAAGTTGCCTCGATTGTCCCGAATACTCACTTGGCTAAATGTATTGCATTGCAACAAGTCCCTTTCCGCTGCTTACTCGATTGATGCGATGATAGCCAACTATCAACTTAAACGATTGGCCTTGTGCGGGCGCAACCCCAGGCCCGCACGACATCACGTCCTCCGAAAGCTCGAACGGGCCATTCCATTAACTTCCTTCCTTCCTTGCACCCGCGGGACGGGCGCGGTGATTCTCGTCCGGCGCGCCGAGGCACGGTGATTCGTGCCCGGTTCAACAATTATGGCCATATGGGGCGTGACATATACTATGCTCGTCATACTTTGGCGTAGGCGAGTTCTACCCATCGTACACTTCTTCTGCCTTATGAACCTGGAGGTGTATAGATAGATGGCCGAGATCACGTGTAGTCGCACGACCCGTGTTTAATTTACGTTTGATCTCGTTCATGTGCAACTGTGAAGATGGAACATCTGTGACTAGTCAGGAGTTGAAGGGGATTCTCGAAGGAATGGCCAGGATATTTCAGGCCAAATTGGAGGAGACATCATCCAGTAGGGCAGTTATGCCCGCACCAGAACCGTCGCAGGTGATGAAGAAGATAGAGTTACTACCCAATGACATCAAATTTGAGGGGATAAGAAACTACCTGAGTTGGTCTAGCGGGACGCTATTGAACCTTCGGACCAAAGGACTTGAAAAATATGTGAAGGGAGAGTGCAGTGAGCCAGAGGATAAGACGAGTGCTGAGTGTAGCACATAGAGTCACCTTAATTCTCTGGTGGTTTCTTGGCTGCTGTCTTCTATTTCTCCACCAAAAGCTGGGATGGTGGAGTCGATCTACAGTGCAACTGATGTCTGTAAGATATTGGATAGGATATACTCTGGAGCTGGGAGCGTAATGCTGATGATGAAAGTTGAGAAAAAGATTGATGCTAACATACAAGGGAGAAGACAGTACTCCAGTATACATCTGAGCTATGTCGCTTATGGACGGACTTGGACCACTATGATCCGCTATCATTCCAAAACCCGATAGATGTTCTCCTTGGAAAATATTACTCTGAGAGTAGGCGTGTGGCTCATTTTCTCAAGGGTCTAAACCGGTAGTTTGAGGCTAGGAGGACAGCAATGTGTCATCTGCCATCTTTTTCGTCCTTGGATGAGGTTGTAGCATCGATGGAGCAAGAGAAGATCAGACAGAAGGTGATAAAAGGCTAGAACTCATTGGCTGTCCACTCGGCATTAGTGATTCTTAGTGCTCCCATCAGCGATGACAGGGAGTACTACAATTACGGGAAGAAATGACACCTTAGCTAAAACTGCCCTCAATCCCATAATTCTGGTTGTGGACGAGGAGACATAGGATAAAGAGGTAGACATGCAGGTCAAGGATGCAGGGGACATGGAGGTCAGGGAGTTTCTCAGCTAGCTATGGCGGAGGAGACCACTATCAAAATGACTAGAGATGAGATGATAAATCTGGAGGAACTACGTCTGTTCAAACTTCATGTTGAGAGTTATAAGGGCAAGGGACCGGCCACTCAGGATCTTGATAATACTACCTATCTTTGTAACTTTACTGGTTATGTCACGACCCGCACCCAAAATTTGGGCATGAGCCATGGGTACGTCCATCTTTCGCTGCAACATCGACAGTAGAACGCTGTCTAGGTCTAAAAAATACTAACACAACTCACAAAATAACATGTCAATGATCTTAACTCTATAAGGATAATGAATATGCATATGATCATCAATTCATAAGGTACTCAATCACAATAACTATAAAGAAGGTAAATGGCACGATAAGATGTGAAAGTGATATAAAAGAAGTTCTGACATAAGTTTAGAGCACAAATCAAATAATAACAATAAGTCTAGAGTCTAGCTATCTCGATATGGATAAGGTCTCAACATAATACAACTCAAGTCTCAAAGTTTAGAATAATTTAATACATAAATAAACTAGGCTAAGTGCTGTCTAAACAACTGCGGGTGGCATCTCCTCTATGTGGAGTGGCTCCTCTAGGATCTTCGGAATATAATTGCCATCTACTCCTGGACCATAATGGGTAGGACAAAATCCTCAAGATTCTCCGAAAAATGTTATCCATTCAGAATTGGAGCACAGCACAAACACTAACAGCAATTTTAGTTATATTAATAAAAACTATAAAATAGTGTAAGGAAATACATGATAAAATAAATACTGAAAGATAAGAAATACTAGAGATACATGTAATCATCATAAAGAACTAACTAGCAGTGAAACAAATATGGGTGAATACTAGCAATGAATGAACTGGAATAAAAGAATAAAAATTCTAACAAAGTGTCATGAAATATCAGTTCGTTAGGTGATCGGCGTGGGACTAGATCATGCTTGTTATATATGATTGGTTATGATACATGTGAGGTCAGGCTAACCATCTGGTTAGCTATGATGTGAGAAATAGTCAGGCTAATCGTATATAATAGGCTATGAGGCATGTAAATGGTCAGGCTACACCCTATGTAATATGTGGGGTAAGCTATGATACATGTAAGGTGGGGTATGATCACATAACTTGCTAATATTTTTCCTTTCCCAACTAGTACAATGGATACCAATCATGACTCCTCATGACAGATATTTATGATACTATCTCGTGTATCCGCTGTGTCTGAATCAAGTATATACTACAACTAGAATCATAGTAATGATCAAAATAATAAAAACTGTCAAAGAATGTACTCGCCTGTGGTCCTGAGCAATATGTGAGTATCGATGTCCAAAATGGAGTCACAAAGACCTAAATATGGAAGAACAATTTTAAGGAGTGATTTGAAGTGTAACATGTTTAACTATCTAGTGGTGGTGTTTCTAGGTCAGTTCTAAGGTTAGAGTTCATAATTACTTATGTGGTAGGTTTTCCAAGATGATACTAGTGATTCTAGGTTTGTTCTAGGATATTCTAACTGATATGGTTCATACTAGGTCATAGACACTAGTGTATATACATATACAATCATATATCTTAGTATTAAGCTTAATACTTGACCCCCCAATATCCATATCTAACTTATCTTAAGCTAATACCCATACCTTAACTTATCTAATATACAAAAATACCTTAACTACCTTAGTATCTGATACATAACCTGGCATCCTTCATCTAGCACACAGGTGTGTACCTAACCTATGATATTTGGTCCACAGTTGCCAATACCCTATGGACTTGCATTACCTACATTGCATGCACCTACACTTCCCTACTAAGTCCAAAACTGGAATGAACCTCTGCAATTACTGATGCTTCATTCTGTACAACCCAAATAACATATGAATACCACCCTAACTGACACCATGGATACTCAAGTGTGAAATGATACTTACTCACATTCATGTGTTACATATCTCACTGTGGTACTCGTTATACTGCAGGTATGCTGAAACCCAAGTACAGAACACCTCCATGAACCCTCAATCACTAACACACATCAGGCTCTCTTAAAACCATTGCTCCCAGGTATCCCCTACGGACTACTGGCTCACCTGAGCACAGTTCTACCCGACTGTACACTAACTCTAACATCCTTAATGCCTGGTACAACTGCTTTCTAATTCCCACCCCACTCTCTAACATTCAATACTCATACATACAATGCAACCCAAAATACTAAAACTATCTCCTACTTAATGTTGTAACTAGGTGCCTATTGCTGCAAAATTATGTATCTATTCATTAGTGCAAGACTGCACAATTCACTTCACTGATACACTCTAAGAACCTCACTTGAACACAACCAACACACTAAGTCTCCACACTCTCTGACACCTATACTCTATAATAGCTTAAACAATATTTGAACATGGTTGTTGTTGTTATTACACACTAACACACTACTTTGATGCACACTATATTTTTCATACAACTGAAGCAACTAAACCCCTATGATACTCTAACCTGGAAACTTAACTCATGTACCACCCAGATACACAAAACCTGATACCATAAATTATTCTCTACATTACACCATATCCGCTGTACCAAGCCCCCAACTATGCTGCACTTCGACCTTTTCCCCGACTGCTGATTACCTGCACCCGAACATCATACTAACTAAAACTTCCTTTGCTGGCCTGCAGTGCCCCAAAGCCAATGCACTGTTGTTCCAATCTGAAACTAAATAATTGCTCTCTTCTCCACAGTCTCACCATACAAAAACTGTACACCTAGACACTCTATCTCGAGCCTGCACTTCCTAAAGCCTGCCTAATCGAACCCTTGGACCACCCCCTCTCCAACTAGACTGTGATTCCTATATGCCCAATATGATGCTACTGAAAATGAACACACGCCAATATCCCTACCTAATTCAACTTGAATCTCCAATACACACACATTCACACCAAATACAATGTATACATGAATCAATGATACACAAGTATCCAACCCACATGATACACTCACTCTCATACTTCCTTCTCAACACTCTTTGTTAGTCATTTTATCAAAGACTTTGTATGCACGAATCAAGATACTCATGATACCCAACCACTCTACATGCCAAATTCTCTATTACTCAACTAATAATAAAAATACATATTAAATACATCTATTTATATCTAATGTGATTAATTAAAAGAATGGAAAAAACACACCCATGAACACAAAAAAAACCCCAAATGTGCATACAATACCATGAAAAAAATATTATGGAAACCAATAGAGACTCACTTTAACCCCTTGTGGGTATTCCTAAACCATGGGTGGGCTTCTAATGGCCAACAAAACCATGAAAACATAATTTAAAGGAAATAATTTAGAATTTTACCTCTTGGAAGATGGATTCCAAATACAAAGTCAAGGGTTCTCTAGCTAAGCTTCTTCTTCTCCAATGCTCCTTGAAACCTAAACTTCTAGGCTTCTTAGATGTGGAAAATAAGGGGAATTGGGGTTTAATTTTCTAAAATTTGGTGGAAGAATAAAAGTTTTGGGGAAGAACTAAATCTAGGATTTCATGAACATAAAATAGAGCTTGAGGGAGGCTCCCTCCTCTCCGATATAGGGTCGACCAAGTAGAACCTAGGGCTAGCTATTGCACAATGTCTATTATGCCCTCTACGGTTTGTCATGAACAGTTATTTGATTTGTGAGATTTTCATTCCTAATGAGGGTTTAACAAATTTCTAATTAAATGAAAGGGGATTAACTAGTGGGACCAAAAATGTCTAGTCTAAGGTTGAGTCTAATGGTCACATCAAGTCTGGCCCACTAACCCATATCATTAATAATAATAATAACATAACATATTATATATATTATGTAACTATAAACACAATATATATAAATATTACAAATGATAAAAATGCCCATACTCTAGAAATGTGGTAGTGACAGGTTACGCTGCTCATATGGGCAAAGGTATCCTGGTTAAGACACTTGCATCTACTAACTCTCATAATGGTTGGATCATAGACTCAGGTGCATCAAGGCATATCACAGGTATATCTAGTAAGTTTGCATTATATTATCCAAGCAAGCATATGCATCCCGAGAAATTTCAGACTGCTGATGGTATATCCCAACCCATCAGGGGTACTGGCTCGGTCTATTGTACTTCATCTGTTACCCTGTCATTTGTATTGCATATTCCTTTATTTTCGATCAACTTACTTTATTTTAGCTCTCTCATTGATTAATTGGATTATACTATTCTTTTTTATCGAGAAATATGTTCTTTCTAGGAGAAGGCCACGGAAAAGAGGCTTGGGATTGGCATCAGGCGTGATGGCCTTTGGTACCTAGACAGGGAGGCTGCAATGCTTGCTTCTACTACTAGTGGAGGCCAGAGACAGAAGCAATACTCCAACACTGCAGATTAGGACATTTATCTTTTGATAGTTTGAATAAGTATAGAAGAATGGAAAATCTGGATCCATGTGCTCAACAAACATGCGTCCCAAGATTGCCTCAGAAGAAATTAGGCTTCAAGATGACCATATGGCCATGAAAAAGCAGCATACATGCACCCCAAATATTGGCCGAATAAAGGCCTAATACAAAGATTATGTCTGACACAGAATCCTAACAAAAAGGATTTTATGAACACTTGAAATTAAAAGCTTAAAAAAGCCAAAAAAAAAATCTTGTTCCACCTTAAAATAATTTCAATACATATATCGGGAACGGGGAGTGACATCTCTATCCACCTTAAAAATTTTGTCCTCGGAATTTGAATCCAAGCAATAGCTAGAGAAGTCAAAAAAAGCATGATACAAATCTACTAGCAACTACACATACAAGCAATATCATCACAACATATAGATGATCACATGATCACAAAATTCGAGATATAAAGGTGTAAGAAAGAATACACCTTCTGAATCGAATAGGTGCGTGTATCGGGATCGAATATCATCCTCGCGCTCCCACATCAATTCTCCTAGAGAGTGACAGACTAAGATAGAGAAGTATTTTATTATATTCAGATATCTGTGACTTCAAATAGTTCTCAACAAAGGCTAGGATAAAGTATTTTATTACATTCATCGATGACTTCTCAAAGTAAGAATTCGTCTATCTTCTCACATCGAAGGATAAAGTGTTCGAGAAGTTCAACGACTTCAAGGCTGAAGCTGAGCGTCAAACTGGACAACAATCAAGAGACTCAGAAGTGATCAAGGTAGAGAGTATAGGTCTCTTGAATTTGCATCGTTCTATAGAGAACATAAAATTGTCAATGAGACAACTGCTCTATATTCTCCTCAATAAAATAGAGTTGTAGAAAGGAAGAATAAAACATTGAAAGAGATAATAAACTCAATATTGTTGACTACGGGTCTCCCAAACTGATTCTGCGAAGAAGCTGCATCATGGTTACTTTTATTTTGAGAAGTGTATCGTACGCAACTTTCGATTTCACTCCTCATTGTAGGACCGTGATGGCACCTCTAGGGGGGTAATAGAGTGTAGCGGAATAATCTATCCAATTAAAAAATTATTCAAAGTAAAGACAGCTAACAACTAACAGTAATAATGAGTAAATGCAAGACAAATATGTAAAGCAATAAGGTTTATAGAAAGCAAACGCAAATACCAAGATTTTATCCTAGTTTTTCTCTGAGAGAACTAGTCCAGGCCCGAGAACTATTGCTCGGAGTTGTATCCACTATAATCACCAATAGTGAATCACAAGCTTTGATCCGAAAGCTTGCTGACTTCTTATAATCTCGAGCTTTGATCCGAAGACTCAAAAGACTTCACACGTGCGTTTGATACGAAGGGCATACAAAATTCAAACTGAAAAGAGAAATTGACAAACCAAGCTTTTATAACTCGAACAAACTTCTAACCGAGGTCACACTTGGCACTAGAAGGCTGGGAAATTGATCTTGGAAATGAGAAAGGTTAAAGCTCAGGGGTTTACTCACTTTTAGGATAGAAAGATTGAGAATGGTTGAGTGAGTAAGAATATAAAAATATATGCATATTTATAGGGTATTCTTATCACGCCCCAGTCCCAAAATACGTAGGACTAGGAATACGTGAACATGCCAACTACGCATTCAACAAGACTCTTGTCCGAATCGAATATGTATAATCTGTAAATAATGGCTAATTTACTAATATGACAAGTCTAGCTACATCTCAATCCACATAAAATAAATACCAAGAATGAACAATATGTTTCATGTTCTGTAGTCCACTAGCATATCAGTTCGAATAAACCCAAATGAAGATTACGAGTCTATGAAAACTAGGCTATATCAGTAGTAATAAACAGTGTGAATAAATAAATGTAACTCTGGTAGAATAATGTAAATACCTGGTACCATTGCCCGTATGACGAGGCAAAACATATCAGCAGCTCCAGACAACTTCACAACCATCTGTGCTACAAAACTGGCAAGGGACCAGGTCCTCAGAGGGACATAACAAGGTACAAGAAATAACATGCCAATGTAACAGTAAAATAATAAGCAATATGCTCAAGGGAATCTATCATAACCAGCTAAGTGAATGCATATGAGAACAATACTCATCCGCTAGACCACCGATGTGTAAATTAATATAAATCTCCAGGCTCCGTCAGAGAACCTGTGGTAGCGTAGCAAAATCTGGAACTCTAGTAACAGCTTATTATAACGTGGTTAATAGTGGTAGCCTAACATCCCGAGTACGCTCTCCACACCCAATGTAACATTGTGTCTCATATCCATAACACGCAAGATCAATCACTAACTATGTTATGAGTCAAGGTGTAGATATACTCATGTTAACTATATCATATATCTCGGGTCCAGTCCTATAACACAAAAGCCAAAAACCTTGAATATCTCAAGTAAGGCTTCTATACATGAAAGTCGTGTTCAATGTCCTAAGGTATATAGTGCAAGAATTAGCACAGAAAAAAAAATACAATGACAATGCAATCTAACGATACCTGATTCTGCGTACGGATGTCGGCACCCGAATACAACTCGGACGCTAAGTATAGCATCGGACCTGGGGTCACAATACAGTACATGAAAAGAACTAGAAGTGTAATAAAAAAAGTAAAGCATAAAGCACATAATACCGGAACAAAGGCAAGGTACACTTGTCTGGGCCCTAGAGGATGGTATGGCTAAGTCCAGGTAGCCAGCTAGCTACGCCAACTACTCCTAAAAATGTGGAATCCACACGAACGTCTCTGGATGCTGCAACAGACATCGCCAACATTTCTAAAATATAGGAAATAGCTAGAATTGACTACCCATAAGTCCAATTTGAACACAGAAACTAAATTAGTAGTTTTGGGTTAAAGCGGGGTCTACCTGTGGTCTACTTTGCACCAAAAAATATGTCGAAGACAAAATTCTCTAAATTGGACAAACTTAGTGTCTATGAGTCCAGAATGATGGCACGACCTCAAGGTATATTCGGAATTGGATTCTGAGGTGCCGGTAACAAAAATGCCCGACAAGTAGGACCGTGGGGCCCACGAAACAACGTTTCGTCTACTTTCTTAGAATCAAACCAAACTTGGGTCACAGGACCAGTGTAATGCTGCAAATTCGATGTCACGAGTTTCGTTACGAAATGACAAGCACACATGAAGTAATTGCACAAATTCAAAAAATGTCGATATGTGATTTTTCTGTAGATACGAATTGATTCCGGCGTGCATACACGTCCAAATAAAGTTTCGTGAAAGCTCACACATTTGCGTTAATGATACGTGCCTTTTGGTATAATTCGTACACGATGAAGTTACCTTGTTTTGCGGGACGCACCCTATATCGAGAAATTTTGGGTTTCCGAAACCAAGTTTTTTTACAATTTTAACACTGAATTAATCAACCAAATAAAATGAATTAAAATAAAATATTTAAACAGATTAAAACTTGGTTATATTGCCAAAAATGATGTTCAAGTAGATATTTAAAATAATCAACTGTTTTGAAGAAAATAGTGCGTCGACATGTGTGATCGGGACAGCTTCAAAACTGTTCAAAAATGCATATTTTTGCTCGACTTTGATTCGATTTATCACACGATTTAACAAAGATAAAAATATTATAATTGAATGGGGTTGTTGTTGTTCATGTTGTGAACTCGCAAGAAGAAGAGGTTCGAGAAACGATGCACATATGAGAGAGAGAACTCTCATGGAAAATGGGGTCGTAGGCTGTGTGCTGCACGTGCGGCTGTGCATGGGGCTGCCGGCGGTGGCTGGCTTTGGCAACCATGGGGTGGGGTCGCCAAAGGCACCGATCATCTGGTAGAAGACTTGAGATTAGGGTTAGGGTTTTGCATTACACAGTGTTTATATATATATAAATATATACAAAGATTGGGGGAGCGAGGGTGAGGGTCGGGTGGGGTAGAATATGTTGTTTTTGGTTTTTATTTTTTATTTTTTTCTCTTTTCCATTCATAGATGAAAAAAATGTATATAAGTAAATATATATCTATATATATTATAAAAATCTTAAAAATTATACAAAACTCAAAAAAATTGATTTGTTCATAAATATATTCTAGGAAAATTCATAATGCTTTATAACAACTTTTTCACCAAATATTTTTTTTTTTTGTCAAATAATTTTTAATTGCTTAATGTAACCAATTATTTATATAAGATATAAAATCAAAGACTTATATTATTTATTTATTTTTTAAATTAGATAAAAATAACCAAAGTTCTTATTAAATGATAAATTTAAAGATTTAAAAATTTAGGGTGCTCATAATTCTCAAAAATAGTTCGGCCAAAATTTGGTCTAGAATATTTGAATTTTCGAACGTTGGAGCCATAAAATCAGAGATTATGCACCTAGCCAATCTTCTGATTTAGGCAGACAGAATTCAGCCAGAATTTGATTGGCCTATTTCAAAATAGTTTTACCTTTGGTCATGTTTGATTTGGTCTGATTTTGGTGGCTAGGTTTTAGGCTTATTTGAGTGGACTAAGGGTATGCCAGTGCGACTCGATGTACATAAGTCCTAAACTCAATAAATATCAAAATTACATATGAAAACCAAGAGCACTTGAGGACGTCAAACTTCTGAAACATCTGCTGACTTGAAGACTTTTTTTTCTCGACAAAAATTGTATAAATACCCCTTAGTGCGAGTCTCTGGATAAGTCATAGGCGGTTCAGAGACATCTTTTGGTATAATGTCGTCTTTGGCTCATCATCATTTCTCTATTGCATATGTCCATACTGATTTTGTTTACTGCTTTCTGCAATTACAAGTTTAGACGAATAAAGCAATATTCTAAAGAAAATATTAATGAATATCAGAACAATATTGAGTTTAAGTAGAAGTTACTATGGTGATTGCATGATTATCATATTGTTAAACTTAATCGATTAGCCATATTCAAAAACTCAACTTAAATATTGGGCCAAAAATCTCCCCTTTTTTATTATGCTAAATCACTTTTTAAGATGGATACAAACGATGCATATATCAAAAATAATAAGTACAAATTACTATAAGTATACTTAAACATTTACTTACATACTTAAACTTACTTTTTTTCCATTGACATGATAAAAAAGAAGCTCCCCCGTAATAGGAGATATTGATACGACTGATATTACCGAAGCTTGTACTTGTTCATAAGCTCTCCCATAGTACGACGTTGGCGAATATGCACATATTTAACATATTTCTCCTCTTTTGTCAAATGTATAGTTTACGGCACCCCCCATAAACCAAGAATATATCATGAAGACAAGATGAGTAAAAGCATATAGTATGGTCATGTGATAAATTAGGAGTAAGTAGCTAAAATATTACCATATGTAGAATAATGATATGCAGATCATAGAAATAGATTTAACAAGATGCATATATATATTTATAGCATAAAAATCATAAGAACATTCGACAACAATTTAGTCATATGCAAAAGACAATTTTTAAATATCCTAACAAAGATATAAGTCAAATAAATCTCAAAATTTAGGAGACATGCATGGAAGGATTTAAATAATACAAAAATCAAGTAGTAGAAAAGAAAATAAGCATTTGATTGGACTGTTTTGAGTTGAGTTTGAACTAGTTTTTGGGTAGGATTATTTGAGTAGACTTGAGTGCTATCTAGTTTCCAAGTGCGATTCAATTTACAATAGTCCTAAACTCAAATAAATTATAAAAATACATAAAAATAGAAAAAAAACCAGACACAACTTACAATAATTTTGTTGTAGACAGTAGAAATAATTTTTATCTTATTTTGAGCTTTAGGTGTATCAAATCGAATCATGATTTTTTTAATTATCGAAATTAGGTTGACCATGACCAATTGGACCAACAAAATATACAGGTATAGGAGGATCCATGGGTTATGGCTCTTTCTATGTGTAGGGTTGATGGTCTGCCAAACAATAAGGGAAATATTATATTTATTAAATATTTTTTTCTATCCTGGATATCATACTTAGAGTCACCAACTCATCACTTTATCCTTCCCAAGTCATGAAGCTGTTTCTATACTGAGCACGCCCACTTCTTCCATTCCTCTAGATAAAATTATTATTTGGAAGAAATTACCTTCAGGTATCTTCTCAACCAAATCGGCATGCAAAGTTATCATAGATAATAAAGCTTCTTCTTCTTCAATTGGATTTCCCTTAATTGGAAACTATTATGGAAAATCAAAACTATATCACCTAAGGTGTTGTTTTTCGTATGGATATTTCTGACAAACACAATAACAGTTAAAGCGAACAACAATCGCTTTATACAATAAATAGATCCAATGTGTTCTCTATGTGGATTGGAAGCTGAAACCACTGCCCCATATTCCTAAAGTGCCACATAACAAGATTAATTTGGTTTGCCTCTCCTATTGGGCTGCTCCGGCCGCTAACGGATTCAAACAGTTTAAAGAATATTCTGGGTATCCTTATTGGCACTAAAGATTCAAATTTGTTTGGATATTGTTGTTGTCTCCTTTGGGCGATATGGAAGTCTATAAACAAGATTGTCTTCGAAAATAAATGCTTTAACATTCAGGATGTGTTATTAATAACTACAAGTTTTGTTATGGAGTTATCAGCTCCTAAAATCTATCTCATCCTATCTCTACTAGCTCAAAATGTATTCAAACTTCGTTGTCACCTCCATATCGCCCAAAGGAGACAATAACGTTTGGTTTCCTTTGCTCAGAAGTATGGTGTCACCCGAAAGGCGACACTATTTCGATTGGGAGTGTAACTTTGATGGAGCATTCATAGAAGGAAAAATGGGATGGACAGCTGTAATTAGAAATGCTATCGAAGATTTCATGGGAGGTATTGCATCAGTTAGAAGAGGAGGATCACCTCTTGAGGCTGAAGCTAGCATTAGCTCTCACTTTTGGCATTAAGTTTTGTCAATCGTAGGGATATCAGAAAGTGATATTCGAATGTGATTCATAGATTGTCATCAATGTAGTGAATATATAACTACTCTCAATTTTGTATATGCTTGGAAAAAGTGCTCTAATTGTTCTCCTTATTATTACAGTACTTTTAGAGCTGAGGTAAAAATGGAGAGACCTAATATTAATGATGATGATTTTGCTAGAGAGGTTGATAGAAAATTTCCATCGTGGTTCCATAATTATGTACGAATCCTAAACATTAAGCATTCTAAATTTAGCATTCTGACCAATCTTGGTCTAATGTCTATATGATATGTGATGTTTCAGGTTTTCGTCCGAGTATAGAGTTACAGAACGAACGACTTCGAGGATTAGCTATTGGACCAAGCAAGAGGGCAAAGAGTTGGGACGGATACAGCATCAATGACTTCAAATTTAGAACCACTGATAAGCCTATTAATCAATCATTTATCGACGAGGAGGCTAATTATACAAAGAATTCTGGAGTATGTGTAAGAGGTTCACTCTACGATACCGATACAAAATTTCACTATTATGGTTTACTAAGAGATATCGTGGAGATGGAATACTCTTATCAGACAAAAATTGTGTTGTTTAAATATGATTGGTTCGACACAACACCCAAGCAAGGAGAGAAAATTGACAACCAGTTTCGGTTTGTTGATATAAAATATGAAAAAATATATGTAGGTTTCAAACCATTTGTGTTGGCTAGTCAAACGGTTCAAGTGTATTGTACGAGCTATCCTAGTCGACGAAGCAATAATAAGAATTGGTGGGTTGTATGCAAAACTAAAGCTAGAAACACATATAATGTTGGGAATCTAGCATACCAGGAGGATGAGGTTGTCATGCCTCAACTTACATATATGAGTTTGGCCGGTCTTGTCAGTATAGAGGTTGGCCTCACCATAGAGGATGATAGAGTTAACGAAGAGATTGACATAGAAGACTTACCTCATATAGAGGAGGACTATAATATGGAGGTATCTAGCAAGGAACAAGAATTGGAAGATGAAGGTGATAGTAAAAGTGAAAATAAAAATAAAAATAAAAATAAAGAAGTAGAAGATGAAGGCGATTCGAAAAATAATTCGAAAGACGATGACGATCAGAAGACGATGACGATTCAGAAGATAAAGATTAGTACGTACACACATATGCATTAGCTTAGATTATTTATTTATTTAATTATATAGTTATTATTTATTTTATCATCACACTAGTATTTTTTTTCATCACACCATCCATTACTTTATGATGTCTTGATGTCACTATTTTTATTTGTTTCATAACACCATCCATTATTTACTGTCATATTTACCTATGGCAGGACGAGGACGAGGACGAGCACGACGACAACTTCATAGAGGATCTTCTTCTCAGCATCCTTCATCCACTACTCCAGCTACTCCGGATGCAGGTCGTATACGACCATCAGAGGACGAGTTCATAGATGCCAACGATATTTTATCCCTGCCATATACCCGTTCATCAGTACGGGAAGCTACTCCATCTCCCGGGCTTCCCTAAGCTTCTACCCCTGCGACTACTGCTACACCGGCTACTCCACTAGTTGCTTCTACTAGAGCAAATCCATATCCAGGCCTCCTGGTGGACCACAGAGTATATGTTCATCGTCCAGGATTTGTAGATCCCCCTAATCTGCCAAAGCGGCCAGCCAGTATCGATCGCCCCGAGCTGTGGGTTGATGGAGCGACGTAAGTACTTATTTGTCAATTCACTCAATTATTATTTATTTATTCCTTTTTATTCTAATTGTATATTATTTACTTATTTTATGTTCTTCCCGACCAAGGATGGCACTGATCTGGGGGACATCATGCGAAAGAACTTTCATGGCCCTTATATCAACTTCAATGACATCTCGTGGGATCGACGATTCCTTTGGTTATATATGTTATGGCTATGTATAAGATTTTTATTTATAATAATATATATATATATATTGATTATAATGCTAAAAGATATTTTTATAATTTGCAGAAGTTGTACTGGTGGCCGGATCATAAAGATGATATGATCCGAAAGTGCGAAAAGACCGTTGCCAGCGAGAGGTTTAAGGATATGATCAATGACCAGAAGGCGCTGGCCGCACATTCCGGGGATCTTCGCAAGGAGTGGCTCAAAGCGGAGTTCTGGAAGAAGATTAAGGAGAAGATGGAGGCCCCGGCCTATAAGGCCAAGTACGAGAAGCCGAGAGCGGCCCGTGCTTAGGGTGGTCTCCACACTGATGGATCCATTCCGACCGTTGAGCATTTTCAACGAATGGTCAATATTATAATTTTTTGCTAGATTAATTTTTTGTTATTTCCCATTTTTGCTTATTAATTGATTACTTAATTTTTACAGTGCGAGGAGGCCCTCAGAGCCGGGGAGAACCGAAGGCCGTCGACTTTCCCGCAATCTTTCAACGGACCCACAAAAGGAAGAAGGAAGGGAAGCTCGTAGATGAGCGGGCAGCCAAAACATACATAAGTTATATTTATAAAATTTTGTCAACTTTATTTTATTATATTCTTTTTATAATTTAGCTATATTTGTTTACCTACCCTAAAAATCTAACCTTAACTTTAATATCGTTACGTATGAAATCTAAAATTTTTAACTCTAGGTTCAAAGTATCGGTATCAGAATCGCTATCGGACCATTGATACAAGTATAAGTAGTATCTTAACTATATTTTTTTACCTACCCTAAAAATCTAACCTTAAATCTACTCGGCCAGTATCGGGTATCGGTTGGTATCGGATCGTGGCATGCCAAACTATATCGATATCGGCCATATCGGATCGGTATCGGGCAATATTGGCAACAAACCTAAACTACGATATATAAACTTAGCTATAAATCTAACCTTAGTTGTAGTCAATAAAAAAAATTAATCCTAACATTCGATATCTAAACCTATTTATATAAATAAATATACGAGACGTATGAGACATTGGAGGGGGGCTGAGAGAAGTATATCGACTGAGAAAAATGATCGGTGGGTACAAGCTGTCGGGAGAGAGAAAGGCGACAACTTGTACGGGACCGAATCGTTGGCATCCCAGCCACGGTTATTTTCATAGCTCCTCCGATGGCTTCTCCAGTTCCATCAGATGCTGGCCCAGGCGTTCTTTCTGGTGCTATGTCTTTGAAGCAGTTCATGACGTCTATGCTAGAGCTATAGAGGGTTGTTAGGCACCTGGTAGAGTCTCGTGATACTGTAGCTCCTGCTCCTCCGACGGCTCCTCCATCTCCACCGATGGCTCCTCCAGCTCCTGCTCCACATGTCGTTCCTGAGGATCTACAATAAATCATCGCTTTGGTTATGGCGCAGTACATGGCTAGCCGACAGCCGCCGTCGGCTCTGCCTCCACCGTCGAATTGATGTATTTTTGATTTTTTGTTGTTGCTAATTTGACAATTGGTGGGATATACTTAGCGTGTAACTTTATATGTTTGGATTATGATTGTTTATATACTTTTTATATTTATATTTTATATAGTTTATGAGATTTGATTGTATTTGATGTGTTTATATTTGATGCATTTGATTGTATTTGAGGTATTTATATTTGATGCGTTTGATTGTATTTGATTGTATTTGATGTGTTTGAATCTCTGAATTTTTTGTATAATGTAACAGGTATATGCGCAACAGGAAGTAAATGATTCTATTTTAAAAAAAGTACTGTAAAGATATTAAGCTTAGCGACGGATTCACGACGGAACAACGACGAAAAACTAAAAAAATTTAGGTCAGCAAAGGATAAGCGACGTAATAGCGACCGAAAATCTACCGCTAAATATGTCTGATACCAAAAATATAACAAATATGTATCAGAAATAATAGCTAAATTCGTGGCTAAGACCGTCGCTGGTAGAGACGGATTAACGACGGAATATCATTAAGTGATCATTGGAAAAATTTGATAAAAATTGGTTCTAAATTTACGTCAGAATTTCGTCGCTATTCGTCACTAAATGTAGCGACGGAAGTAGTATGTCACTAATTTGTTGCTGATATTACATCGCTATTTCTGTCGTTAATTCGTCGCCATGGCGACGAATTTACGACGGAATTGTGACAGCGACACTTAAATTACTGACACCACAATTCTGTTGCGAATCCGTTGCTAAAAATAAATAGCGATTTAATTGTACATGTATATGCATCTTGTATATTTACATCTATTTACTGCTACATAGTTTATATTATTGATTTAGAACTGCTGTTAGAGATGTACTTTGTTCCATCCTGACTGGAAATATTTTTCCAGATTACGACTTAGAGGACTTGTTTCTGGCATACTTGGAGACTTGGATGTTATTGATTGCAGGTTAGATTATTTTATTATTTGGACTTGTGATTGTATTTCATTTAATTCTTCGATATCTTATCATGCTCTAGTTATGTGATTGAGTATTTCTAGATTATATTGTGATATTTGTGTCTCCTTATGGAGTTGGATATTCGTGAGAGATTGATTAGATAGTATTATGACCTAGACAGCGTTCTACCGTCGAAGCTGCAGCGTTGGCTGGACGTGTCCACGTACTCGTGCCCCAAATTCCGGGTGCGGGTCGTGACAACCATCCCTACTTGTCATTATTGTGGCAAGGTTGGTCATGTCACAAAGGAATGCTGACGCAGATTGGGATTGTGTTTGCTTTATGGCTCAGACCAGTATTCAGCCAGAGATTTTACGGAATATCGAGGAGAAGCACCGATGGTTCACCAACGAGCACCGATGGTAAACCGATAAGATTTACCAGCATTGAGACCAGCCCAGCAGCCATATTTACCAGCTTATCCAGCACCAGGACCATCATAAATGAAAGATGGAGGATTCAGATCACCAGCTCTAGGAGGATATCAGTCGAGGCCACCCTTGGCATCACATAAAACACTCTTCCAACAAGGCCAGCAACAACAGAGGGCACTACCACAGGGATGTGAGGCTTTGCGATAACAGTGGAGGAGGCACGAACTCTAGGAGTAGAGAATATGAGTATAATTTAGTTTTATCATAGCTAGCTATAGTAGCGAATATTTCTACTAATACTTTAGCATGTGCCTGTTAGTTCCATTCCCTAGCCTATACCTAGTATTATGTTAGTATGAACTTGTTGGTCTAGAGTAGTAATATGTAAGTGGTACCCAAGTTTTCATAAGCTATAGTTGATCCTCGTTCTAATCAGACTCCTTTACTTTTGACTTACTCATCTCTCATTACCTTGGGAAAAGTTTTTATTTCTTCCCTACGTGCTCTGCTTGAACAAAACCCTCACCCTTCCTTTCGAGGAAACCTTTCCTAACCTATTACATTTTATTTTCTTAATTACGATGATGCAATTCTTTAAAGTTGGAAAGATTATAAACCCCCTATTTTTAGTTTTTAAAATTTTAAAATTTAAATTATTGGTATTATGAATTAATGAGATTAAGGAAAAATTTTCTAAAATTTTTAGCCATTTATAATATATAATATTCATGAATTTATAATTATGTGTATTGAATTAATTATTAATATAGTGCAAAAAATATATTTTGGGTATACAACTATTATTAGAGTATTGTATAATTTTTCTAGATTTTATTGAGATCCAAAACTATTTTTAGAAGGATATATATGCATATACATATATTTGATAATTAAAACCAACCCAAACCAAACCAAACCAAACCAACCCAACCGAACCCTAGACCCATACCCGAAACCCTAAACCTGGCTACCCAAACCCGGAACAAAACCCACCCGAACCCGCAGCTACAGTACCAGTCCCAACTCTGCGTCCCGATCCCTCCCCCTCCCCTGAAACCGACTGTAAATTTCCTTCCTTCACCCTCTATATAACACTACCACCATCACCTTCACCCCGACCACCAGCTTACCTTTATGCGCAGCCGCCGACCGCCACTGATCGCCACCGCACGCTGCCGCCAAGAAAGCCCGCCGAAATCCCGAGCAGCATAGCGATACGAGATACCCTTCTTCTCTCCCCTATTTCTTCCTGCACAGTAGACCTACTAGTGAACCTTTGAGTCCTATACGAAGACCACATGACCCCCTTGAACCCTATGTAATTAGTTTAGTATATCGTGTCCTGTGTCGATCATAAATTACGACACAAAACAGGAAAAAATGACTGAGTTTTGGGAAACTGTTCCAAGTATGCGTGTTTGAGTCCCGCTATCTCCATAACGGCACATGATACTAAAATTTTGCATGAACAGTCATTTAGGCAATATAATCGAGTTTTAATCTCTTAAATTAATTTATTTTAATTCGTTGTATGCTGTAATTTATGTACTGTTGAAATTGAGCGAAAACTTGGTTTCTTAAACCTAAATTTTCTCGAAATGAAGTACGTTCCACTAAACTAGGTAACTTTGTCGTGTACGAATTATAGCGAAAGGCGCATATCTTCAACGCAGACGTGTGGGATTTTGCAGAACTTGATTTGGTTGTGCGTGCACACCGAAATCAACGGGTATCCGTCAAAAAGCCTCGTATCGGCCTATTCTGACACTCGTCATAATTTCGTGTGTGCTTGTTGTTTCGTAACTAAATTTGCGCCATCGATTTGCAGCGTTATGCTGGTCCTGTGACCCAAATTAGGTTCAATTCTGATAATGTTGACGAAATACCATTTTGTGGGCCCCACGGTTCCACTTGATGGGCAATTTCGTGACCGGCTAATCAGAATCTAGTTCTGGATGTTCCATTGGGTTTGTGCTATCGTTCTAAACTTATAGACACTAAGTTTGACAAATTTGGAGAACCTTATTTTTGGCACATTTTTCGATGCGAAGTGGGCCACTTGTGGACCCTACTATGACCCAAAACTGTCAATTCTGCCATGTGTCCAAATTGGACTTATGGGTAGTCAATCCTAGCTATTTCAAGTTTTCTGAGAGCATTGATGATGTTTGTTACAGCATCCAGAGGCGTACTTAGAGATTCCACTTTTACAAGAGCAACTAACGGAGTTCAGAGACCAGACAAGTGTACCTTGCCAACTTGAAGTAGATCATGTGATATTATTTGCTTGTATTCTTTCTATATACTTCTGTGATGTACCTGTTCAACCTAGGACCGTCAGACGTTGGTCAGCGTCCGAACAAGATTCGGGTGTCGATGCCGTACGTAGAGTCGTGTAACGTCATTTAGAGATTTGATTCTACGATCCTATTTTTACGTGCTAGCTTTACCAAGTACGTCATACCATAGGACACTTGATGTCACGACCTGCACCCCAAAAATTATGCATGAGTCATGGGTACGTCCAGCCTACACCGCAGAATCGGCGGTAGAACGCTGTATAGGTTCGTTCTAGGTCACAATCTATATATCTTACAAAACCTGTCAATATAACCTCTCCAAAAGGAGGGCAACCACGCAATATATATATGCCTCAATCATAATAACTAAGGGAAGAGTTAAAGCACGATAAGATATCAACAACGAAACAAGAACCAAAGAGAGCAATACAATAACAAAAATATACAGTCCAAGTCTAAAGTCTACAACATCACAGAAGCAACAAAATAATAAATACAGTCATCCAAAATATCAACTGGGATCAACCCAAGAAAACCCACCAAGCTAACTAGGGTGCTAACGACGTCTCCTCGACGGGCTCCTCCTCAATCTCTGGTTCACAACACTCCTCGACGCCCGGCCCATAGAATATCGGGCATAAATCCTCAGGATCCTCTGGAAAAAATATGCCCATTCAGGACTAGATCAAAGTACATAACTCTGAAAGCAACTCCAAATACATGGTAAGGTGTATATGACTAGCAATAAAAAAGTATACAAGATGCACAGGAAAATAAATACATGGTGGAGCAGATAAAGTAGCTGCAATATAAAACTGGAGAACAATACAAGTAGTAGAGAAGTAACTGCATGTAAGAAAACAGGAATACTAGCTAAGTGCCTTGAGCACAAGTTCGTCATGTGATCGGCTTAGGTTGCACAGAATAATCTACGATAACTCCGTTATGCGTGAGTTGCATAACGACATACACATGAATACTGTTTGGCTTTGATCACAAAACCAACTCCTACTCCCCTCCCCCACTAATACTCTTGGATCCAACCACGACACTCTATGTACATGATAAATAACTCGTGCACATGAAAACAAGAGCACACGAACCACATGATAGCACATGAGAATCAATACCCAAAGCACATGATGAAATACACGTGATAGAGTACCCGCTGAACACGGTAAGGGGGATAACATCTCATGACGGGATCCACTAGTACCAGCTCATGTAACAATGTGTCAGAATCAAGTATTACAGTTCAAGAACAGGTGATATAAACGCTATCATTAAATAGAAACAATCAGAGGTAGGTATTCGCTTGACGTCCTGAGCAACTGATGAGGATGGAGATCCGGACTGGCGTCGCAAGAACCTATTATAAAAAGCAAGGTTAAACGGGGTTCTAAAGAGTTAAACTGATATAAAATAATAAAAAATAAGGTTCTAGGGTTATTCTAGGTCGAACGGATCAAACCGATAAAATTTGGGTCAAAAAGTCAACCCGGGTTCCAAAAAGTCAACTCTGGGTCAAAACTAGGTCAAATATTGACTTTTACGGTCAACGAGGGCAATTATGGTCAACACTAGGTCAAACTATGGTGCCCCTAAAATTCTAGGTCAAAACTAGCTCATTAAACTAGTAAACCTTCAAACACCCCTCCTCGAGATACCGGGATACCCTCGGTATCCAATATCTCAACCTAGGCTACGCACCCCGCCTATACCGACTAAAACATATGCTAGCACGCGTAATTATATATACCAATACATAAAAACCTAACTCTAAACTCAAACCTAGGCAATTGCTCAAAAACCTCGCTCCGATACTCAATACCTTGGGTATCTCAAGGTATTGAGATATCCCTCTAATCCCTCACTAACACTACTAACTAGCTATCTAACTATGCTTATATACACCTAGGTATATATATCTAGGCTACTATATATATAAACATATATGCTTATATCTATATAACTAGATATATATATATATATCCACACATACACATACACACATATACCCATCTCATCTCGTATATATATATACCTCTCATTCTAACTATATATCTATACATATATACATATATATCTAACTAACTAACTATATATATATACATATATATAGCTCTCTCACCCTCTCTCACTACTACTACTGCTAGGCCTGCAAGTGCCACGCTGCGCCGCTGCTAATGCAAAGCGCTGCTGCTACTGCTACTGCTGCTGCTGCTGCTACTACAGTGCACTGTTGCTGCAGCAGCAGGCTGCTGTTGCTGCTGCACTTGCGCTGGCCTCGCTGCCTCCCTGCTCTCTACTGCAGCTGCCATCTAGCAGCTCACCGCCTCCTCTCGACACACCACACGCACACATAATCACACATATATATACATATATATATACACACGAACATATATACTTATATATATATACACACACAACTATATATATATTCACACACTTACACACTTATACACTTATGTATATAAGTACACACATACATATAATCACACATATGTACATATATATATAAACACACACAATACATATATATATACACATACTCATATATATATACATACACATACTTATATATATAGACACATATATATATATATATATAGACACACATACACATATACACATATACTTATATATGTAAAGATACACTTACCCAAACACATATACACACTCATATAAACATATATATATATATATATATATATATATATATATATATATATATATATATAAATATAAATATACACACACCCACAAACATGCACAACGACCCATACACCTATAAATAAATATATATATATATATATATATATATATATATATAATACAATACGAGAAATCTAGCACACACTTTTCGAAGCTAACCCAACGCGCGCACAAGCCCGAAACTAAGAAACTAAGTCAAAATGTCCATTCGGTCATTTCGACGAACACGTGGAGGGCGGTTCGCAAAACCTCGTAAAACGCACACCAAACCTACTCGGAATCAGCCTAAAATTTATCCACGTGTTCTAATCGATGTCTAAATCCTAGAAAAATACTAACTCGTCGATTCTAGGTCCGTGGCAAAAACGCGCACACACATAGAACCTACGACGACGAAAACCTCCAAATCGCCCGAAACGCTCATTTCTCCGCGACACGACTTCACGTGTCTGAACGGAGACACGTACTTACCCTCAAGACATCCGATCATGTCTACCTAGGTCCGTCTAACCTAGGACATCACCCAAAATTGGGCCAATCTCGGATTTCACCCAAAATTGACACAAAACCTAATGTCAAAGTCTCCAAACACAACCAAACTAGTTCTAACTTCCTCCCACGGGTATCCTTAGGGTCTAGAAAGGTTCTAAACTACTAATTACACTATATAATAGCAACCACTAAGAGAAAAGTTAGGGTTTACCTCTTGGGAGTTGGAATCCCAAGGCCAAAGTCTCCAAAACCCTTAAAATCACCACCCTCAAGCTCCAAGCCTCCAAATCAAGCCTCCACACTAAGTCTAGGCTCTACACACCTAGGTTAGGGAAAATCAAATTGTTAGGATTCATATCCATGGAAGAAATAGAAGAAGGAAAAGAAGAAATGAAGAAACACTTACTTGAAGCTTGAAGTTGGAAGAAGGAAGAAGAAGAAAATGGAGAATGAAGAAGAAGAAGAAGAAGAAATGAAGAGGGGGGGCTGCTGTCCAGATGCATAAAGGGGGCGGCCAAGTGTTAGAAATAGGGTTACACGAAGTCAAATGACTAAAATGCCCTCTCCTTTAGTCATTCTAATTGTGATTTGGGTTTGGGGTTCCAAAAGCACTCAAATTAACTCCTAATCACTCCAACTAACTTATTAAAAATATAATAATTATGCTAAAACAAAAAATAGGCCACACAAGAGTATTGGTTGGGTCGGACATGGGTCCACTAGGGTCTGACATGGGTCCAAACTAGCCAAAATCTGAAAATAATCTAATAAAAAATAATACTACCATCAATTAAATATACATATAATTATTTATAATTAATATGTAATTTATCAAATAAAAAAAAATTTATTTTCTAGAATTGGGTAGTGACAAGCCTACCCTCCTTAAAATAATTTCGTCCTCGAAATTAAAAGACGAAACTAGGACAGGAATGCAAGGAAAAGAAAAGAACCATACCTCAGGGCTCGAAAAGATAGGGGTATCGCTCGCGCATTTCAACCTCCCTCTCCCAGGTCGACTCACCTGGAGAGTGATGCCTCCACGCGACACGAACCAAGGGAATAGTCTGGTTCCTCAACACCTTCTCCCGCTGATCCAGAATCTCCACCGGCTGCTCTGGATAGCTAAGAGTAGGGCCCACCACGATCTCTGAGTGATCAAATACGTGACTAGGATCTGCTACGTACCGTCTCAACTGCAACACGTGGAACACATCATGAACTCCCTCTAGCGTAGGCGGCAAATCTAGCCTATACGCCACAGCGCCGACCGTCTCAAGGATGCGGAAGGGTCCGACGAAACGTTGGCTAAGATTCCCGTCTCCACCGAAGCGAATAGTGCCCCGCGTCGAAGAAATCCTCAGGAACACCAGATATCCAACCTAGCACAAATAAGGTCTCAGCACTTAATCTAAAACAAGCAATCACAAGAAAACAAAAGAATAAAATCTAGATTCTAAGCTATACCTCGAACTCCAAAGGTCTCCGGTGGCTATCGGTCCAATGTCGCTGCCTATCCTGCGCCACACAAAGTCTATCTCTAATAAGCTTGACCTTCTCCGCTGTATCAACCACCATCTCCGGGCCAAGCAAAGCTCTCTCGTCTATATCATCCCATGATAACAGAGTGCGACACCTCCGTCCATACAACGCCTTGAATGGTGACATCTCGATATTGGCTTGGTAGCTGTTGTTGTAAGCAAACTCTACCAAGTGCAAGTGATCCTCCCAAGAGCCTCTGAAATCCAGAACACAAGTGTGAAGCATGTCCTCAAGTGTCTAAATGGTCCTCTCTGACTGACCATTTGTCTGTGGATGATATGCACTACTAAACTTGAGCTGGGTGCCCAAGCTAGCCTGCAAACTTCTCCAGAAATGCGAAGTAAAGCGACTGTCCCTGTCTGATACTATACTCACAGGAACTCCATGCAGTCTGACTATCTGGCGCACATATATCTCTGCTAGTCTCTCTATAGACGTACCCACTTTAAATGGTAGAAAGTGGGCCGATTTGGTCAACCTGTCCACGATGACCTAAATAGCATCATTCCCTCCTGGAGAACGGGGAAGTCCAGAAACAAAATCCATGGTCACATGCTCCCATTTCCACTCCAAAATGAGTAACGGCTGGAGCAACCCTCCTGGCCTCTGTCTCTCCACCTTCACCTGCTGGCATACTAAGCATCAGATACGAAGCGTGCTACCTCCCACTTCATCCAGTACCACCATACATGCTCTCTCAGATCTCTATACATCTTGTTGGCACCTGGATGCATAGAGTACTGGGATCGATGTGCCTCCTGAAGAACCTCCTCGCGCAATGACCCACTCGGCACATACAACCTGGTACCGTGCCGCAATGAACCATCATCAGCAATGGTGAATTCATCTGATAATCCAATATGAACCTGCGCCCCGATGCTCCTCAGGGACTCATCCTCAAACTGTGTAGCCCTGATCTGGTCTACCAACTCTGACTGAATCTGCAGTCCCCACATCTGCATCTCAACTCCAGGCACTATTACCTCAATGCCCAAGCTCTCTAGATCTGCTAGAAGATAACGATCTGTAGTCAGGCGCATAACTACCGGATACCAGTTCAGCGCATCCGCAACTACTTCGCCTTCCCTGGATGGTACTGCAACAATATGTCGAAGTCTTTCATCAACTCCAACCATCTCCTCTGCCTCATATTCAGCTCTTTTTGGGTAAACACATACTTTAAGCTCTTGTGGTCTGTGAAGATCTCCACACGCTCTCCGTATAAATAGTATTTCCATAACTTCAGAGCAAAGATGACCGCTGCCAACTCCAAATCGTAGGTAGGGTAGTTCTTCTCATGAGGACGTAATTGTCTGGAAGCATAGGCAATCACCCTCTCATTCTGCTGCAACACATAACCCAGTCCCTTCCCCGATGTATCACTATCGATAGTGAATCCTCCAGATCCTGATGGCAACGTCAACACTGGAGCTGTCGTCAACTTCCTCTTCAGCTCATTAAAGGCAATCTGGTACTCCTTTGACCAAATAAACTCCATGTCCTTCCGAGTCAGCCTAGACAACGACTCTTCAATCCAAAAAAAATCCTGAAAAAATCTTCTGTAGTAACCTGCCAGCCCCAGGAAACTCCTGACCTCTGCTACTGAACTCGGAGCACTCTATGCCTCAACTGCCATGATCTTTCTTGGATCAACCGAGATCCCCTCTCCAGTCACCACATGACCAAGGAATTTAACCTTGTCAAGGAAGAAATCACACATCGAACGCTTTCCATAAAGCTTCTCCTTTCTGAGAGTCTCCAGCACTATCCTCAGATGCTCCTCGTGCTCCTCTGGGATCTTCGAATACACCAAGATGTCATCTATAAACACCACCACAAACCTGTCCAGATGCTGATGGAATACCATGTTCATCAGATTCATGAACACTGTTGGGGCATTAGTCAACCTAAACGGCATCACCATAAACTCATACTGTCCATACCTGGTTTGAAAAGCTATCTTCGGAATATCCTCCCTTTCTGACCTTCACCTGGTGATAACCTGTCCTCAGACCAATCCTGGACACCCTCGCTCCGCTCAACTGGTCAAAAAGATCATCAATACGCGACAACGGATACTTGTTCTTGATTGTGAGGTTGTTCAGAGCCCTGTAGTCGATACACATCCGTATCGATCCATCCTTCTTCGGCACAAAAAGTACCGGAGCACCCCATGGAGAAGAACTAGATCTGATAAATCCCTTGTCCTGAAGCTCATCTACCTACTTCTTCAACTCTATCAGCTCACTGTTGCTGACTCTATATACGTGCTGGGATATCGGCTCTGCGCTTGGCACCAAGTCTATAGAGAACTCTACATATCTGTCCGGAGGTAACCCTGACAACTCCTCCAAAAATACATCCATGAACTCCGCTATCAGTGGATGTAGCAACCTCGACTCTACCACCAGGGCTCCGTAGAAGACTCCCTCGCTCTACTCCGCTGCTCCTTTGGTAAACTCAAACTCTGGCTCACACGACGGACTAAACAACACTCTGCCTCCACGATAATCTATACTAGCACAATGCATACTCAACCAATCCATCCCGAGTACAATGTCGTAGCTCGGAAGTGGCATTACGTGTAGGCACACACTCAACTCTCGGCCTCTCAAGGTAACTCTTTGATCTCTGCAGACATCACTGACTAGGATAATGCCACCCCCGGTCGTGATCTTGCAGAGTCTAGCTAAAGGTTCAGCAACAAGATGGTGTCTAACAGCAAAAGTATAGAAACAAAGCTATGGGAAGCCCCAGAATCAAATAAAGCAAGTGCTGGAATAGAATCAAGAAGAACAAAACCTGAGATCACATCACCAACGGTGTAAGATACGATATCATCAAGGAATAACAGTAATATTATAGAAGAAACAATTTCAAAAAAATTAAAGATAGCAAAAAAAATCAAGAAGGGTCCTAGTTGTGATTGAGCACACTCTCTCTCAGCCTAAATCATATATCCTATCGCAAGTAGACCTAGAAACTAGACCTGCGTACTAGACCTGCATACTAGACCATGCATGGGCCGCCACCAAAAATGTGTCACGACCTACATCCAAAAAATCGGGCATGAGTCGTGGGTACATCCAGCCTATGCCGTAGAATCAGCAGTAGAACGCTGTAAAGGTTCGTTCTAGGTCACAATCTATATATCTCATAAAACCTATCAATATAACCTCTCCAAAAGGAGGGCAACCACGCAATATATATGCCTCAATCACAATAACTACGGGAAGAGTAAAAGCACGATAAGATATCAACAACGAAACAAGAACCAAAGAGAGCAATACAATAACCAAAATATACAGTCCAAGTCTAAAGTCTACAACATCACAGAAGCAACAAAATAATAAATACAGTCATCCAGAATATCAACTGGGATCAACCCAGGAAAACCCACCTAGCTAACTAGGGTGCTAACAGCGTCTCCTCGACGGGCTCCTCCTCAATCTCCGGGTCACAATACTCCTCGACGCCCGGCCCGTAGAATATCGGGCAAAAATTCTCAGGATCCTCTGAAAAAAATATGCCCAGTCAGGACTGGAGCAAAGTACATAACTCTGAAACAACTCCAAATACATGGTAAGGTGTATATGACTAGCAATAGAAAAGTATACAAGATGCACAGGAAAATAAATACATAGTGGAGCATATAAAGTAGTTGTAATATAAAACTGGAGAACAATACAAGTAGTAGAGAAGTAATTGCATGTGAGAAAACAGAAATACTAGCTAAGTATCTTGAGCACAAGTTCATTATGTGATCGGCTTAGGTTGCACATGAATAATCTATGATAACTCCGTTATGCATGAGTTGCATAACTGACGTACACATGAATACTGTTTGGCTTTGATCACATAACCAACTCCTACTCCCCTCCCCTACTAATACTCTTAGATTCAACCACGACACGCTACGTACATAATAAATAACTTGTACACATGAAGGCGAGAGCATACGAAGCAATAATAGCACATGAGAATCAATACCCGAAGCACATGATGAAATACACGTGATAGAGTACCCGCTGAACAAGGTAAGGGGGATAACATCTCATGACGGGATCCAATAGTACCAACTCGTGTAATAATGTGTCAGAATCAAGTATTATAGTTCTAGAACAGGTGATATAAATGCTATCATAAAATGAAAACAATCAGAGGTAGGAACTCACCTGACGTCCTGAGCAACTAATGAGGATCGAGATCCGGACTGGCGTCGCAAGAACCTATTACAAAAAGCAAGGTTAAACGGGGTTCTAAAGAGTTAAACTGATATAAAATAACTAAAAATAAGGTTCTAGGGTTATTCTAGGTCGAACAGGTCAAACCGGTAAAATTTGGGTCAACAAGTCAACCCCGGGTCCAAAAAGTCAACTCTAGGTCAAATCTAGATCAAACATTGAATTTTACGGTCAACGAGGGCAATTATGGTCAACAGTAGGTCAAACTAGAGTGCCCCTAAAATTCTAGGTCAAAACTAGCTCATTAAGCTAGTAAACCTTCAAACTCGCCTCCTCGAGATACCGGGATACCCTCGGTATCCAATATCTCAACCTAGGCTACGCACCTCGCCTATACCCACTAATACATATGCAAGCACGCGTAATTATATATACCAATACATAAAATCCTAACTCTAAACTTAAACCTAGGCAATTGCTCAAAAACTCCACTCCGATACTCAATACCTTAGGTATCTCAAGGTATTGAGATACCTTGAAAGGTATTGAGATATCCCTCTAATCCCTCACTAACACTACTAACTAGCTATCTAACTATGCTTATATACACCTAGGTATTTATATCTAGGCTACTATATATATAAACACATATGCTTATATCTACATAACTAGATATATATATCTCCACACATACACATACACACATATACCCATCTCATCTCATATATATATATATACCTCTCAATCTAACTATATATCTATACATATATACATATATATCTAACTAACTAACTATATATATATATACATATATATCTATACATATATACATATATATCTAACTAACTAACTAACTATATATATATATATATGCTAGGCCTGCAAGTGCCACGCTGCGCCGCTGCTAATGCAAAGCGCTGCTGCTGCTGCTGCAGTAGCAGGCTGCTATTGCTGCTGCGCTTGCACTGGCCTCGCTGCCTCCCTGCTCTCTGCTGTAGCTGCCATCTAGCAGCTCACCGCCTCCTTTCGACACACCACACGCACACACAATCACACATATATATATATACATATATATACACAAGAACATATATACATATATATATACACACACAAATATATATATATATATACACACACACTTATACACTTATGTATATAAGTACACACACATACATATAATCAAACATATGTACATATATATATAAACACACACTCTACATATATATACACATACTCATATATATATACATACACACACTTATATATATAGACATATATATATATATATATAGACATATATATATATATATATATATATATATATATATATATATATATATATATATATATATATACACATATACTTATATATGTAAAAGATACACTTACACAAACACATATACACACTCATATAAATATATACAAACATATATATATAAATATACACACACCCACAAACACGCACAACGACCCATACACCTATAAATAAATAAATAAATAAATAAATATATATATAAAATACAACCCGAGAACTCTAGCACACACTCTCCGAAGCTAACCCAACGCGCGCACAAGCCCGAAACTAAGAAACTAAGTCGAAATGGCCATTCGGTCATTTCGACGAACTCGTGGAGTGCGGTTCATGAAACCTCGTGAAACGCACACCAAACCTACTCAAAATTGGCCCAAAATTTATCCACGGGTTCTAATCGATGTCTAGATCCTAAAAAAATTTCTAACTCGTCGATTCTAGGTCCGTAGCAAAAATGCGCACACACATAGAACCTACGACGACGAAAACCCCCAAATTGCCCGAAACGTCGATTTCTCCGCGACACGACTTCACGTGTCCGAACGAAGATATGTACTTACCCTCAAGACACCCGAGCACGTCTACCTAGGTCCGTCTAACCTAGGATATCACCCAAAATTAGGCCAATCTCGAATTTTACCCAAAATTGACACAAAATCTAATGTCAAAGTCTCCAAACACAACCAAACTTGTTCTAACTTCCTCCCACGGGTAGCCTTAGGGTCTAGGAAGGTTCTAAACTACTAACTACACTATATAATAGCAACCACTAAGAGAAAAGTTAGGGTTTACCTCTTGGAAGTTGGAATCCCAAGGCCAAAGTCTCCAAAACCCTTGAAATCACCACCCTCAAGCTCCAAGCCTCCAAATTAAGCCTCCACACTTAGTCTAGGCTCTACACACCTAGGTTAGAGAAAATCAAATGGTTAGGGTTCACATCCATGGAAGAAATAGAAGAAGGAAGAGAAAAAATGAAGAAACACTTACTTGAAGCTTGAAGTTGGAAGAAGGAAGAAGAAGAAGAAGAAAATGGAGAATGGAGAAGAAGAAGAAGAAGAAGAAGAAGAAGAATAAATAAAGAAATGAAGAGGAAGGGCGGCGGCTGTTGTCCAGATGCATAAAGGGGCCGGCCAAGTGTTAGAAATAGGGTTACACTAAGTCAAATGACTAAAATGCCCTCTCCTTTAGTCATTCTAATTGGGATTTGGGTTTGGTGTTCCAAAAGAACTCAAATTAACTCCTAATCACTCCAACTAACTTATTAAAAATATAATAATTATTCTAAACCCAAAAATAGGCCTCACAAGGGTGTTGGTTGGGTCAAAAATGGGTCTACTAGGGTCTAACATGGGTCCAGACTAGCCAAAATCCTAAAACAATCCAATAAAAAATAATACAACCATCAATTAAATATAAATATAATTATTTATAATTAATACACAATTTATCAAATAAAAATAAAAAAAATCCTATTTTCTAGAATTGGGTAGTGACACTTGACACTATTCATATAATAGAATTTTTTCTAAGTTATTCATGGTGATTCTGTATAGGCTTACATGATTCGTGACATGAAACTTGTATATACATAGATATCCTTATGACTCATTGTACTAGATAGAGGTAATGATCTTGCGTATTATAGACATGGGATGTTGTGTACATAAGACGTGAGATTACATTGGGTGGGAAGAGACACACAGGCTACAGGCTGATTATATATATATACTTTACTTTTGGAGGTGCTTTAGTCTCTGTATCAGAGCTTGGCCCATTACGTGATATTCTTGCTGCTACGGGCTCCCCGACACAGAGCTTGTAGTGGTCTCAGCCTGAGTACTAGTGATGCTCTGATTTGCATTTCACATAGCTGGTTACATAGCTTTTTCTGAGGATCTAATTTTATATACTGCATCTCATTTGGCTTGAGTGTTTATTGTACCTTATTATGTCCACTGAGGACCTAGATCCGGATTATGTCCCCAGGTACAGCAGAGGAGGATTACCCCGAGATATATTGGATATGAGCTGACGCTGGAGCAGTACTAGCACCAGAGGACGAGGTTGTGCTAGAGGATTTCTCTTGAGTACTCAGTTATTTACTCAGTTATCTATGCTTATTGTTATTTCATATCTGGACTTATGGACATATATATTGGTGATTTTCTATTTCTTTTATTGTGTCGGGTTGTTCCCCGAGACACTATTTACTTGGACTTGTTGATGGACTATTTCTTTTATCTATTTTCTTGACTGGTTTATCATATTGACTTGTGTTCACTTTCTGTGGATGAGATTATAATTATACTGTTAAATATGGTGTAGACTGCATTTATATTTGTTACAGCTTAAGTTCACTCTAACGGGTCCATTAAATTTATATTTGTGGTATTGGAATTTTTTTAAATTTAACCATTAGTAGATAAGGTTACAAATTTTCTTAAGGGGATAAAATTCTTATGACAATTTAAAGTTTTGATATAGTGGTTAATTCTAAGGTGGGTAGATATGTAAGACTCAAATTATATTTGTTGAATCATTTATATATTGAAGGTAAAACTCGTAGATGGTTGTTAAGAAGGCAATATAGAAAAACTGGACTGAGATTTAAGTTATTTTGGCATTGAATTTTGTTTAAAGATTATTTATGACTTATTTGAATTGATGTGGAAGAAAAAAAGGGACTTGAAATTTGATTTCTTTTTTTTTAGGATAAAAATGTCTTGCACTGAAAGTTCAAATTTAAATTTTTAATAGATTGATTTGAAATTTTAATTTGAGGATTTGATTAAATTTTGAATTGTGAGAGTTGAATCATCAATTTAAATTTTGAGTGGAAAAATACATTGAAGACTACAAAATTAAAATTTTGAAATTTTGAATATGATCGATGGAATGGATAGGGTTATTCTAAATTTTGAAAAGATTATGATAAGGGTAGACTTGTATTTTAAATTTTGAGAATTGTACGGATGAATTTAAATTTTGAGAACGAAATTATTTTAAGGCGTGTAGAATGTAAATCTCCATCCAATTTTTTTTTTCTTATTATGAGATAATTTGAATTTTTATTTAAGTACACTTGACGACATCAAAAATATATATAAAATAAGAATAAAGACTAACTTAAATCCCAAGCTACATCCACCTAGGCGAAATTAATTTCAAAATTACATGTTTTAAATCTTACTCATAATCCTAAAGTACTATTGCCTATATATACACACACACACAAACACACACACACACACACACACACACACACACACAAACACATATTGACTATCTCTTTAAAATATAATAGATAGTATGACATAGGAATCCTACTCAATGGATATAGTCCTATCAATAAGCTAATTTAAAAACTCTAATCCTATCCCAATGCAGCATATATATATATATCAAAGCAGCAAAACCTATTGTTTATCCTCTCCTTCATAAATATTCTTGTTAAACCGTTCCACCTCTCTAGCTACCCGTAGATCTCATCACCAGACCGCGAGACTCAGGTCCTCCCTCATTGTATATATCCCCCTCTCCCCGCCATCTCTCACGAGTTTCTCCTCGACAATCTCCCACTGAAGCCGTGTTGTCGGTTGATTGTCCCACCGAGCCACGCGAGCCTCTACGGTGCAAGTCACCGTCCCCGTATGTGAAGCCATCCCAATCGACGCACGACCTTGTGATCGAGTCCATCCCGTCGAAGTAGTCGCATGCAAGAACGAGCATGGCCATCCCAAACTCGTGCACGGACGAGATACTCCTTGGCCAACCGACCACGTGAGACTCAACAACCCCGTGAGCTTGCCACGCTAGAAAGCCCACGCGCACCACTCGAGCGGGAGCTTTTGCTTCTGTAAAGAAAACATTGAGTTCCCGCTGAAAAGTTCTTTGGATACTTGATGCTTCTTCTCTCAGGAGTCTGGAAAGAAGAAAAATATGTCATTAATAATGGTACTTCTCTATTAAACCCCCCTCAGGTTCCCATTTCTTCTTTAAAGCAAAACTTTCATTAAAGCCACTTTCACCTTTAGGGAAGCTTTCAATTGGAACCTTAAATCTAATGGTTAATTAGGAACCAAAGTAACAGAATTAAGTGCACAAGCCAACTGAAGTTCCAACTAAACCTAGTTAAATAAATATCTTGTGTTAAATAAGACGTTAAATTAATAGGATGTTTGTAATATTGGTTAGGTATTTTGGAGTAACTTGGATTTTGATCCACAACATTCCGAATTGGACAAAATTATATGCAAGTATACCTTGCCAAATTTGTACATGTATTTAATAATTTATTTGTTTTCTTGCCTATCCTTACTACCGTTAAGTTGATTGCACTATTATTTGTTTAAGTAGTAGTTGCGCATGCTAGTTTTTGCTGTTAATTTCATATCATAGATGTATATTATGATAGGATGTCTTAGAGTTATTGTGAACACATGCTTAGGCCAATGTTTACTAGACTTGTTGCTCTCATATGTTGTTATAGGCTCCATTGTTTACTTGTACTACCCTCGAGTCATTGTCATATTTTTAGAGATCGAGCCACGGGATGGGGAGAACGATTATACGTTTATGAACTACTTTTCCTTTTTTTTCATTTTAACCTAGTATCGACGAAGTAGAGGATTATGTTATTATGCTAGTGGCCACGAAGGTCTATGGATTGACTCGTCTAGCCATAGTTCGCTGAGGGCTATGGTGGTTTGACTTTATTTTCTTTTGGCAGTTCACACATAGGTAGTTTTTTCTCATATATGCACCATGATTAGTGTAGTTTTAAACTTTATATGATCAAGTCTTGCTTAGTTTCATGATACTGTTTATTTACTATATATTCGGCATGTTTCTATGTATCTTGTTACATCCCACTGAGGATCTGGTCCCTTTTCAGGTGTAAACGATCATGATTATTTATAGGAGCACGGACTAGGACTTGCTACTTCTTTCTCTTTCCTGGAGGTCTTTCCTTCGAGCCTTTCTGATCACTAGATGGTGTACTTATTATATTTTCTTTTATATCCTAGTTTGGTAGTGGATTTGTCTCCACCCAACCATTGGTCTTCTCGACTATTTCATACTTAGTTCATTGCCATATTTGGGTATTTATTTTTATTTGATTTTGTGGATGAGATTAGTATTCCATATGACTTGTGACATTATATACCACTTGTGAATTATTATTCATAATATAATGTACGTATGTATTATAGTTTCCATATATTGGAGATTCCATGTATATACGACTGACATGCTTACATATTCCTAGTCCTACGTATTTTAGGACTAGGGCGTAAAATGCTGGAGACTTCAAGGGGAAGCAGAAGGCTTCTCATAATAAGAAGAAAGACTTCAACCATCTGAAGTTAAAGTCAGTTTTGCTCAAGCCAAAGCATAAGAATGATGTGACTTTTTTCAATTGTGGTAATAAAGGACACTACCGGAAGGACTGCAGATCCAATCCTAAATAGACTTATCATGGTGAGCCTAACAAAGTTGCTATGATTGCGCAGCTAATTTTAACTGGTGTCGACACTGACTGGTGGGTAGACACTGGTGCATCTTGCCATATTTGTTCTAAGCGGGAATTATTTACCATATACAAGCCTACGTCAGAGAAGGTGATGGTGGCAAACCAGGCATAAGTTGAAGTACTTGGAACCAGAACTTCGGTATTGAATCTGACTTCAAAAAATTCTCTGACGCTTTAGAAAGTAAAGCACGTACCGGTAAAAAGCAAGAACCGGGTCTCAGGAATTGAAGCACGTATCTGTGATAGTCAAGAACCTAGTCTCGGGAAGTCTGTGGTGTAACACAAGCTTGAGGATAGACATCAATGTTGGGTAGATGGTGATTTCATATAAAGAAGCATACTTCGCAAAAGCCTTTTATACCGAAGGGATGTTTAAACTTCAGCTTATAACTCTGACTGATAATGTTAATGCAGTCTTTTCTTCTGTTTATCCTCTTGAGTTATGGCATAATAAAATAGGACATGTTCATTGTAAAAGAATAAATAAAATATCTAGTCTAAGACTTTTCTCCAAATGTGGGGGTAAGTAGGTAGAGAAGTGTCAAGTCTGTGCACAGACTAAGATCACCAGAAAATCATTCAAGCAGGTTAATCAAAGCACAGATCTTCTGGAGTTTGTGCACTCAGATATCTGTGCTTCAAATAGTTCTCCAAAAAGGCCAAGATAAAGTATTTTATTACATTCATCGATGACTTCTCAAAGTAAGCGTTCATCTATCTTCTCACATCGAAGGATAAAGCGTTTGAGAAGTTCAGCAACTTCAAGACTGAAGCTGAGCGTCAAACTGGACAACAATCAAGAGACTCAAAAGTGATCAAGGCGGAGAGTATAGGTCTTTTGAATTTGCATCGTTCTGTAGAGAACATAAAATTATCAATGAGACAACTGCTTTATATTCTCCTCAATCAAATGGAGTTGCAGCAAGGAAGAACAAAACATTAAAATAGATGATAAACTCAAGTTGTTGACTGCAGGTCTCCCAAACTACTTCTGCAGAGAAGCTGCATCACGTTTACTTTTATTTTGAACAGTGTGTCTTACGCAACTTTCGATTTTACTCCTCATTGTAGGACCGTGATAGCACCTCTAGAGGTGGTGAATAGAGTGCAGCGGAATAATCTATCCAATTAAAAAATTATGTAAAGTAAAGACAACTAACAACAAATAGTAATAATGAGTAAATACAAGACAGATATGTAAAGCAATAAGGGTTATAAAAAGCAAACGCAAATACCAAGATTTTATCCTGGTTTTCCTCTGAGAGGACTAGTCCAGGCCCGAGAACCATTGCTCGGAGTTGTATCCACTATAATCACAAGCTTGGATCCAAAGGCTTGTTAACTTCTTACAATCTCGAGCTCTGATCCGAAGGCTCGAAAGACTTCACACATGTGTTTGATACGAAGGGCATACAGAATTCAACTATTGAAAAGAGAACTTGACAAACCAAGCTTTTATAACTCGAACAAACTACTAACCGAGATCACACTTGGCACTAGAAGGCTGGAAAATTGATCTTGGATATAAGAAAGGTTAAAGCTCAGGGGTTTATTGACTTTTAGGATAGAAATATTGAGAATGGTTGAGTGAGTAAGAATATGAAAATATATGCCTATTTATAGGATATTCTTGTCACGTCCCAGTCCCAAAATACGTAGGACTAGGAATACGTGAACATGCCAACTACGCATTCAACAAGACTCTTGTCCGAATCGAATATGTATAATCTATAAATAATAGCAAATTTCCTAATATGACAAGTCTAGCTACATCTCAATCCACATAAAATAAATACAAAGAATGAACAATATGTTTCATGTTCTGTTGTCCACTAGCATATCAGTTCGAATAGACCCAAATAAAGATTACGAGTCTATCAAAACTAGGCTATTTTAGCAGGAATAAACAGTATGAATAAATAAACATAACTCCGGTAGAATAAGGTAAATACCTGGTACCATTGCCCGCATGACAAGGCAAAACACATCAGCAACTCCAAACAACTCCACAACCGTCTATTCTACAAAACTGACAAGGGACCAGGTCCTCAGAGGGACATAACAAGGTACAAGAAACAACATACCAATGTAACAGTAAAATAATAAGCAATGTGCTCAAGGAGATCTATCATAACCAGCTAAGTGAATGCATATAAGAACATTACTCATCTGCTAGACCACCGATGTGTAAATCAATATAAATCTCTAGGCTCCGTCAGAGAACCTGTAATAGCGTGGCAAAATTCGGAACTCTAGTAAGAGCTCATGGTAACGTGGTTAATAGTGGTAGCCCAACATCCCGAGTACGCTCTCCCCACCCAATGTAATATTGTGTCTCATGTCCATAACGTCTCATGTCTATAAAACGCGAGATCAATCACTAAGTATGTCATGAGTCAAGGTGTAGATATACTCATGTTAACTATATCATATATCTCGGGTCCTGTCCTATGACACAAAAGTTGAAAACCTCGAATATCTCAAGTAAGACTTCTATACATGAAAGTCGTATCCAGTATCCTAAGGTATATCGTGCAAGAATTAGCCCAGACAAAGAAATACGATGACAATACAATCTAACGATATCTGATTCCGCGTACGGATGTCGGCACCCGAATACAACTCGGACGCTAAGTATAGCAACGGCCCTAGGGTCACAATATAGTACATGAAAAGAACTAGAAGTGTAATAAAAATAGTAAAGCATAGAGCACATAATACCAGAACAAAGGCAAGGTACACTTGTCTGGGCCCTGGAGGATAGTATGACTAAGTCCAGGTAGCTAGCTAGCTACGCCAACTACTCCTAAAAATGTGGATTCCACACGAACATCTCTGGATGCTACAACAGACATCACCAACATTTCTGAAATATAGGAAATAGCTAGAATTGACTACCCATAAGTCTAATTTGAATACATGAGCTCAAATAGCAGTTTCGGGTCAAAGCGGGGTCTATATTTGTCCTACTTTGCACCAAAAAATATGTCGAAGATAAAATTCTCTAAATTGGACAAACTTAGTATCTTTGAGTCCATAATGATGGCACTACCAGTCCAGAATGATGGCATGACCTCAATGGTATATCCGGAATTGGATCCTGAGGAGCCGGTCACGAAAATCCTCGACAAGTAGGACCGTGGGGCCTGCGAAATAGCGTTTCGTCAACTTTCTTAGAATCAAACCAAACTTGGGTCATAGGACCAACGTAATGCTGCAAATCTGATGTCACGAGTTTCGTTACAAAATGACAAGCACACATGAAGTAATTGCACAAATTCAAAAATGTCGATATGTGATTTTTCGGTAGATACGAATTGATTCCGGCATGCATACACGTCCAAATAAATTTTTGCGGAAGCTCACACATCTGTGTTAATGATACATACATTTTTGTGTAATTTTCACACGATGAAGTTACCTCATTTTGCGAGACGCACCCTGTATTGGGAAATTTTGGGTTTCCGAAACCAAGTTTTTTGACAATTTTAACCCTAAATTAATCCACAAAATAAAATAAATTAAAATAAAATACTTAAACTGATTAAAACATGGTTATATTACCAAAGAGGATGTTCAAATAGTTTTTTAAAATAATCAACTATTTTGAGGAAAATAGTGCGTCAACATGTGTGGTCGGGACAGTTTCAAAACTGTTCAAAAATGTATATTTTTGCTCAACTTTGAGTAAATTTATCACACGATTTAAAAAAGATGGAAATATTCTAATTGAAGGGGGTTGTTGTTGTTCATGTTGTGAACACACAAGAAGAAGCGGTTCGAGAAACGATGCACAGATGAGAGAGAGAGAACTAACGTAGAAAGTGGGGTAGTGGGCTGTGTACTGCACGTGCAGTTGTGCAACCGAGGTCGTGCGCGGGGCTGCCGGCAGTGGCTGGCTATGGCGACCATGGGGTGGGGTCGCCAAAGGTCGAGCTCCCATGGGGCACCGGTCGTCTGGTATAAGACTTGAGATTAGGGTTAGGGTTTTGCGTTACATAGCATTTATATATATACAAAGATTGGGGTAGCGGGGGTGAGGGTTGGGTCGGGTTGAATAGGTTGTTTTTGGTTTTATTTTTATTTATTTTTTTCTCTTTTCCATTCATAGATGATAAAAATGTATATTAGTAAATATATATCTATATATATTATAAAAATCCTAAAAATTATACAAAAATCAAAAAATTTATTTGTTCATAAATAAATTCTTTATAACAACTTTTACACCAAATATATATTTTTTTGTCAAATAATTTTTAATTGCTTAATATAACCAATTATTTATATAAGATATAAAATCAAAGACTTATATTATTTATTTATTTATTTTTCAAATTAGATAAAAATAACCAAAGTTCTTATAAAATAATAAATTTAAAGATTTAAAAATTTAGGGTGCTCATAATTCTCAAAACGAGTTCGGCCAAAATTTGGTCTAGAATATTTGAATTTTTGAACGTTGGAGCCATAAAATCAGGGATTATGCACCTCCATATCGCCCAAAGGAGACAACAATGTTTGGTTGCCTTCGCTCAGAAGTATGGTGTCACCCGAAAGGCGATACTATTTCGACAGGGAGTGTAACTTTGATAGAGCATTCATAGAAGAAAAAAGGGATGGACAACTGTAATTAGAAATGCTATCAAAAATTTCATAGGAGGTATTGCATCAGTTAGAAGAGGAGGATCACCTCTTGAGGCTGAAGCTAGCATTAGCTCTCACTTTTGGCATTAAGTTTTGTCAATCATAGGGATATCAGAAAGTGATATTCGAATGTGATTCAGAGATTGTCATCATCGTAGTGAATATATAACTACTTTCAATTTTGTATATGCTTGGAAAAAGTGCTCTAACTGTTCTCCTTATTATCACAGTACTTTTAGAGATGAAATAAAAATGGAGCGACCTAATATTAATGATGACGATCTTGCTAGAGAGGTTGATAGAAAATTTCTATCGTGATTCCATAATTATGTACGGATCCTAAATATTAAGCATTCTAAATTTAGCATTCTGACCAATTGTTTATATGATATGTGATGTTTCAGGTTTTCGTCCTAGTACAGAGTTACATAACGAACGACTTCGAGCATTTGCTATTGGACCAAGCAAGAGGGCAAAGAGTTGGGATGGATACACCATCAATGACTTCAAATTTAGAACCACTGATAAACCTATTAATCAATCATTTGTTGATGAGGAGGCTAATTATACAAAGAATTCTGGAGTATGTGTAAGAGGTTCAGCCTACAATACCGATCCAGAATTTGACTATTACGGTTTACTAAGAGAAATCGTAGAGATGGAATACTCTTATTAGACAAAAATTATGTTGTTTAAATATGATTGGTTTGACACAACACCCAAGCAAGGATAGAAAATTGACAACCAGTTTGGGTTTGTTGATATAAAAATATGAAAAAATATATGTAGGTTCCAAACCATTTGTGTTGGCTAGTCAAACGGTTCAAGTGTATTGTATGAGCTATCCTAGTCGACGAAGCAATAATAAGAATTGGTGGGTTGTATGCAAAACTAAAGCTAGAAACACATATAATGTTGAGAATTTAGCATACCAGGAGGATGAGGTTGTCATGTCTCAACTTGCATATATGAGTTTGGTCGGTGTTGTCAGTATAGAGGTTGGCCACACCGTAAAGGATGATAGAGTTAACGAAGAGATTGACATAGAAGATTTATCTCATATAGAGGAGGACTCTGATATGGAGGTATCGAGCGAGGAACAAGAATTGGAAGATGAAGGTGATAGTGAAAGTGAAAATAAAAATAAAAATAAAAATAAAAATGAAGAAGTAGAAGATGAAGATTCAAAAAATGATTCGAAAGACGATGACGATTCGGAAGATGATCACGATTCAGAAGATAAAGATTAGTACGTACACACATATGTATTAGCTTAGATTATTTATTTATTTAATGGCACAGTTATTATTTATTTCATCATCACACTAGTAATTATTTTTTATCACACCATCCATTAGTTTATGATATCTTGATGTCACTATTTTTATTTATTTCATAAGACCATCCATTATTTACTGTCATATTTACCTATGGCAGTACGAGGACGAGGATGAGCACGACGATAGTTTCATAGAGGATCTTCTTCTCAGCATCCTCCATCCACTACTCTAGCTACTCCGGATGCAGGTTGCACACGACCATCAGAGGACGAGTTCATAGATGTCGAAGATGTTTGATCCCCGCCATATACTCGTTCATCAGTAGGGGAAGCTACTCCATCTCCCGGGCTTCCCTCAGCTTCTACCCCTGCTTCTACTCCTGCGACTACTACTACTACATCGGCTAGTCCACTAGTTGCTCCTACTAGAGCAAATCCATATCCAGGCCTCCTGGTGGACCAATTAGTATATGTTCATCGTCCAGGATTTGTGGATCCCCCTAATCCACCAGAGCGGTCAACAAATATCGATCTCCCCGAGCTGTGGGCTGATGGAGCGATATAAGTACTTATTTGTCAATTCACTCAATTATTATTTATTTATTTCTTTTTATTTTAATTATATATTATTTACTTATTTTATGTTCTTTCCGACTGAGGATGGCACTGATCTAGGGGACATCATGCGGGAGAACTTTCATGGCCCTTATAGCAACTTCAGTGACATCTCGAGGGATCGACGATTCCTTTGGCTAGATATGTTGTGGCTATGTATAAGATTTTTATTTATAATAATATATATATTTTTGATTATAATGCTAAAAGATATTTTTATAATTTGCAGAAGTTGTACTGGTGGCCGGATCATAGAGATGATATGATCTGAAAGTACGAAAAGACCGTCGTCAGCGAGAGGTTTAAGGATATGATCAATGACCAGAAGGCGCTGGCAGCACATTCGGGGGATCTTCGTAAGGAGTGGCTCAAGGCGGAGTTCTGGAAGAAGATTAAGAAGAAGATGGAGGCCTCGGCCTATAAGGCCAACTGCGAGAAGGCTTAGGGTGGTCTCCACACGGATGGATCCATTCCGACCGTCGAGCATTTTCGACGGATGGTCAATATTATAATTTTTTGCTAGATTAATTTTTTGTATTTTCCATTTTTGCTTATTAATTTATTACTTAATTTTTACAGTACGAGGAGGCCCTCAGAGCCGGGGGAGAACCGAAGACCGTCGACTTTCCCGCAATCTTTCAATGGATCCATAAAAGGAAGAAGGATGGGAAGCTCGTAGATGAGTGGGCAGCCAAAGCAAACGTAAGTTGTATGTATAAAAGTTTGTCAACTTAATTTTCTTATATTCTTTTTTTAATTTAACTATATTTTACCTACCCTAAAAATCTAACCTTAACTTTAATATCGTTACATATAAAATCTAAAAATCTTAACTCTAAGTTTAAAGTATCGGTATCAAAATCACTATCGGACCATTCATACAAGTATCTGTATCGGTAGTATCTTAACTATATTTTTTTACCTACCCTAAAAATCTAACCTTAAATCTAATATCGGCCAGTATCGGGTATCGGTTGATATCGGATCGTGACATGCCAAACTGTATCGATATCGGCCATATCGGATCGGTATCGGCCGATACTGCAAACAAACCTAAACTACGATATCTAAACTAAGCTATAAACCTAACCTTAGTTGTAGTCAATAAAAAGATTAATCATAACATTCGATATCTAAACCTATTTATATAAATAAATATAGGAGTCGTATGAGACGTTGGAGGGGGGCTGAGAGAAGTACGTCGACTGAGAAAAATGATCGGTGGGTACAAGCTGTCAGGAGAGGAAAAGGCGACAGCTTGTACGGGGCCGAATCGTTGGCATCCCAGTCATCGGTTATTTTCATAGCTCCTCCGATGGCTCCGCCAGTTCCATCAGATGCTGGCCCCGGCGTTCCTTCTGGTGCTATGTCTTTGAAGCAGTTCATGACGTCTATGCTAGAGCTATAGAGGGTTGTTAGGCACCTGGTAGAGTCTCGTGATACTGCACCTCCTGCTCCTCCGACGGCTCCTCCATCTCCACCGATGGCTCCTCCAGCTCCATCTTCGCATGTCGTTCCTGAGGATCTACAGCAAATCATCGCTTTGGTTATGGCGCAGTACATGGCTAGCCGACAGCCGTCGTCGGCTCCCTCCACCGTCGAATTGATATATTTTTGATTTTTTTTCTTGCTAATTTGACAGTTGGTGGGATATACTTAGCGTATAACTTTATATGTTCGGAATATGATAGTTTATATACTTTTTATGTTTATATTTGATACAATTTATGAGATTTGATTGTATTTGATGTGTTTATATTTGATTGTATTTGAGGTGTTTATATTTGATGCATTTTATTGTATTTGATTGTATTTGATGTGTTTGAATCTCTGAATTTTTTTGTATAATGTAACAGGTATATGTGCAGCAGGAAGTAAATAATTCTATTCTGGAAAAAGTACTGGAAAAATATTAAGCTTAGCGACGGATTCGCGACGGAACAATGACAGAAAAGTGAAAAAATTTAGGTCAGCGAAGGATAAGCGACGTAATAGCGACCGAAAATCTGTTGCTAAATATGTCTGGTACCAAAAATATAACAAATAGGTATCAGAAATAATCGCTAAATCCATCGCTAATACCGTCGTTGGTATCGACGGATTAACGACGGAATATCATTAAGTGATCATTGGAAAATTTTGATAAAAATAGGTTCTAAATTTACGTCAGAATTTCGTCGCTATTTCGTCACTAAATGTAACGACGGAAGTAGTATGTCACTAATTTGTTGCTGATATTACATCGCTATTTCTTCCCTTAATCCGTCGCCATGGCGACGAATTTGCGACAGAATTGTGACAGCAACACTTAAATTACTGACACCACAATTCCGTTGCAAATCCGTCGCTAAATAGAAATAGCGACGAAAATTGGTGTTTTAGTTACGAAAATTTTTGTCGCTAAAACTCTATAATTTTGAAGTGAAACTCTATAATTTTGAAGTGAGAAGAGGAGAATCACCTTTTGAGGCTGAAGCTAGCATTAGCTTCACTTTTGGCATTAAGTTTTGTCAATGGTAGGGATATCAGAAAGTTATATTTGAATGCGATTCTAAGATTTTCATCAACATAGTGAATATATAAACTACTCTCAACCTATCCCTTGGAGAATCGTTCTTCAAGTGGACGAGGCAAGATATACTCTAATCAACTCTATGGAGTTCTCTGTATCATTCTTTCCTAGATCTTCTAATGCTTTACCTTAATGCTTTGATGCATTATTCAAAATTTTTTTTTGATTTAGTATGGCTATTTAATGAACCTCCGTCTTGTATTTTAGTCCAGCTCTTAGACCAGCGCTTAGCTGAGTCTACTTGTTCAATTTCTCCTTAAGTGAACAGAAATTCATTATCACAAAGATAAATAATTTAATTTGTAAAAATAATAATATTTATAATAAATTTATATTTAATTATTTTTAACAATTTTTTTATCGACATGGAACATTACTAGTATAGTATATTGTTGTGTGAAAATTTTGCATATCTAATTATCTACCGTCTGGTAGAGTCCCACTCCAATCCCGGTCCCAGCAGCAGATAAGAGTTGGTGTATAATAATCCTTGCTGTATATTATTATTATTATTATTCACATGAATACATGCAAAAACCATAGACGCAGCGAGCTGCTGGTGAAGCTATCCGTACGTGTCCATCCCTAAGGTCCCATGCATCGCCACGAATGTACGTCCTTAATCCTGACAAGAGTGCACGTGAAACCCACCCGAAGCCCCAGGTTCGTCCGCACACAAAATCCGCGTCCACGTGGTAGCATGCAGGAGTACACTCGGCTGACAATCTCTGTGCTGCAAACTACGTAAAAGAACGTGCCGGAAAGATAAAGTAGCACACAAAGTGAGAGAAGAGTTTATTAGCTTAGTGTTAAATTTTCTACATGTATGCATTTGCTTTTATAAGCATACTAAAGCATAACTACAATCCCTACAAGCATGGAAAGCCAATAGTTTCCCCTTTAGAATAGGACCACTAGCACACATGTTCAAAGTTTCCCCTTTAGATTAGTGCTCCACATGACTTGGTGTGATGAGCACAAAGTTTAACCAATAATCGCTTCCTAAACTTTTGCGATTACTTGATGACGATCATCCCGATCTTGGAGCGAAGCTCCTGGAACCTGACCCGGCCCAGGGCCTTGGTCAGTATGTCGGCGAGCTGCTCATCTGTTCGGACATACTCTACCTCAGCTGTCCCGTCCTTGATGCAGTCACGAATGAAGTTGTACCTCGTCTGGATGTGTTTGCTGCGGTCATGAAGCACCAGATTTTTGCTGAGGGAGATTGCTAATTTGTTGTCGATACGCAGTTTTACACATCTGATATTGTTGCCCTTCATGTCCGCCAGCAGCCGTGCGAGCCAGATGCCTTGGCAGGCAGCAGTGGTTGCTGCGACATACTCGGCTTCGCAGGATGATAGTGCCACCACCTTCTGCTTTTGTGATTGCCAACTGATAGCACTGTTGCCGAGGAAGAATAGTACGCCTGTTGTGCTCTTGCGGTCGTCAACATCCGCGGCCATGTCGCTGTCACAGTAGCCGACTAGCCGGGGCTCCTCTGTTCCTCGTTCGTAGCGGCAGCCGTAACCCCGCGTACCAGCAACGTACCGGAGTATGTGTTTGACCGCCGCTAGGTGCTCAGTCGTTGGCTTCTCCATGAAGCGGCTCACATACCCGACTGCGAATGAAAAGTCCGGCCGGGTGTGCACGAGGTACCACAAGCTTCCTACTACGCTCCGGTAGTCCATGGCATCTGCCGGCGGTGCAGCACTATCCTTGCTGAGCTTCAAACGTGGCTCCATAGGTAGATGGCAAGGGTTGCAGTCGCCCATGCCACTCTTCTCCAGTATCTTGGCTGCGTACGTAGACTGGTTCACTGTGATACCGTATGCGTTTTGCTGTACATTGATGCCAAGGTAGAAGGAAAGCAAGCCGAGATCGCTCATCTTAAATGAGCTGCTCAGGCCATAGCTTGAACTTGTCGATCTCGCCCGTATTGTTTCCCGTGATGATGAGGTCGTCGACGTAGACACCCACGAGCAGCCTTGCCTCGCCATGGCCATGCACGTAGATGGCATGCTCCGAGGGACTCCAGCTGAATCTGAGTGTGGACATGCACTTTTCTAGCTTCGCGTTCCAGGCCCTCGGCGCTTGCTTCAGGCCGTAGAGTGCCTTGTGTAGGCGAAAAACTTTCTGCTCCTCACCGACGGCTGCAAAACCGGGTGGCTGCGTGACGTAGATCTCTTCGTCGAACTCCCTGTTCAAGAATGTCATTTTTATATCCATGTGATGGACAACCCAACCTGCATGATCGGCAAATGCCAGTAACAACCAGACGGACTCAAGTCTGGCTACTAGCACGAAAACCTTATCGTAGTCGATCCCGTGCCTCTGTACGTACCCCTTTGCGATGAGCCAGGCTTTATGCTTGATGACGACACCGTGCTCATCCTTCTTCGCCTTGTAGACCCATTTGAGTCCAATGGAGCGGTGACCAGCGGGCAGGTCCACGAGCCGCCAGGTGTCGTTCTCCTCAATGGATGCGAGTTTATCCAGCATTGCTCGGCGCCAGCACTCGTGTTGCTCCGCTTCTGAAAAAATAGAGGGTTCGTCATCCATTGCAAGGAGGAGGTCCTCAGAGTCGTGGTGGTGCACCGACTCAACTTCATAGATGTCTTGCAGATAGCGGTATCGGCGTGGTGGTTCATTTGGCAGATCGGGCGTCGCTCCTGACGACGGTGAGACGAATCGGATCGGAGCCGTACCCGTCGTCTCAGGTGTCGAAACCGCTGGAGTCATCGTGGCTGATGTCGCGGTTGTGCGAGCGGGCGTCATGGCCGGTGGTGGGGACGCGTGACCGGATCCCGCCTGCTCATGTGGAGGCAGCATTTGTGTCGATGCGGGTGTGGCTGCGCCCACAGCCTCTTGCGATGGACCTCCGTTCCCGGCCGAAATGAACGTGCCGGGAATAAGCTCGTGGAGAAATTCAACAGTGAATACCTCGCCGATCCCAACAAGGCTGGCGTCGATGTCGGTGTGCGTCCAGTCCCACTGCCCCGCCTCGTCAAAGATGATGTCGCGGGTGACATACAAGCGACGACCGACTGGATCGTAGGCCCTGTAAGCCTTGGACCCCGCCTCGTAGCCGACAAACACCATTTGCTTGCTCCGATCGTCAAGTTTCTTCAAGTTTGGCTGCACCATCTTCACATGAGCAATGCAACTGAAAGTACGTAAGAAACTTACATCGGGGCGCTTATCATGCCACGCCTCATATGGCATCTTTTCCTTCACTGCGGTTGTTGGCGCCATGTTTAGCAGGTACACCGCCGTGGTCACCGCCTAGCCTCAGAATGCTGTCGGCATGCTTTTCGCCTTGAGCAAGCTTCGGGCCATAGCTACCACAATCTGGTTCCGGCGCTCGACGATGCCATTTTGCTGAGGCGAGTAAGGCGCGGTGAGGTAGCGCTTGATGCCGTGGCGCTCGCAGTAGTCGTTGAAATCGTTCGACGTGAACTCGCCGCCACGGTCTATGCGTAGTACACGAAGCTTGCACTTCGACTCAACCTCCGCCGCAACCTGAATGCGTTTGATCGCCTCGCTCGCCTCGTCCTTAAATCTTAACAGCTTGATCCATATGAACCTGCTGTAGTCGTCGACGAGGAGAAGGAAGTAGCGCTTCCGCCAGGTGTCGCCGGTAAGATGGGACCACACAAGTCCGCGTGCACCAAGTCAAGAGGGTCGATGGCGCGATAGTTGGCGTGTCGGGGAAATAAAGTGCGTCGCTGCTTCCCGACCAGACAACTGTCACACAAATGATCGACATGATCAATGTGCGGAAGGCCGTCCACCATTTTTTCCCTGCTCAGGCGACGAAGGGCGTCGAAGTATAGATGGCCGTAGCACGCATGCCAGCGCCACGCCATGTCCGAGCTCTGTGCCGCGAGGCATACCGGCTGTGCGATCCACAATGGTAGGATATATAGACGATTTGAAGTGCGTGATACCTTAGCAAGAAGGCGGCGCTGTTTGTCGCGGATTCGAAGCATTCCATCCTCGATTAGCATGGAGCAGCCGGTCTCGTCCAATTGTCCGATGCTGACAATGTTGCTACGCAACCGGGGAATGTAGTAGACGTTGGTGAGGGCTCGATGTTCTCTTCCTTGTCCCGTGAACACCACCGTGCCCCGGCCTTGGATGTCCACGACGGAGCCATCGCCAAATTTGACGCTGCCCCGCACGCCGGTGTCGAGTTCGGAGAAGGCTGCCCGTGCGCCCATCATATGGTTAGACGCTCCCGTGTCGCAGTACCAGGTCATATTGTCGGTGTCCTCTCGCTCCCCAAGATTTACCATGGTGCACTCCTCGTTGAGCATCACCTGCTCGATCGCCTTGGCGTAGGTGTAGGGCATTTTGGCGATTGTGCACACCTGCGCCATCAGAAGCGCCGATTCGTCCTCCTCCACCTCCGCCAAAAGGGCCTCGTCCTTCTTCTTCTTGCGACATTCACGAGCCCAGTGGCCCAGTTTTCCGTAATAACGGCACTTTTCGTCGTGAGTTGCACCGGAGCCGCTCCTTTCGCCGCTCGGCTTGGGATCGCGCGCTCCCGAGTCCCTCTCCGGGATGCGCCACTTCTTCTTCTGGCTGCCGTTTCCGGTGCCCCTGCTGGACAAGCCGCCTCTCTGCTGTTTCTTGCAAGCAGCCCACTCCTTCTCTGTAAGCAGTAACTTACCGTCCGAGTTGTTGCCACTCTCGATCTCGTCCCTGATCTCCGCTGCTTTAAGCCTCCCCGTTAGATCCTCAATGGTGAGTTCATCGAGATCCAAAAGGGTCTCCATAGCCAGGGCGATCTAGCTGTACTTCTTGGGAACCGCCGCCAGCATCTTGAGGACGAGCTTGTCCTCGGAGATCGTGTGGCCGAGTGCGGCGAGAGCGCTCGACAGAGTAGTGAGACGCATGGCAAAAGAGTCCACGCCCTCACCGTCCCGGAATGTGAGCTGTTCGTACTGTTTACGCAGCGACTGCGCCTTCGCTTTCTTGACGCGATTGCTGCCGACGTGCACCATCTTCAAAGACTGCCATGCCTCCTGCATCGTCACCTTGATCGCCAGTGATGAAATCATCGCTGGCGGGACAGAACGTAGGAGAGCCTCTATCGCTTTCCTATCCAGCTCCCGCCCCGTCGTCCTGGTGTGCACCGCCGCCCAGAGACCTCTTGCCTCCAGCATACATTGCATCACCAGGGCCCATTCATCGTAGTTTGCACGAGTGAGTTGCGGATGCTGCATCCCGTCGGACTCCTGAAACACCTTCGGGATCACCAGGGTGCCTGCCACGCTCGAGCCGCTCGCTGGACTCGACGCCGACACTGATGGAGGTGTGAGTGGATTCCCGTCCGCATCAAACGAAATGGCTCCGATACCACTTGACAATCTTTGTGCTGCAAACTACGTAAAAGAACGTGCCGGGAAGATAAAGTAGAACACAAAGTGAGAGAAGAGTTTATTAGCTTAGTGTTAAATTTTTTACATGTATGCATTTGCTTTTATAAGCATAATAAAGCATAACTACAATGCCTACAAGCATGGAAAGCCAAGAGTTTCCCCTTTAGAATAGGACCACTAACACATACGTTCAAAGTTTCCCCTTTAGATTAGTGCTCCACATGACTTGGTGTGATGAGCACAAAGTTTAACCAATATCGGCAACCCATCGCCACACCCCACCAACTTTGCTACCTTTCCTCTCTCTATAAATTAAGCCCTCCCTCCCTCCCTCCATTTCTACAGTCATCAGCAGCAGCTAGCTCAAGGAAACCAAGGTTTAACAATGGCTACGAAATGGACCACTTTCCTTCTCTTACTCTCGATCTTTCTCCTCCTCTCCACCAGCAGCTTGGCGCTATCCTCCTCTCGCCGAGAGGACGAGCGGGAGCAGGAGCTACAGGAGCAGTGCAGGCAGCAATGCCAGCAGCAGCAGCCCCACCACGACCGGGGCAAGCAGAGGTAATGCGAGCAGCAGTGCGTAGAGCAGCAGAGGGAGCGTTAGCAAGAAAGCGAACGCGAACGAGGACAAGGCCATGAATCTCGAAGGAAGGACCCCGAGGAGAGGCTGGAGGAGTGCCGTCAATGCTGCACCCAACGTCGGCCCGGCCAGCAACAGCAGTGCGAGAGCAAGTGCGAGGAGCGCTTCCAGGAGGAGCAGCGCGAGCACGAGGGTCAGGGGGGCCAACAAGGCCGAGATCCGGAGCAACGGTTCGAGGAGTGCCGACAGCAGTGCCGACAGCAGGGGAAGAAGCAATGGCAGTGTGAGGAGCGGTGCCGGGAGAGGTACGAGGAGGAGATGCGCGAGCAGGAAGGAGGTGTCACTACCACATTTTAGGAAAAAGGGTATTTTAGTAATTTCCTATTTAAATAAATATTGTGCATGATAAATAATTTTTGTTGTATTATTTAATTGTTGTTGGATGTTATTTAATTATTTTGGACTTATTTTAGTGGACCCAACTAGTGTAGTTTGGACCCATGGACCAACATGAATTAAATAGTTAGATTTGGCCCATTTAGAAAGCCCATGGTTAAGAAGATGGATTAAATTAATTAAGTGATTAGACTAGAAGCTTCCTTCCTTAATTATTTCTTCATGAGAGGCCCCAAGGGGTACATTGGACATTTTACAATTGCTTGGGAGAGGGGCAAGGCTGACCTATTAAAAGAGGGGGGAAATTTCTCTCTCCTCTCATTCTCATTCCAAATCTAGATCTAGAATTTCCCACTCCCAAATTTCTTCCATTCCCATTCCAATTCCCTACCAAATTCATTTCAAATTCTTCCCAATTCACCATTAGAGAAGGAGGAAGCAAGGATCTAGAAGAAGGAAGCAAGGATCTACAAAGAGGAGCAAGGATCTACAATTTGGAAGCAAGTTTATCTCAATTGGAAGTTTCATTGGGAATCCATCTCCCAATAGGTATAATTCAGTTTTTCCCATTAAAATAGCTTCTAAATCTGAGATTTAATCATGTAAAATCAACCTATATGTATGTACTACCCATAGGACTTTGTTTTGTGTTCATAGGAGACCCATGGAGAAAGTTATGGTATTTTTTGTGTTAATTTTGTTGGAATTCCGAATTTATATTTTGTTGTGTGTATCAATTGATCCTATAGATCAATTGGACATGAGCTTATGTGTTTGGGGCTAGTGTCGTGTCCATAATTTGGTACATGTGGTTCGTATCCCAACTATTTAGTGAAACGTGTCATTTTGGGGGTTTTCCCTCCGACACGGGGCTTTGAACATGTCGTATTTTGACACGGACACATAGATCTACTTTTGACACTTTGATTTATTCATAAATATTATTTGTGATTTATTTGTATTCTTCGCGGTGCAATTGGTTGTGTGTTGGACTCGTGTCACATGCGTATCCTAGATCTAGTGGGATACGGTGTGATACTCTCCAATTGTGTGGATTTTAGATAGATCTAATTATGTATGGTTTAAATTCTTCAATTATAATTAGTAAATATATATAGATATTATATATTTATTTTGTGTATTTATTATAGTAATTATTGTAGCATAGATCTATATATTTTTGTGTGTGCTAATATGATGTACAAATATAATATGTAGCTTTCTTGCATATAATTATATATGTACTTATGTTAATAGTATAAATTATACATAAATGTTTTATAAAATATATTTATGTGTTTAATTGTATAATTATATTATTTATAATTATTATGTAATTATTTGTATATTAATGTATATATTTTAGGTGTGCTTCTAGCAATGTAAAATATGAACATTAATATGTGCATGTGTTGTAACTATTAGTATTTAATTATAAGTTTATATGTGCATATATATATAAGTATATAATTATTTATTTATATATATGTATTGTGATTATTATTGCATATATATATTTATATATATATATATATTTTTTTATATTTTTATTTGTTTTGGTGACAGTGGTTTCTATGACAGTGAAACTGTCATTATTTGGTCTGAACAGCAGCCGCTGTACAGTGGTCAGCATTAATGACAGATCTGTCATTAATGCTGCGGCAGTTTTGAGCGACAACCTTTCAGCGACATTTTTTTGTGACAGTTTGAAACTGTCAGCAAACTGTGACAGCAGCGGTTTTGTATATGGAGTTTCTGCGACGAATTTTCAGTGACAGTCAAGACTATCACTATTAAACCTGTTTTTATTTTATCTTGTTTTGTTCACTGTTTTCAGTAACGCTTTGACAGTTTTAAATTATATTTTATATATTATTATTGTATATATATATATGTGTATATATATGTGTTTTGTATAATATTTGTAATAATATATTATGTTATTTGTATACATATTGGTTTGTATATATATATTATTTTAGGGTATATATTATTTGTATTAGTAGTATACTTTGTGTGAGTATGATTTGGAATCTAATTTTTATTTCTAAATTGTTGTATTTTATTTCTATATTATTTATATAGATTTTTTGTGAGGTTGACCTTGGTTTGACTTTAGTTGACTTTAGAGTTGACCATAGTTGACTTTTGACTTAGAATTTATTTATTGACCTAGGAGTTGACTAGTTTGACTTGTTCTCTTTCCGTGACCTTGTTTTAATGTGGTATTCCATATCTAGGTCTTCGAGGCATCGAGTCAGACATCTGTGAGACTGTTCTTTGGATTTCAGGCGAGTACTTTCTCTGATAGTTTCTCATTTATGATATCCTCTATGTTCATTGTATCTAGTGTAGATTTATATATTTCTCTCGACACTATGGTTACACGGATTGGTATATCCGGATTTCGTCATGAGATGTTATTCCTTGGTATATGGTGTATATGGTGCAAGTATTATTTCATTGGTTATCTTGTACATATACAGACACCGATTCTCGGGGAGACTAGCTATCTTCTTGGGGAATCTAGTGCCATAGCATACCGTGGTTAGATCTATTATACCAGTTGGGGGTGGGGAGTATTAGTATAGATATGTGATCAAATCCCTATTGAATAAAGTATTGGTAAGCGAATAGTGTTGATCATGCACCGCACGTATGATTAGCCAGGCCGCATTGTATCTTGCCCAAGCCGATCACATGTTAAGCTAGTACTCACACACTTAGTCATTAGTATTATTGTTTCATTGGCATATTGTTTATTATTGTATTTCTTTCCAGTATTTCTTTATTGTCTATATATCTCTTGTATCTATTTTGTGCATCTTATTTATCCACAGCTATTTACTGTTACATAGTTTTTATCATGGATTAGAACTGCTGTTAGAGATGTACTCTGCTCCTTTCCTGACTGGATATATTTTTCCAGATGACACTGAGGAGTACCCTACCTATTATGGACCTCAGGATGTTGTGGGTTTAGATTCGGAGACCCTGGCTCAAGAGGGACTTATCCCAACTGAGACAGTTGACCCTGGAGTGTAGCTTGTAGTATGATAGTATTCTTTTGTACTGGATTTATCTCCAGCTTATTTTTGTTACTCTTCAGACTCATTGATGTATTATTTTAAACTCATGAGTTGATGACTATTCTATTCTTATCTGATTCGTGCTCATTTCTACCTTAGATCTGTGATTGAGTATACTATCATTATTGGTGGTTCATTATATTGTTAGATAGACTATCTAGACAGCGTTCTACCGCCGATTTTGTGGCGTAGGCTGGGCGTTGTTTCCGACTAGTACCCTTACACCGGGTGCGGGTCGTGACACGTTTTTGGTGGTGGCCCATGCAGGTCTAGCTTCACAAGTATGTGATGTCGTGGTAGTGCGACAACTTAGTTGTACTACTGCGAGCCTGCAATAGGATATAGGATATAGGCTGAGATACTCAATCACATCTAGGAAAATTCTTTTGATTCAACTATTCTCCTTTGACATTGATACTTGAACCCTTAAACTGTCCTTTTCTTGATGTCTTACATCTTGTGCCATATTGATTCTTTCTTTCGCTTTGTCTCAGGATGCCGCCTAAGACTAGATCACAGCAGGGGAGAGCAGCTTCTGAGAGGTCTGCGACATCCCGAGGGCCTGCACCAATCACTTTTCTGGTGATTGGAGTGTCAGCTGCTTTCGGAGGTCCACCACCTACTCAGAGGACTATGCCAGCTGTATCTGAAGGGCTTCCACCTCCACCTCCTGTGCCAGCAGAGGCATCACAGATGTTTACACTGTTTCGTGAGATGCTCGAGGCACAGAGGGCTCAGTCAGAGGCACATCAGAGGCAGACCGACGTTCTACGGCAGGGCATCGAGAGTGCTCATCAGCTTGCTCGTGCTGTAGTTGAGAGAGGAGTTCCGATCCAGCAGCAGGTTGTTCCTCAAGTTGCTCAGCTTCTGCCAGGCAACATTCAGGACTTCAAGAAACTGAAGCCTAGGGTTTTCAAAGGGACGGAGGGCATCGTCTATGCTGATGATTGGCTCGAGGACATTGAGCGTCTTATGAGGGTATCCCGTCTTTCTGAAGATCTGAAGGTTGAGGCGGTAGGACTTCAACTGTTCGACGTCGCTCGTACTTGGTTCAGGAATGAGCCAGTTCTAGTTGACGCAGGACAATCTTGGGAGGTATTCAAGGACCTTTTCAAGAAGAAGTTTTTCGCTCGGATAGACAGGCTTGACTTGGGGAGACAATTTGAGAGTCTCATTCAGGGAAGCATGTCTGTGGAGGAATAGGCTGCGGAGTTCGGTAGGTTGAGCCGATTTGCAGAGTACTTGGTGAGGGAGCCGGAGGTTCGAGCTATTCGTTTCCGAGAGGGTCTAAACTGGGAGGTGAAGATTCTCATTCCGTCTTTTTATGAGACATACTCGGAGATACTTGCGGAGGCACGCAAGGTTGAGCGGGATCTGGGTTTGAAGACCAAGAGAGACCGTAATTCTTTCCTGGGGGCCAACGGCAGTGCAGTATCTGCCAAACGTCCTCATTTCTAGTCCAAACCTTTCCAGTAGCCACAGCAGAACCAGACTCCAGCTAGAGCGCCTTTTCACCAGGCACCTCAGCAGCAGAGGCAGTTACAGCAGGCCCCATGCAACTTCTGCAAGAAGCCCGGCCACATCTGGGAAGTTTGCAGGAGGAGGCTAGGAGTTTGTTTGTATTGTGGTACTGAAGGACATCAATCGAGGGAGTGTCCTCGTCGTGCAGTTTAAGGAGCAGCTCCAGCTCCGAGGACACAGACGAGACCACCTGCAGCACAACCGAGGGGACCGCTTCCGACACAGCAGCAGCGTTTTGTCCAGCATCAACAGCAGGGAGGTGCTCGGCAGGGACGAGCGTTTGCTATGACCGTCGAAGAGGAGGAACCCACAGGAGATGTCATCGCATGTTCTATTCTTCTTGATTCCATTCCAGCCTTAGCTTTATTTGATAGTGGTGCTTTCCATAGTTTTGTATCTATTTCTTTTGCTCTGAAGCATGGTTTGGTAGCTGAGTCTTTGCTTAGGACTTGCAAGATCATGACCGGGGGAGGCATTATCCTGGTTAATAATATTTGCAAGGATCGGAGAGTTACTCTAGGAGGCTGGGAGTTGAGTGCGTGTCTACTTGTAATGCCACTTCCGAGCTACGACATTATACTTGGGATGGATTGGTTGAGTAGGCACCGTGCTAGCATAGACTATAGAGGAGGTAGAGTTTTGTTTGGTCCGCCAGGAGAGCCAGAGTTCGAGTTTACTAGAGGAGCTGCAGAGCAGGACGAAGGCATTATTTGTGGAGCTATGGTAGAAGACAAGGAGTTGCCACATCCGTTGATAGCAGAATTCTTGGATGTGTTTCCTGAGGAATTGCCAGGATTGCCACCAGATCGAGATATTGAATTTTCTATAGACTTGGTGCCAGGTGCAGAACCAATTTTGTAATATGTCTATAGAGTAAACAACAGCGAGCTGGTCGAGTTGAAGAAGCAGGTGGACGAATTGCAGGATAAGGGGTTTATCAGATCGAGTTCTTCACCATGGGGAGCCCCGGTATTGTTTGTACCAAAGAAGGATGGATCGGTGCGCATGTGCATTGATTACAGGGCTTTGAATAATCCCACTATCAAGAATAAGTATCCTTTACCACGGATTGATGATCTGTTTGATCAGTTGAGTGGTGCGAAGGTATTTTCTAAGATAGATTTGAGATCAGGTTACCATCAAGTGAAGGTGAAGCCGGAGGACATACCAAAGACTACTTTTAGAACTCGGTATGGTCAGTACGAGTTTATGGTGATGCCGTTTGGTTTGACTAATGCACCGGCGGTATTTATGAACTTGATGAACAAGGTGTTCCACCAGTACCTTGACAAGTTCGTGGTGGTGTTCATCGATGACATACTCATATACTCGATGACACCGGAGGAGCATGAGGAGCATTTGAGGATTGTGTTGGATGTGCTGAGGAAGGAGAAGCTGTATGGGAAGTTGTCCAAATATGAGTTTTTCTTGGACAAAGTAGAATTCTTGGGGCATGTTGTGACTGGTGATGGTATTTCAGTGGATCCGAAGAAGATTTCAGCAGTAGAATCTTGGAAGACTCCGAGTTCAGTAGCAGAGATCAGGAGTTTCTTGGGATTGGTAGGCTATTACAGGAAGTTTGTGCAAGATTTTTCGAGGATTGCCGAGCCGATGACCAGACTCACAAGGAAGGATGTGGAGTTTATTTGGACGGAGGATTGTCAGGTTACTTTTGAGGAGTTGAAGAAGAGGTTGACGTCTGCTCCTATTTTGACGTTGCCATTAGGGTCCGGAGGTTTCACTATTTATAGTGATGCATCGGGGAAGGGTTTAGGTTGTGTTCTTCAGCAGCATGGGAAAGTGATTGCCTATGCATCCAGGCAATTGCATCCTCATGAAAAGAACTATCCTACCCATGATTTGGAGTTGGCAGCTGTCATATTCGCCCTGAAGTTATGGAAACATTATTTGTACGGAGAGCGTGTGGAGATCTTCACAGACCACAAAAGCTTGAAGTATGTTTTCACGCAGAAGGAGTTGAACATGAGGCAGCGTCGGTGGTTGGAATTGATGAAGGATTTTGATATCTCTTTGCAATATCATCCTGGGAAAGCCAATGTAGTTGCCGATGCTTTGAGCAGGTATCCGGTAGCTATGTTCTTGACGCAGGATCGATATCTGTTGGAGGACTTGGAGAGCTTGGGTATTGAGGTGATTGTTCCTGGGTGTGCTATGCAGATGTGGGGATTACAGATACACTCAGATTTGATGGACAGGATCAAGGCAGCACAGTATGATGATGTATCTTTGAGGAGTATCAGAGCTCAGGTGAGAGCAGGATTGGAGGATAATTTCACTATTGCAGAGGATGGATCCTTGAGGCATGGAGTTAGATTGTGTGTGCCTAGTGGGGAGTTGCGCGAGGAGATGTTGCAGGAAGCGCATCGCTCTCAGTATTCCATACATCCAGGTGCTAACAAAATGTATCGGGATATGCGAGAGAGTGTGTGGTGGTATGGCATGAAGAGGGAAGTGGCACAGTTTGTATCCAGATGCTTAGTATGCCAGAAGGTGAAAGCCGAGAGGCAGAGGCCAGGAGGGTTACTTCAGCCATTACCCATTCTAGAGTGGAAGTGGGAACACATTACTATGGATTTTGTGTCCGGACTTCCACGATCTCCAGGAGAGAAAGACGCGATTTGGGTCATTGTTGATAGATTGACCAAGTCGGCCCACTTTTTGCCTTTCAAAGTGGGTTTGTCTACGGAGAAGCTGGTAGAGATGTATGTGAGGCAGATCGTTAGGATACACGGACTTCCCGTCAGCATAGTCTCAGATCGAGATAGTCGTTTCACTTCTCATTTCTGGAGGAGTTTGCAGGAGAGTTTGGACACTCAGCTCAAGTTCAGTACGGCATATCATCCCCAGACAGATGGGCAGTCAGAGAGGACTATCCAGACTCTCGAGGATATGTTGCGCACTTGTGTACTAGATTTTGGGGGTTCTTGGGAGGACCATCTCCATTTGGTAGAGTTTGCTTACAACAACAGTTACCAGGCCAGTATAGAGATGTCACCTTTTGAAGCTCTATATGGTCGGAGGTGTCGTACTCCTTTGTCTTGGGACGATGTTGGAGAGAGAATTTTGTTTGGGCTAGAGATGGTTGTGGATGCAGCGGAGAAGGTTCATTTGATCAGAGACAGACTTTGAGTGGCGCAGGACAGACAGCGGCATTGGGCCGATAGCCATCGGAGACCTTTGGAGTTTGAGGTATAGTTTAGTTTTTGTTTGTGCTTGTTCTTGTTTGTTATAGATTAAGTTCTTAAGATGGTGTTTTGTTCTAGGTGGGTGGTTTGGTGTTTCTGAGGATTTCTCCGACACGAGGCACGATTCGCTTCGGTGGAGGCGGAAAGCTTAGTCCGCGATTCATCGGACCTTTCACTATTCTAGAGAGGGTCGGTGCAGTTGCTTATAGACTAGACTTGCCACTTGCATTAGAGGGAGTGCACAACGTGTTTCATGTGTCGCAGTTGAGACGATACGTGGAAGATCCTAGTCATGTATTGGATCACTCGGAGATAGAGGTGGGCCCTACTCTTAGCTATCCAGAGCAGCCAGTTGAGATTCTGGATCGGAGAGAGAAGGTGCTGAGGAACCAGACTATTTCTTTGGTGCGCGTCGCATGGAGGCATCACTCTCCGGGGGAGTCTACCTGGGAGAGAGAGGATGACATGCGAGAGCGTTATCCATATTTGTTTGTACCTTGAGGTATGTTATTCTAGTTATGTTCTGTTCATTGTTATGTTCTGTTCATTAGTTAATTGTGATTCTTTAGTTCTGTTCTGTGTTTTTCTGGGGGTAGTTTTCGTCTTTGAATTTCGAGGACGAAATTATTTTAAGGAGGGTAGACTTGTCACTACCACATTTTAGGAAAAAGGGTATTTTAGTAATTTCCTATTTAAATAAATATTGTGCATGGTAAATAATTTTTGTTGTATTATTTAATTGTTGTTGGATGTTATTTAATTATTTTGGACTTATTTTAGTGGACCCAACTAGTGTAGTTTGGACCCATGGACCAACATGAATTAAATAGTTAGATTTGGCCCATTTAGAAAGCCCATGGTTAAGGAGATGGATTAAATTAATTAAGTGATTAGACTAGAAGCTTCCTTCCTTAATTATTTCTTTATGAGAGGCCCCAAGGGGTACATTGGACATTTTATAATTGCTTGGGAGAGGGGCAAGGCCGGCCTATTAAAAGAGGGGGGAAATTTCTCTCTCCTCTCATTCTCATTCCAAATCTAGATCTAGAATTTCCCACTCCCAAATTCCTTCCATTCCCATTCTAATTTCCTACCAAATTCATTCCAAATTCTTCCCAATTCACCATTAGAGAAGGAGGAAGCAAGGATCTAGAAGAAGGAAGCAAGAATCTACAAAGAGGAGCAAGGATCTACAATTTGGAAGCAAGTTCATCTCAATTGGAGGTTTCATTGGAAATCCATCTCCCAATAGGTATAAATCAGTTTTTCCCATTAAAATAGCTTCTAAATCTGAGATTTAATCATGTAAAATCAACCTATATGTATGTACTACCCATAGGACTTTGTTTTGTGTTCATAGGAGACCCATGGAGAAAGTTATGGTGCTTTTTGTGTTAATTTTGTTGGAATTCCGAATTTATATTTTGTTGTGTGTATCAATTGATCTTATAGATCAATTGGACATGAGCCTATGTGTTTGGGGCTAGTGTCGTGTCCATAATTTGGTACATGTGGTTCGTATCCCAACTATTTGGTAATACGTGTCATTTTGGGGGTTTTCCCTCCGACACGGGACTTTGAACATGTCGTATTTTGACACGGACACATAGATCTACTTTTGACACTTTGAATTATTCATAAATATTATTTGTGATTTGTTTGTATCCTTCGGGGTGCAATTGGTTGTGTGTTGGACTCGTGTTACATGCGTATCCTAGATCTAGTGGGATACGGTGTGATACTCTCCAATTGTGTGGATTTTTGAATAGATCTAATTATGTATGATTTAAATTCTTCAATTATAATTAGTAAATATATATAGATATTATATATTTATTTTGTGTATTTATTATAGTAATTATTGTAGCATAGATCTATATATTTTTTTGTGTGCTAATATGATGTACAAATATAATATGTAGCTTTCTTGCATGTAATTATATATGTACTTATGTTAATAGTATAAATTATACATTAATATTTTATAAAATATATTTATGTGTTTAATTGTGTAATTATATTATTTATAATTATTATATAATTATTTGTATATTAATGTATATATTTTAGGTGTGCTTCTAGCCATATAAAATATGAACATTAATATGTGCATGTGTTGTAACTATTAGTATTTAATTATAAGTTTATATGTGCATATATATTAAGTATATAATTATTTATTTATATATATGTATTGTGATTATTATTGCATATATATATATATTTATATATATATATTTTTTTATATTTTTATTTGTTTTGGTGACAGTGATTTCTATGACAGTGAAACTGTCATTATTTGGTCTGAACAGCAGCCGCTGTACAGTGGTCAGCATTAATGACAGATCTGTCATTAATGCTGCGGCAGTTTTGAGCGGCAACCTTTCAGCGACGTTTTTTTTGTGACAGTTTGAAACTGTCAGCAAACTGTGACAGAAGCGGTTTTGTATATGGAGTTTCTGCGATGAATTTTCAGTGACAGTCAAGACTGTCACTATTAAACCTGTTTTTATTTTATCTTGTTTTATTCACTGTTTTCAGTGACGCTTTGACAGTTTTAAATTATATTTTATATATTATTATTGTATATATATATATGTGTATATATATATATTTTGTATAATATTTGTAATAATATATTATGTTATTTGTATACATATTGGTTTGTATATATATTATTTTAGGGTATATATTATTTGTATTAGTAGTATACTTTGTGTGAGTATGATTTGAGATCTAATTTTTATTCCTAAATTGTTGTATTTTATTTCTATATTATTTATATAGATTTCTTGTGAGGTTGACCTTGGTTTGACTTTAGTTGACTTTAGAGTTGACCATAGTTGACTTTTGACTTAGAATTTATTTATTGACCTAGGAGTTGACTAGTTTGACTTGTTCTCTTTCCGGGACCTTGTTTTAATGTGGTATTCCATATCTAGGTCTTCGAGGCACCGAGTCAGACATCTGTGAGACTGTTCTTTGGATTTCAGGCGAGTACATTCTCTGATAGTTTCTCATTTATGATATCCTCTATGTTCGTTGTATCTAGTGTAGATTTACATGTTTCTCTCGACACTATGGTTACACGGATTGGTATATCCGGATCTCGTCATGAGATGTTATTCCTTGGTATATGGTGTATATGGTGCAAGTATTGTTTCATTGGTTATCTTGTACATGTACAGACACCGATTCTCGGAGAGACTAGCTATCTTCTTGGGGAATCTAGTGCCATAGCATACCGTGGTTGGATCTATTATACCAGTTGGGGGTGGGGAGTATTAGTATAGATATGTGATCAAATCCCTATTGAATAAAGTATTGGTAAGCGAATAGTGTTGATCATGCACCGCACGTATGATTAGCCAGGCCGCATTGTATCTTGCCCAAGCCGATCACATGTTAAGCTAGTACTCACACACTTAGTCATTAGTATTATTGTTTCATTGGCATATTGTTCATTATTGTATTTCTTTCCAGTATTTCCTTATTGTCTATATATATCTTGTATCTATTTTGTGCATCTTGTTTATCCACAGCTATTTACTGTTACATAGTTTTTATCATGGATTAGAAATGCTGTTAGAGATATACTCTGCTCTTTTCCTGACTGGATATATTTTTTCAGATGACACTGAGGAGTATCCTACCTATTATGGACCCCAGGATGTTGTGGGTTTAGATTCGGAGACCCTGGCTCAAGAGGGACTTATCCCAACTGAGACAGTTGACCCTGGAGTGTAGCTTGTAGTATGATAGTATTCTTTTGTACTGGATTTGTCTCCAGCTTATTTTTATTACTCTTCAGACTCATTGATGTATTATTTTAAACTCATGAGTTGATGACTATTCTATTCTTATCTGATTCGTGCTCATTTTTACCTTAGATCTGTGATTGAGTATACTATCATTATTGGTGGTTCATTATATTGTTAGATAGACTATCTAGACAGCGTTCTACCGCCGATTTTGCGACGTAGGCTGGGCGTTATTTTCGACTAGTACCCTTACACCGGGTGCGGGTCGTGACAGGAGGCCAGGGCCGCGGCAACCCCGAGGAGCGACGAGACCCCGAGGAGCGACTTGAGGAGTGCCGGCAGCAATGCCAGGAAAGCCAACAGGAGCAGCAGCAGAAGCACCAATGCCAGCAACAATGCGAGGAGCGGTACCAGCAAGAGAAAAGCCAAGGCGGAGGCGGCGGCAGGAGCGGCGAGGAGGATGAGGAGGAGGGGAGGAGCCAGAACAACCCATACGTCTTCCGACGTGAGAGCTTCATCCACAGAGTCAGGACGCAGCACGGAAGAATCAGAGTCCTTCAGAATTTCCTACACAAGTCCAAGCTCCTTATGGGGATTGCCAACTACAGAGTCGTGATATTCGAGTCCAACCCAAGAATATTTGCTGTGCCTAAATATTCTGATGCTGAACAAGTCTTCTTCGTCACTAGAGGTGAAGGAACTGTGACTCTACTTAGAAGAAATGAGGAGAGGGAGTCCCAAAGCATCCAGAGAGAGTCGCATAACATCAGGAAAGGATCTATCATTAGGGTTCAGCCCGGGACTGTTGTCTATATCATCAACAACAGCAATAATAAGAAGCTCCAGATCGCCAAGCTTGTCCAGCCAGTCTTCTCTTCTGGCCAATTCAAGGTGCTACCTGCTCCCATGCAATTAACATTCGTCGAGTCCTAGCGGCTAGCGTATTTTGATGTGTCTTTCTCGCGCGTGTTCCAAAACTCGGCGAAGGCTTTCTTGTCTATTTTCTTTTCTTTATATTCAGGATTTCTACATTGGTGGAGGTGAAAATCCAGAATCCATCTACAGAACCTTCAGCACCAGGATTCTAGAGGCTGCCCTCAATGTACCTACCAGCAACCCCGCCCCTATCTCTGTTTCAATTTTCCTAGCAGCTTATAATTAATGATCGATCGACTTGAAATTAATCTAACATATGTAGCAATAGAACGTGATGATGATCTATATATATATGCAGACACAGCAAGAGAAGTTGCAGCAGCTCTTCGGCCGACAAGGGCAGGGAGCAATAGTCCAGGCGTCCGAGGAACAGATCCATGGCATGACCCGTCACTCCTCGTCTTCGGAGGGCGAACATTGGCCTTTCGGAGGACAGTCGAGCAAGCCCTTCAACCTCCTGGACAAGCGCCCCGACCACTCCAACCAGCAGGGGCAGCTCTACATTGCCGACTTCGAAGACTACCAGGGGCTCAGGGATCTCGACGTCCATGTCACCTTCATTAACATCACTAGTGTACAAATGAACCTCGATCGATCTCTTCTTCTTCTTCTTCTTGATAGCAAGTATATCTCTAGTTAGTTATTCTAATTGATATGCATGTGTATGTTTGTATTATGTATATAATTTACAAATACAGGAATCAATGATGGCACCCTTCTTCGAATCCAAGGCTACCCAAATTGCTATAGTTATGGAAGGACAGGGCGAATTCGAGATGGTATGCCCTCACCGGTCGTCGAGCGGCCAGCAGAGCGCGAAGAAGGGACAAGAGTCGGAGGAGGAACAAGAAGAGGCGCAAGAGAGTAAGGGATCACAACAGGGATAATGCCGATACCAGAAGGTCAGGTCCCGCCTATCGAAGGGCACCGTGTTCATCGTCCCCGCTGGCCACCCGACCGCCATCATCGCCTCCCAGGAGCAGAACCTCCAGGTGGTGTGCTTCGAGGTCCATGCCAAGAACAGCAGGAAGGTCTTCCTCACCGGGAGGAATAACGTGGTGACCCAGATGCAGAGGGAGGCGGCTGAGCTGTCGTTCGGCGTGCCCTATAAGCTCATCGAGGAAGTCTTCGGCAGGTCGAGGGACGAGGTGTTCGTTCGAGGCCCTGGGAAGAGCAGCCGAGAGAGGAGGCAGCAACAAGAGGAGGAGAAAGGTAGTGGCAGCAGCCCGCTGGAGGCCTTTCTCGAGTTCTCTGGCTTTTGAGTATAAGCTATATATAGCTGAGGTATGTATCTATGTAAAGAAGTTGAGAGATGGGAAAGAAGAATGTAAGTGTGAGCGAGTAAGTAATCTAAGCGAGTGAACACATGCATGCGTGTATCTGTACAAATAAGAACTTGCTGTTAAGAGAAATAACAAGAATTCTTCCCTGTTTTCGTGAAAAAAAAATCTTGCTATTAAAAGCTCCATTAATTTCCAGAATTATTGTTCGAGCAATTAGTTTTTAGTGGTTGCAATAGCGTTGGGTTTTTATCTTAAACTACGTCTACCAAATATTATAAAGTATTATAATTATTTTATAATCTTTTTCTTTAAAAGTAAATTTATTTGGAGATTTTATTTTGTGAAAATATAAAATTTATTTGTTGAGTTATGGGAGACTTATTTAGTCCTACATCGAATAAAAAAAATGGGAGGAGGCTAGCCTCCTCCTATATATATATACCCTTTCTCTTGAAAATAAATCGATCGATCAAGTCTTCTTTACGTGATATCAGAGCTAAATCACTGAAACATTTTTCCAAAAAAAAAAAAAACTCCACCCCTTTCTCTCACCCGACCACCCTACCTCCCTCTGTGAGTGGATGGACACCCCCCCTCCTCCGCCTCCCTTTGTGAGTGGACCTCCCCCCTCCTCCTACGCCTCTCTCCGTGAGTGGATGCCCCCTCCCCCTACGTGAACTTGGATGTGTATAGATAGATGGATGAGATCATGTGTAGTCGCATGGCCCGTATTTAAGTTGTGTTTGATCTCGTTCCCACGCAACTGTGAACATGGGATGGATGTGTATAGATAGATAGCTGAGATCACGTGTAGTCGCACGGCCCGTGTTTAAGTTGCGTTTGATCTCGTTCCTACGCAACTGTGAAGATGAGAACACCTGTGACTAGTCAGGAGCTGAAGGAGATACTGGAAGGAATGGCCAGGATGTTTCAGGCCAAATTGGAGGAGTCCTCATCCTGTAGGGCAGTTATGCCCGCACCAGAACCGTCGCAGGTATTGAAGAAGATATAGTTACTACCATATGACATCAAACTTGAGGCCCCCGAGTTAAACTACGCCCCTTATTCTATCCAACGTATAATAAGGTGGTCAAGGGAAAATATTTTAATTAACAAGTTAGTACATATAAGGCCACATCTATAGGGATCGTGTCAGGTGCTTAGTCAAAATTTAGCACACGGTCATATCTGAGTCATACAAGTCATTTCTAGATTTAACACATAGCATCACAATCATTCAATCAAACAAAAATATTAAGCCAAGCAAGTGTCCAACGTGTGCAAGAAACATGGTGCCACATAGGAATAATGGCAAGCTGCCGCATGAAGTAGGGTGTCGCATGAGAGGGTGCCACACGAAGTCGAGGCCGCATGAGGCCGCATAGTTGGCTTCGATGCATTTGCAAAGCAAAGTCCACTCTTCGAAAAATATGCAATATAACCATCAATAAATGCAAGTATGAAGAAGTGACACAAAGTGATAAATGTTACTGAAGTGACAAGCAATAAAGTGTTTCAGAAGAAAGTAAAAAATCATAAAAAGTAGCACTAAGTCAGCGAGAAGTTATGCGTCCAAAAGAAGGGAGATGCATTATTCCTGGCCGCATGGTTGACTAGGCCGCATACTCCTCTTGGCTGCATACGCACTTGGCCGCATAAAATCTTTTGGGACTTAGTGAAATTACTTTAACATGTGAAGTTTCATTCGTCCAAGTTCATGCATTTGGTCAAGGGATGCATGTGCAGACACAGTCATGCGTCCAGCAAGGTTGGCCGCATGTTGACTCGAGACAAGAAGTCCAGGCCGTATAGCACAGAGTGCCACAAAGCACTATTTCGTCTCCTCCAACAGAAGCTTTTCTGCCATGGCCAAAAGTTCAAAAACAAAAATTTGTTTCTTCTAGAGATACCTCAAATAATTTCCAAATCCAGCAAAATAAAGTTCAAACTACTCAAAATTAAGTGCTCATCAACATAAAATAACAAGTTTTCAAAAACATAAAGTTATAGGAGATCAAAATCAAAGAAAACTCAAGAACACATGAAAAGATTCTAAACTAAAAGTCTTAATCTACACTAATCCATCTACTAAAACCGAAAATACCAAGTTCTAAAGATATAGAGAAACACATAATAAATATAATGGAATACTAAAATAGAGGGTTTCTTAATTCTTCATGCAAGGTGTACTTGCCTTTGGAGGGAGAGGAAAAAACCTAAGAGAGAGAATGAAAGGAGAATAATGAGAAGAGAAAGAATGAAGTTGGGTTATATATGGAGGGTTTGGACCATGGGCCAAGTGACCAAAGAATAAGTCTAGTCTCTATACAACATACAACTATGCTAGCAAAAAAATTAAATACGCTCCAAATACGAATATCGAAAACAGGTAGTGACATCTCTATCCACCTAAGATTTTTTTTGTCTCAGAATTCAAAATCAAGGCTATCTAAAGATATCAAGACAAGCAACAACTAATTACAAACAATCTACCTAAATAAATAAGCAAGTATAACAACACATATAATGAAGCAAAGCAACATCATCTTATTTGAGTGCTTGCCGACTACGGAATGAAAGACGCGAAGGTATTATAAGAAAATATACCTTACGAGTCGAATAGGTGTGGGTACCAAGATCGAATATCGTCCTCTCACTCCCACGTCGACTCCCCTAAGGAGTGATGGCCCCAAGCAACACGAACAAGACGGATAGTCTGGTTCTTGAGTACCTTCTCTCTCTGATCCAAAATAGATATAGGCTTTTCCTCTTAAGTTAAGTCGGTACCAACAACTAACTCAGAATGATCGAGGACATGACTCAGATCCGGGATATACCTACGAAAAGAGACACATAAAATACAACAGGCACTTCATAAAGCGAAGGCGGAAGGGCAAGACAATATAAAATATACCCTACCCTCTCGAAAATATCGAACGATCCTACCTATCGAGGACTGAGCTTCCCGCGAACCCCGAATCAAATGACTCCATGGTTAGGCAAAATTTGCAAAAATATGTGGTCACCGACAAAAAACTCTAACGGCCTACGATGTTGATCCGCCCAATGCCGATGACGATCTTGTGCAACCTGAAGTCGCTCCCTGATCTGCTTATCCACTTCAATCATTTGAGTGATCATCTCAGGCCCCAACATCTTTCGTTCACCAATGTCATCCTATGTTAAGGGTGACCTACACTTCCTTTCGTACAATGCTTCGAAAGGAGCCCATATGTATGTTGGCCTAATAACCATTATTATATGAGAATTCCACTAAATGAAGATGATATTCCCAATATCCACCAAAGTCTAAGGTACAAGCCCGCAACATATCTTCCAAAGTCTAGATTATCCTTTCCGACTGTCCATCTGTCTAGGGATGATATGCGGTACTGAATCTCAACTTGGTACCCAAGCGCTCGTGCAAGCTTTACTAGAAATGAGATGTAAAGTAAGTATCACGATCTAATACTATACTTGCTGGAAGTCCGTGATGTTTTACTATCTATCGCATATATATTCCTGCTAATTGCTCTGTAGACTGCCATAATCGAAAGGGAAGAAAATGTGCTACTTTTGTAAGTCGATCGACTATTACCCAAACTGCATCACGCTACCACTCCCCGTTCCAGATATACATATTTGGAACATATTCTTTTCTTATTTATGTTATTTATTGCTTGCATGTTAATTAGGTTACATGTCAGGGAGACTAGACCCATTTTTTGGTTCAATTAGACTCATGGTTTAATTGTTGGATTAGTTTGGTCATGAGTTGAACCCATGGTCTAAACCTAAATCCCTAGCTATATAAGTTAACTTCTTTCTCTCTCTTCCCTCATTCTCTATTTTTCCTCCTTATTTTATTTTAGGCAAGTATACCTTGCATGATATGGACAAATCCTTTGATTTTTTTCTTGCATTTTCTTGTATTTTATTGGTCTAATATGTGTGCATTATGATTCTAAGAAATTTTAATACTTGGATTTTTTGGTTTTCATGAATGTGATTTAGTAGATCTACATTTTTAGTTAAGGGTTTTTATGGGTTCAAAAAGTTTTCTTAGTTTTGATCTCTTAAAATGTGGTGTTTTAGAAAACCAATTTTTGTGGTTGATAGAGTATTCTATTTCAAGCGTTTTGGCTTTTGGTTCACCTGATTTGGTGTTAAAATGAGATTTTTATGGAGAAGACAAATTTTATTGTTTGGAGCTCTTTACCGCCATGCCTGAACTTGCTGTCTGGGGAAGACGAAGTTCTCATGCAGCCAATATTATATGTAATCAAGGGTTCTATGCGGCCTGACCTTCATGAGACCAGGACCCTTTGTCGCATAGCCAACCAGTATGCGTCCATCTTGTTAGAGGTATAACTGATTATTACATAAAGTGTTCTGGAGCTATGTCCTTGAATTTCTTGTGTTTTCACTCGCGGAACGAATGAGAAATTTGCTAAGTCCAAGAGACATTTATGTGGCAAGTATCGGATGCGGCCAGCAGACTTATGCGGCCTGACCCCATGCGCCTCTTCTCTTTTGGACGCATAACTCTGTTTTGCCCTTACATAAACTTCTATGATTTATCTTTTCTTTATGATACACTTTATGGCTTGTCACATCCATTACTTCAGTCACTTCTATGATTTAATGCACGTCTCTCAACACTTGTCCCAAGGAGTGGACTTTGCCCTGTCTTATACGGCACAGACCCCTATGCGACTGACTTCCCATGTGGCAGTGCCTCTATGCATCCCTGATCCTCAAACAGCATATGCGCATATTTTACTATTTTGCTTGGTTTGGATGATTTATTGAATTTTGTGATTCCATGTGTGATTTTAATGATTACTAATGTATATGAGCTAAGTGACCATGTGTTAGACCTGACTATGTGCCTAACCCGACTTAATGTAGAACTAGACCATGTGTCAAGTGACCATGACTACCTATGTTCCTGATTTGACCTATTGTTACTATGTGTTAGAATCCATGTGATTTACCAATGATTGGTAACTTGACTTGACTATTAGTATCCGTGCTGATACACTTACTACGTGCTATGTGTTCCTACGTTCTAAGTGTTTCTACATGATTATGTTACATGTTTCACACAGAATTGTGCCTACGTGCTAAGCGACATATGATGTGATATAATTCCTCTAGAATGGACATGAAATTTGGTCAATAACCAAAGCATGGTTAGGATTGTTTGGCTGTTGCATCACGCTAGGATGAATCCAAATAGAACTGCAAAGTGACAAAGTGGATTCGTATCTAGCATGGCCGTACTACGGTACAACATATAAGGAGAGTAACATGTGACCACGCCATGTTATTACAGCTAACCATAGGGTTAACTAGGCAACTGAAATTTGTAGAGCATTGGGAGGGACGGAATACCGAGATCATGCTAAACTAGCCACCCTCAATCATTATATAGGGAGTGAAGGCTGTCCCCCATGGATATTATTTAAATTCTCATTAGTGGATGGCAATATCCGATTATTATATTGTACTACATCTTCTATGCGATCTTAGCACAATGGCCTTACGAGGGGTCGGTGCATAATACTATGTACTACACGATGATTCATGGCTCGGCTAGCCCTTGCTAGAACATGGCTTGACCTGAGGATTCCTATTATATGCATAATACCTCTAGGATAACCCAGACTCCACCTAGAAAGCCATACAAGTGGTTGGCCGATTATGTAACAGAGCTTGTTTGTGTATTGTATCTGCTATCAAATATTTTTAGGGACACGGGATAATCATGGTGCGATGGTCTAACCATTGTCCTTGTTTGGTTGTAGGGTTAGATTATTGTGCCCCGATATGCTATAAAAAGAAACTACGAGACATAACTATATATATATATATATATAGATATATATATATATATATATATATATATATATATATATATATATATATATAAAAACCTGGTTTTATTTCTTTATTCATGCTTCCTTTGTGGTACTTGCTATTTAATGTCTAACTTCATTGGTTTTGCATGGCCAGGTTTAGAGCCAACACCCGAGGATCAAGCGTACTTTCCCCTGCATAATGGCGCACACCAGACGGATGGCCGGTGAGGGACACGACTGGGTTTCTTCTTCCCTGTTCGTTATCATATATTTTACTCTTTTGGGCGTTTAGCCACTGGCACTTGTTATCCGTAAATCTGGACATTTAGTTTCCTTATATGATCGTATTTAATCAAATTTCCTCTGATCATAGTTATGTACTTTTGCTACTCCGCTAGATTTTTATTTTATAACAGCCGATTTTCAGAATATTTTGGTAGGGCATTTGGGACGCCTTACTTCTTTGTCATATATGTTTTAAGTTTACTGTCCTTACTTGACTGATTGAGATAATAGATATATTGTGTGACCCTAAGTGACTTTCTTGTAGTATGTACCCCCTTCTCTAGTTCCAGCATGACCGCGTATGACGTTCTATACCTTGTACCGGAGAGCTGGCAATGTCCGTCTCCGTATTCCGGTACTAGGGCGTGACAAGGGTTTAGTGGTGGCCCATGCAGGTCTGTGTTTTCAGACTTGTTGGGTGTTATGGTCATAGGAGTCTCAATCAAATATATCCCCTTTGATATCTTGTTTCTTCTTTTTCGGTACCAATGCTTGAACTGTTAAAACTGCTTGCCTCCTTGATCCTTCATGTCATGTTCATGATGTTTCTTGTCCTTTCTTTAGGTCTTCTTCAGTTGATGGAGTAGCAGACATGGCAAGACAGGGTTCTTCTGGGCAACAATGGGAGGTAGCACCTGCTCAGTGTCATATCCGGATAGAGCCAGTAGTTGAGCAAGATGGCACTATGGAACAGGAAGTTAGGCTTGTTGAGCAACCAACCCCTGAGATTCCCGTACCCCCAGTAGTAGCCCCAGTGCCAGTGGTACTAAACACCCCAAAATTATTAGAAATCCTCCGGGGATGATGGCTACATAACAACATCAGATGGCAGTACAACATCAGCAGTTTCAATAACAAGAGTAGAATATCTTGTTGAGTCAGGGCTTGAAGACGGCTCTAGAGAGAGGCAAAAGGACTGATTTCGGGGTGTCGGTCAAGTTTTGCTTACTTGCACTACCAGAAAAAGTCAAATTAGCGACGTAAAAAAATATTGCTAAATGACCAATAAACGTCGTTAGTTACTTTTAGTGACTTAATTAGCGACGTTTTACCGAAGTCGCCTTTCAGCTAGTCGCTGAAAGGAAAAACGTCGCTAAACATCGCTATACCGACATTTTTTAGCGACGTAAATGTGTCACTAGATTAGCGACGTTTAACGACGCAACGTCGCTAATTAGCGACGTGCTCATCTGTCACTTAATGTCGCTAATTAGAGACTTATATAGCGACGTTACAACGACGTCTTTAATGACCTGGCAATATTGCTATGTCAGCAAGTTGCGACGTACATCGACATTTTTAGCGATATTTTTTGCGACGTCATTAGCGACGGGTAGTAACGTCGCAACTTAGCGACGTATTTAGCGACGTGTAGTAACGTCGCTAAACGTCGCTAAAAAATTCGCTAATTGTACAATGAAAAAATAAAAAAAATGAATACTGAATTGTTTTTAAACTATTATTCCTGCAGTTTATTAATTCACAATCTACACAAATAGACCCAGAGCAACCCTCCGTTGAATTTTCTGGGTTTGCCGACCCCCTTGGGTTGAACACTCAACACCGATAAATTAACATATATTTAATATAAATAATATAATAAAATTTGAAGAAAATAAAATATCTAGCAAAATTGTCGTAAAGAATACAGGAAATATATATCCATACAATGAGTCTCATCCTAAATAATACAAAGTATACAAATATGCAGCAAATATTCATGCAGATATCTATACTACTGTGAATCTGCAGGAGGATGACCACCGGCACGCATGAAGGATAAGAATAGATCATACTGCTCCCGTAAAATTGACACTGATGGCGATGGAGAAGGTAGTGATGTCGGTGGAGTTTGTGTCGATGTAGGCGCACCAAGAGGACGTATCCGCTCCAACTCTATGAGTCGCTGGTTGTAAGAATCCATGGTAGATAACATCCTCGTACTGCTATAAACCATTGAATCCTGCATCATCGTCAGCCTCTCGCCCATGGATAGCTGTGATGCTTGCAGCTCCGTCACGCTGCGCTCTGTCGAGATTCTAAGATCATTTGTCAAATCCCGGAGCTCCGTGATGATGCGGTCGAGTATATCGAATCGTGCGATGAGCGTCGGATCATCCGCCTGCGGCTGGGACTGGGGCTGCTCCTCCATCTTTCGTAGCAACTCATCACGGAGAGACGCAATCTGACGGTCAATGGCCTCCTGGACTCAGGCCGACGACTGCGAGGGCTGTGGGGAATGAGCACTTGTCAGGGAGGCCCTAGATGACTGCGTCGCAACCAGGGTGCCATAGAATCTTGTACCGTAGTACGAACCCCTCTGGAGACCACCAGCGGCGGTCACCCATAGGTCGTCCGCCGACGGAGCTAGAGCGGGCTGCGAGAATTACCAGCCTCTCCATATTTAGGTGCACTAGCAGTCACCCGGTCATGCAGCCTAAGATACTCGGCCTAGAAAAGTTTAGATACTCGATAATTGCCTAAGTTATATTAAAATCGTAACAAAGTAAAGTAATATTTACATAGGTTTGCGAAGCCCTCTCATCAATGAAATTTTCGTCCTTGCGATGGGTGGCCAAGAAGACGGTTACCTTGTTTGCATCCTCACCCCTCTGTACCTGTTAAAAATATATTATTTAGTACTAAAATTAAATATTTTTTCCTACTACCATTTTATCGTACTTATATTAAAATAATATATCTTAAATAAAAAATATACCAAACGACAGAAATGTTTCGTCATCGGAATCGAGCCACTATACCACTTTGCAGCATTCGGCCAAGCCGCCTTGGCCTTCTCAGACCTTTCCTTGTAGCTAGGATCGTCGAATCTAGCCCTCATCGTAGTCCACTGCTCAGGTGTGATCCAACCTTGGATCGGTTTTCCAGCATAATTATGAGCCTTCTGGTCATCCAGAGCATCACGGATAAGCTTGGCGGCAACGACAGAAAATATCTTCTCGATCAATTCGACCCGATGCGGAGGATAGAAATACGTTTGCTACAATAAATAATTTAGTAAGTTAACATCGCGGATAAGTTATATAATATGCATAAATTAGAGGATTTATATAATATACTTTTACCTTGAAGTGCGCAAACCAGAACGCCTTTCTCTCCTCCGGAGCTTCATAGTAGTTGATCCAAAGGCCACCATAGTTGTTCCTCAGAAATAAGCCTAGGCGTCTCTGAATCGACGATGGACGACATCTATACAAAGATAATTATTTAGATCAAAAAAGTCAATACATGATGAATAAAAAAATACACGATATATATGATGCTAAACCATCTAATTGACTTACTTTGTACTGTCGGCCCAAATCTCCGTCCTCGTCTTCTCCGGAGGTGCGCATGGAGGATCTTGCTGATGCTGGGACAAGGTCGGCACGACCTCCTCTACATGGTCATCTGTCTCCATGGTTCCGTCAGCAGGAGGAACGCTCGACGAGGGAGTACTATCACGCCTGGAACTACTCGTCCCAAGAGTGAAGCCACGTAACGTCGTCGCAGTCGGAGATGTGACTGATTGATATATTGGAGTACTTGGCGACGATGATCCGAAACCAACAGTAGGCAGTACCGGAGGAGTACTCTGTCTACCTCGGGACCTGCCGAACCCTCTGCGTGGTCCTGTCATACCTGATAACAACATATGATGAATATAGAAATACACCTACAGTCAAAATGTTATGCATATCTCACAGCATTCATTGAATTGTACAGTAAATAACCAGTAGTGTCACAAGTCTAAATGGATAGTACATTCTACAGCCAAAATATAATACATATATTCGTCAAAATAGTACATTCTACAGTCAAAATATAGTTATATTCTACAAGCAAAATATTTTATTTTTAATCATCTTAAGAAAATTTATCTTGTTCTCCTTTCTCGTCCTCCTCTTTCTCTTCCTCCTCCTCATCTTTACTTTCATCTACTTCGTCTTCGTCTTTGTCTTTCTCTTATGATAATTCTACATCTTCTACATTATTACTCGTGTAATGAGTAACTTCCGTTGAGTCCATATCTATAATATTTGTTACAAGAGGTAGCTCGTCCTCTTGATAAGCTATTTTGTCAATATCAAAGTTATTTCTAGCTTTAGTCTTGCATACTGTCCACCAATCCGACGTCGCTGTCCACCATCTAGGATAAGTTGTGAAGTACACAAGCTGAGCCTGACTTGATAGGACAAATGGTTCATAGCCTTGATATCTACGCTTGTAGTTTATATCCACAAGGCCATGCTTGTCAATTTTCCAACCTTGATCTTTAATCGGATCAAACTATTCATACTTGAATAGCATGATATTAGTAGGTTCTGTGCCATAATTATATATCAACTCCACAATCTCTCGTAAGATACCATAGAAATCATTGCCTAGATCGACGTCTATGTAGTTCGAAGATTTGATACATAAATAACTATTTTTCGTGGAATCAAGATCCAGAAAGCTGCCTCTGATAGGGGCATTTGTTGACTTGAACTTGAACCCATTCACATAGAAACTTGGCCATATTTTAATGGCAGTAATTGGTCCCTTGGCAAGAGTTCTAATAGATTCAGTGTTGGGTGTTATAAGACGATCAACGTAAATACCAAAGTAGCGATAGTAAGTTATTTGTTTTGCAAGTGGAAAAATAAAAATTAATTACCAAGCACCTTACATATGCGCTCAACCAAGAAGGAAAATGGCATCTCATTTCTTGTTCTACTTCTTCGCCTGTTATGTAGGGTCTAACCGACCTCAACTTATCATATATGTGCTGAAAAATAATGAAGCAACTGCTGATTAGTAGCATAATAGTAGCTTATACTATTACATTGAGATGATATAATCGTGCACGTATTAATTACTTATCCCTCCAGCTTCTTTACTTTATCCTTGTCGTAATTGATCAATATATACAACTGAGTAGCCCTTAGCTCGTCGTCATTCAAATATATCTTCTTTATTTTCCCCGAAGGCTTTCCAGATGCATTAAATACTTTGAGTATTGCATCATTAGATTCCTGATATCCGTCGTCATTTCTCAGAGCTTTCGTTCTATTAGTAGCAATATGAGATTTGAAATATATCGAGCAAAAGTTTGTAATCTTCTCGAGAACATAAGTTTCATAAATAGAGCCCTCAACCCGTGCCTTATTTTTTACCTTTCTCTTTAGGTGATTCAGATGCCGCTCAAAGGGGTACATCCACCGATAACCGACAGGACCACCAACACGTGCCTCATAGGAAAGATGAATTGGCAAATGTTCCATAGAGTCGAAGAATCCAGGAGGAAATACCTTCTCGAGCTTACATAGTGTTACCGCAATGTCCTTCTCTTGCTTTTCTAGATGATCGACGAGAAACTTAGTAGAACAAAGATCTCTGAAGAATATGTTGAGCTCTGTCAATGGATCCCAAATGACCTACGGTACGAATTCCTGAAATGCAATCAGAATTAACCTCTCCATGAATACATGACAATCGTGGCTCTACATACCCGCCAGTTTGTTCTTCTTGAGGTCGACGCATCTTCTCAAGTTCGACACGTACCCGTCTGGAAACTTTAGACCCTGAATCTACCTACAAAGTCTTTCGTTATCCTCTTTCTCCAGTGAGAAAACTGACTTAGGTTGCTTTAACTTTCCATTCCCCTCCTCTATCAAATGCAACGCAGGACGTCTACATATTTCTTCTAAGTCCAACCTGGCCTTCGGATTATCTTTCGTCTTCTTCTTTAACTCTATTATAGTATTAATTATGTTATCAAACACATTCTTCTCGATGTACATAACATAAAGGTTATGTCTGATCAGATTGGTGCTCCAATATGGTAGATCCCATAATATACTCCTCTTCGTATAGTTATGGGTACGACCAAATTCGTTACACTTATACCCCTTAGCAGGCTCTTCGATAGCACTTGGTAAATCTTTTACCTCTTCCCATATCGTGTATCCGGGCCACCTTGGTGGTGGATTGGCATTCTCTACAACGCTCGCATGAAAAGCATTCATTTTCCTCCGGTACGGATGATCCTTCGACAGAAATTGTCGATGACAATCAAAAAAGCACGGTTTGCCTCCGTATTTCAAACGAAAAGCCTTAGTATGGTCCATACAATACAGACATGAGAGATGACCATGGGTGCTCCATCCCGATAATATTCCATAGGCCAGAAAGTCGTTGATGGTCCACATAAGTGCCGCCCTCATCTGAAAATTCTACTTTCTAGAAACATCGTACGTGTTGGCACCTACTTCCCACAACTGATTCAACTCATCTATCAAAGGTTATAAATATACATCGATATTCCTCTTCGAATTGTTTGGACCCAGGATAATAACGGTTAGGAACATATACGGGGTCTTTATGCACATCCAAGGTGGTAGATTGTACGGAGTGACGATCACAGGCCAACATGAATACTGGGAGCCCGAAAGTCTGAATGGGATAAACCAGTCAGAGGAGAGCCCCAATATGACATTACGCGGATTCGAAGCAAAATCTGGATACTCTCGATCAAAGTTCTTTCATGCTTCTCCATCGGATGGATGATCTAATCTCCTTCGATCTGTTTCTGCCTGTGCCAACTCATGTTTTTTGCAGTCTCCTTAACCATAAACAACCACTACAATTGCGGCGTCAAAGGTAAGTAGTGCATCGAATCGGTAGGCTTCCTTGCACCGGCAGACTTTCCTCTACCAGTAGCCTTGTAGCAATCAATACCACAGAATTGGCACACATCTTTATTCTTGTTGTCTTGGTAGTACAATATGCACCCGTTGCGACATACATCGATTTTCTCGTATTCCATTCAGAGCGATCTCACCATCCTCTTAGATCGATAGAAGTCTTTAGGCAACTTTGCACCCTCGGGCAAGATCTCTATAATCAAATCGATCAGTCGATTATAGCATTCTTGCGACATGTTAAAATCGGACTTGATGCTCAATAATCTTATAACTACCTCTAATGGTGAATGATCCTCACAACCAGGATATAGTGGAGTCCTTGTATTCTCCAGCAACTCCATAAACTTTGCAGTATCGGCATTCGGTGCCTCCTCGGCTGCATCATAATTGTCCAGATTGAAACTAGGCTCCGCCGCATCAAAAACCATGTTCACCCACCCGTCGTCGTAAGCAGCGTGGTCATGGACATCCATATATGGCTCCACATAAGGCTCTGACTCTGATGCTAGAGACACAAGTTCTTCGTACACGGTCCACTGATAGTAATTCGGCGTGAAGCCCTTCGAGTACAAATGATATGTGATTTCCACTTCTGGATGATATTTCAAGTTGCGATATCTCACACACGGACAATTAATTTTGGTATCGTACATGTACTGAGGGAACGCCTTGGCAAACTGCAGGAACTGCTGTACACCCTCAATGAATTTATCCCATACACCGCAGATGTCATCAGAATAACGGATGTACATCCACGAACGATGACGCAGATAGTAATTCATATCCATTTCTAGATACTTCTACAAAAATGACAATATGTATCCTATAAATTATTACATACAGTGTGATTCTCTGGAGGAAGGTAAGAACTGCTCTAACTTGATACACAATGCCCTATGTGTGTGTGTGTGTGTGTGTACATATGGTTTGAATAAAAACCCTAGTTCTTTCCTAATTTACTTCTTTGTTTCTTTATAATTTATTCAGTTTTCTTGGCTATGTGTGATTGTTCTCCTCCAATTCCTGACCAAATGAAAAGAGGACCCATCAATTTGGTATTAATTTGTATCAGAGCCTTTGGATCATGCTCTTAAAGCTAGTGGAGAGCACGACTCGAGCAGCCATGGCTCCAGAGCTGGATCTCTCGAAAGAATCAATACCTACCTGATGCAAATAGGAGGATACTTGCGTTGGAAGGTACAATTTATCACTTGAACCATAAAATTTTGATAGGTTGTTAGAGGAATTGGCTATGTCAAGAAGAGGGTTTGAGTTTCCACCATATGCTCCATCCATGACAACATCTCAATCCCCTCTAAACATACCAAATATACCATAATTTGGTATAAATCCAGCTGGAATGACACCAAATTTACCAAAATTTGGTATGATCCTAACTGGAGTAGCTCAAACCATTCCTCAAAAAAAATTTCATTAAAACCCTTGCCAAACTGCAATATATTACCAGAGCATAACTCCAGGATTTCAAGCAACTCGTGCTCAATCCAAATGTTACTACACCAAACCCTAGTTTTCCTACATCACCTATGATATCTTCCCCATGTATAAGTGCATAGTATGCACAGGTTGTGCAATGCAGTGTTGGAGTGTTAGGCAGGCTAGGATTTGAGTGTGAGATATGGGAGTATTGTGCAGGCCAAGAGGGAGTCGCAGTGCACTCTTGTGCACTACAGTGAAGAGCAGCAGTAACAAGGGGATGCACAGCAGCAGCAAATGGAGCAACTGCAGCAGCAAGAAGAGCAACTACAGGTCATGTCATGTCAGGTCGTATCGTGTTAGGGTTAGGGTTAGTGTGTCCGCGTGTGTGTATGTGTGTGTGTGTTCGTGTTAGGATTAGGGTTAGTATGTGTCAGGTCGTGTCGTATCATATCGTATTACGTCATGTTATGTTAGAGAGAAAGAGAGAGACAGAGAAAGGAGACAGAGAGAGGAGCTCACCGAGGAGGGGATCTGGAGGAAGGACGCCAAAGGGAGAAGGGGAGCCGGAGGAAGGAGGAGCTGACGGCGGAGGGGGGAGGACGCGGCCGGAGGGGGGTCGCCGGGAGGGAGGAGGGGATGCCGGAGGGAGGAGGGGAGCCGGAGAGGGAGGACGCGGCCGGAGGGGGATCGCCGGAGGGAGGAAGCGAGCCGGAGGAAGGAGGTTTCAAATTTGGGAGAGGGAGAGGGAGAGATCGAAGGAAATGAGGGGAATCTGCCCTAAATGAAACAAATTTAGCAACATTTTAGCGACGCCAATAAGGACGTCGCTAATTAGCGACGTCTTTAATGTCGCTAATGACGTCGCTAAATGTCTAATAGATATACACCGCTAAACGTCGCTAAATAAAATATATTAGCAATGTTTAGCGACTAATCTTTAAAAAACTAAATAAAAGTCGCTAAACATCGCTCAATGTCGCCAATTAGCGATATCTACTGACATTTTTACATGGAGTCGCTAATTTATATTATATTAGCGACATTTTTCGTTGACGTCGCTAAAAAACGTCGCTAATCCCGCTTATTCTAGTAGTGTTAACCTGAGGTACTTTAATGGAACGGAGGACGCTATCACGACATACGCATGGTTACAAGACATTGAGGTTATTCTGGCTGCAGCGAAGGTCCCAGCTGATGAACAAGTTGACCAGGTCCGACTGCAGCTTTAAGACTTTGCCCATAACTGGTGGGCGTCAGTGGTGGTTGGCTTGAGACATCCTCTATCTTGGGACAGTTTCAGGACTCAGCTTCAGGCTAAGTATTTTGGAGTTATAGTGCAGTATAAACTCCAATAAAGGTTTATCGGTCTCATGCAGGCCAGTAGGAGTGTAGATGAATATGCAGTAGAATTCTTTTGGCTGAGTAGATTTGCTCCGACCATGGTGGCTACAGAGTCGGAAAGAGTGATAATGTTCCATCAAGGAATTCATCTAGAGATTCTACAACTAGTAGAGGGATACGACTACCAGACTTATGAAAAAGTATTGATAGCAGCTCGGAGGTATGAGCTTACCGAGCAAAGGTTGTCAGCGAGGGCAGGAGGCCAGAAGATGTCTCATGCTCAAAATAGAGGAGGAGGTAGAGGAGTACCTCGAATGTAAGCATCATCATATGGTGTTCATATCCTTGATTCAGCGTCGCGAAGGACGGTAGTTTCAACAGTGACAACACTAGCTCGGCAGCAGCAGAGGCAGCAACAACATCAGCAGCGCTAGGGAGCAGCGGTAGGTTGTACTTAATATGGCCAAGGAGGCTACACTAGAGATGTCTGTAGGGTAGCAATTGGGTTATGTATGAGGTATGGCAGTCTAGATCACCAGATTGCCAATGTCTGATGATGCAGAGGCCAAGAGGGCCAGTCCAACAGTTACCAACATTGCCATCACCAGGGGTAGTCCAGCAGAGAGGGCCAGCGATAGCAGTGAGGCCATTAGCTCAGCATCCATTACTGACGCAAGATAAAATATACCAACAGCAGTAGAATCAGCAGCAGGACCAGCAGAGGACACAGCAGCGTATCCAAGGTAGGCAATAATAAGGAGCGCAGCAGGACCAAGGACAAGCTTTCACTTTATATCTGGAGGAGGCTTTGGCATCAGGTGACGTGGTAAAAGGTAACATCTCTATCGCATATTTTCCTGCGGTAGCATTATTTGATTCTGGTGCATCAAATTCATTTGTATCTACATGATTTGTGACACACATTGGATTAGAGTTCGAGGCATTGCCAGAGAGGTTGAATATACTTACTGGTAATGGGATTGTAGTAGTTAGTAGAGTGTGTATAGCGTATCTGGTTGTAGTGTGTGAGCGTTCACTACCAGCATGGTTGATCGAGTTTTCTATGGGTAACTTTGACGTTATCTTAGGCATGGACTGGCTGAGAGACAGTCATGCTACGATAGATTGCCATAAGTGTAGGGTATTATTCATTATTCCAGGCACGAAGGACTTTGTCTTTGATAGATCTGTCGAAGATCAGCATGAAGAGAGGATCGCAGCGGCAACAATAGCAGAAGAACAACTTTTCGAGATAGTCAAGGAGTTTCTAGATGTCTTTCCAAAAGAACTTCCAGGGTTACCACCAGTAAGGGACGTAAGGTTTTGCATATATTTGATCCCTGGATCAGGACTAATATCTTATAAGGTACACCAAAAGGAGCCAACAAAGCTAGACAAGCTGTACCAACATATAGAAGAATTGAAGGCAAAAAAGTTTATCCGAACCAGTGGATCACCTTGGGGAGCACTAGCGGTTCTAGTGAAGAAGAAGAAGAAGAAGGATGGGTCATCCCGATTATGTATCGACTATAGACAACTGAACGCAGTAACAGTGAAGAACAAGTACCCATTACCAACGATCGATGATTTATTTGATCAGTTGAGTAAAACCAAAGTTTTCTCCAAGATCGATCTTCGATCAGGATATCATAAAGCAAGATTTTGGGAGAAAGACATACCCAAAACAACATTCAGTTCACGATATGGGCATTACGAATTCTTAGTTATGCCATTCAGACTGACTAATGCTCTGGCGATATTTATGGATTTGATGAACTGTATTTTCTTGCCATATCTAGATCAGTTCGTGGTAGTTTTCATAGACGACATTCTTGCTTATTCTAGTAGCGAAGAGAAGCACGAAGAGCATCTTCAGAAGGTCTTACAGATTTTAAGGGAACATCAGTTGTATGCAAAGCTCAACAAGTACGAGTTTTGGTTGGATCACATATCATTCTTTGGTCACATCATCTCGGAAGCAAGAGTAGTAATAGATCCGAAGAAGGCTGAGGCCATAGAAATTTGGCCGTAGAGATTTGGCTAGTTCCTAAGCCAGTAGCAGAAGTGCGTAGCTTCCTGGGTTTGGCAGGATACTACAAAAGGTTCGTGGTAGATTTTGCAAGAAATTTAGCACCATTGACCCGTTTGACATACAAGAAGGACAAGTTTAATTGGACAGCAGATTGCCAGACATCATTTAAAGAATTGAAGAAGAAATTAATTTCAGCACCGATTCTCATGCTTCCAGTAGGTTCCAGAGGGTTTGCAATACATTATGACGCATCCGTCAAAGGACTTAGGTATGTATTGATGCAAGATGGAAGGGTGATAGCTTATGCATCTCGGCAGCTTCGAGACCATGAGAACACTATCCAACGCACGACTTGGAATTGGCAACAGTGGTATTTGCTCTTAAACTATGGAGGCAGTACTTATATGGCGAACGGGCAGAGATATTTACGAAACACAAAATCTTAAAGTATGTATTGACCCAAAAGGACCGGAAAATAAGGCAGAGGAGACGACTAGAATTGATAAAGGACTATGATGTGGAACTTCAGTACCATCCAGGCAAGGAAAATATGGTAGCAAATGCTCTTAGTAGGAGAGGTAGTACATTCATGTTGATATCGCAATGACATATCTTAGAAGATCTTCAAGAGATGGGGATCGAGATAGTACTTCCGCAGGACATAGGGATTTTGGCTAGCTTATAAATATAGTCTATCTAGGTTGAAAGAATCAAGAAAGCACAGGTAGAGGACCGAAAGATTCAAAACTATGGGTAGAATGTGAGTCCGGTCTTTGAAAGAGTTAAGAATTCATGAAGTTGGAACACTCAGATTCGAAAATCATCTCTGTGTACCAAGTAGAAATATTCGACATGAAGTTATGATCGAGGCACGCAGTTCTCAGTATTCAATTTACCCTATAGTTACCAAGATGTATCAAAACATCAAGCAACATTTCTGGTGGAAAGGAATAAAAAGGGAGATAGCACGATTTATTTCCCGGTGTTTGGTATGTCAACAAGTGAAGGCCGACCAGCAAAGACCGATAGGATTATTACAGCCGCTTCCTATTCTGGAGAGGAAGTGGGAACAAATCATAATGGACTTTGTGACTAGTTTACCTAGATCCCCGATTGGTCATGATACAGTTTGGGTAATAGTAGATCGTCTCACAAAAGTAGCTCACTTTCTTCCTTTTCGAGTAGGGCAATCCACAGAGAAGTTAGCAGAGATGTACATGCGATAGATAGTAAGACAACATGATGTCCTAGTGATTATTATAGCAGATTAAGACTCTCGGTTCACTTCACATTTTTGGAAGAGCTTGCACTAAAGTTTGGACACTAAGTTGACATTCAGTACCGCCTACCATCCTCAAATGGACGGGCAATCAGAGAAAACCATCCATACCTTGGAAGATATGCTACGAGCTTATACTTTGGATTTTGGAGGGTCTTGGGAGGATCACCTTTTTCTCGTCGAGTTCTCGTAAAACAACAGTTGTCAGGCCAGTATCCAGATGGCACCCTTCGAAGAGTTGTATGGGAGGAAGTGTAGGTCACTATTGGCATAGGATGATATAGGTGAGCGAAAGATGTTAGGCCCCAAGATTATCATACAGACAGTGGAAGTTGTCCAGCATATCAGAGAGCGACTTCGGGTTGCACAAGACAAGCATCGGCATTAGGCAGACCATCATCGTAGGCCTTTAGAGTTTCGTGTCGGCGACCACGTGTTCTTGCAGATTTTGCTGACCCATGGAGTATTAGATTTGGGGAAGCTTAGTCCGCGATACTCAGTCCATTAAATATCCTCCAGTGGGTAGGTGACGTTTCTTATCATCTTGCCCTTCAGCCTTCGCTACATGAGGTGCACGATGTATTTCATGTGTCTCAGTTGCATAGGTATATCCCAGATCTGAGTCATATTCTCGACCAGTTTGAGCTATTCGTTGGTACCGACTTGTCTTACAAGGAACAACCCGTATCCATTTTGGATCGAAGGTAGAAGGTACTCAAGAATCGGGCTATTCATCTTGTTTGGGAAGCTTGGGGTCATCACCCTTTAGGAGAGACGATGTGGGAGCGCGGGGACGATATTCTATTGTAGAAGCATAAAAAATATACAACCATGCGACCGACATCCATGTGACCGACAACCATGCACCGATCCATGCGGTCCAAACAAGCGTCCTGACAACTAGCCACAGGATGACCTGACATGACATTCTGACAACGAAGATGGCGCATGACACAAAATTCTAACAAAGATGGCGCCTGACACAGAATCCTGATAAAAAAGATTTTTCTAATTGCCTCGAAGGACGAGAACACACTAAGAGATAGAAGTCCCAAGGATGGTGTAGAGCCACGTGGAAAACACGACAAAAAGATTCTATGTGGCTTTTGCTCATGCGTCCCAGACTACATGCGGTCCATGCGTCTCCGGCCCACGCGTCCCAGACTCAACGCATGTAAAACTCCTCACCCAAAAATTTGTATTTTTTGTTTATTCTATATTTATTGTGTTTATTTAGATTATTTTTAAAATTGATTTAAAACTAATTCTTGCATTAGGATACTTCATCGTAGTTTGAACATTAATGACATAGAATGACCCAAAAATCTATATCGCCTTTCGTAGAAAGTAGTCTACACGGAAGACACTACCCGAAGGATCTTCATGTGACACAAAATTTGTCCAATTAGCATTAGTATGGCACTAGCGTAATAACCGTAGATTATTATGTTTAAAATTTAGATATTTTTATATATATAATTCCTATGTAATTATTCTCCAATCCAACCTTCTTCATTAAGCAACCCATAAATTCTCCATGCCAAATTAGGCCACTTCCCTCTTTTGTAGGATTTAATTATTTATTTATTACTATTTTAAATCTCATAGAACCAAATCAAATCTTTGTCATTATTTGGTTAGTTGTTGACTTTTAAATAACTAATAAACTAATTAGGAAACCTCCTAACTAACTATCAACTAAACCTAATCCTACCCATCCCCCTAATACCCTCCTACCCGCGGCTACCCCTTCAAAACCCATGCGACCCCCTCTCTCTCTCTTTCTTTCTCCACTTATATATATATATATATATATATATATATATATATATATATATATATATATATATATATATATATATATATATATATATATATACTATCTTTCTCATCTTCCCTTCTAAAATTTCTAACTAAAATTCTCCTTTTAAACCCTAATATCTTTCCTCCTCCAAGAACCCTAGCCGCCACCATCACCACCAAGGTGACCCCCCCCCCCTTCACGTGGACAATATCACCTCCTTCATTCAAGAAACCTAATTCTTCATCCTTCTTCTTCTGGTTAGTCTACTTCTTCCTCAAAACTCTCTCTAATGTGTATGATTGCATGAATAATTATTGTTATATATATAAATAATTTTTAAAATTTATTTGCCATCTATTGCCATGTTCTTAATAGTAGAGTTTTATTTTAGAGTTTGCATGTAAAAAATTGAACACATGAATGCATGTATGCACCCATAGGTAGAATCCTTGATTAAACCTTGTTATTAATATAGAAATATGATGTTTAAATTATTTTTATTCATATTTTTACTGTGTATTCTAGATTATTAAATTATTATTATTTTTTGTATAGATTGTATGTACAATGGGAATGGTGACTTAGTTTTATATTTTTTTTAAAACTTCGCATCAGACCCTTCAAAAACTTTGTAAATAATTAAATTTTGATGTTATTAAAATATATAAAATTTATTTTTTAATTTATAATTCCAAAAATATTATATTCATTTAAATGAATTTTTATGCATAAAAAGTCACTTAGCTGACATAGTTTTCATATAAATCTATTGTAACTTATTCCTTAGCCATATATAAATATCTTCCCTAATATTTATGATTAAAAACTTATTTTCCCATAATTAATTATAATTTTAGAATTTTATGCAAAGAATAATAGTAGGGTTATAATGGCAAAATTTTGCCAATACTATTACTAGAAAACTAGTAGGTGTCCATTGGAAAGTCCAATAAGTATAATTGATTAAAGATGCATGTAGGAACTCATTTAATCATTGTTTTCTAATATTTTAGAATTAATTCCAGAATTAAACATTTTTATGATTTCTTCTTTTGAGGAATTGCATGTCAGAAAGTCTTGTTTAGCACATATATTAGCATGACTAGTTGCCAACCTTCGTAGAAACCCTATGTAGAAAAAATATTATTTTTTCTATTTTTATGATTAATTTTAGAATTATTATTTTTATTAATTAATGTCTTTAAAAAATTTTTGGTAATGATTAACAATTAGTATTATTTTGAGGCTAGTTACTTGCATGTGCAGTCAACGTAGAATTAATAACTAGCTAATAACCTAATTTTCACTAGATAGTAAGAGTCTAATTAGTGTAATAAATTGGTAGGTGTTCGTGACATTCCTGTGGAGAGCTCCAGACCAGATTCGTTGTTCTCGTATTTTGGCTTACCAGGCAAGTACACCTTGCTTGTTTGTATTATGCAGTTTACATTATGCCTAGTTTATTTTATTGTGTTATTTGTGTGCACGAGTCCTAGAAGTGGTTGACCTACCTGGTATGGTAAAGATACATGGTATATTTTGACCTGACAAAGTTTTAAACACGTTCACTGAGTGATTGAGTGCATATACTGGCATGTTGACTGACCATTGGTATGTGAGTTCGCATCTTGTGTAAGCTGTTGGTATTAGTTTGGGTTCAAGATTTTATTGACGTCTTGCATTATGTCTACCCCATGTATATGGTTCAGATAGTACATTGGGAGGGAAGAGTCTACTAGTAAGCGTATGAGATTTCTGTTTCTAATAGTGTAAATGGTGTATATCGTGTACCCCCGAGTTCTGTGGAACGCCTGGTTGGATGACTATTTTTCTATTTTCCCCCTCTCATGCGCCATTAGAGATGTCTCGAGTGCATAACATATAGATGGTTAGTTACCCTATTATTTTTTACTATTTTACTTTCATGCATGTCAATTCTTGTGTACTTGTTATGTCCCTCTAAGGACCTGGCACCTTTTTCAGATCCCAATGAGCACTTTTACCCGTCGGACTACGAAGTTGGAGATCTTGCTGACGAGGACCTTGAGGTGGATCCACTGGAGTTTTCTTGAGCGTCCTGGACAATAGTTGCTTAGAGTCTAGGGTGTCATTATCTAGTTAGCTGATGCCCGGACTATTTTATTTACTTCTTTATTATTTATTTGTATTCTTTCAGTAATCATTTGTACTCATTTTTCGTGGATTGTTCTCCATTAGATATTTTTTGTAGTGGACTTAAGACTTATCTATTAATTCAGTTCCTTATTCTTTGATGGTTGTGTATGAGACTAGATTATACTTGCTTGAGTTGTTATGACTTAGTTATATTTTATAGCATACAACGAATAGTTAGGTCCATTAAATTGGGTTCCTATACTTGTTCTAATAGCTGGCATGTGTACGTATACCTGGTCCTACATATTTTGGGACTGGAGTATGACATATTTTTAGTGGTGGAACATGCAGGTCCTATTGGCCGTTTCAGTTACGTAACTATACCGAGCGGACCTTCACTTAGGATCAGAGTTTTAGGTCTCATCAACATTTGACTATAACTCACCTTCCTTCTAATCCATCCTATTTGAATAAATGCTTGCATCCTGTTGATTCATGTACTCTTCGTAATCTTTCGTTCATCTCTTGCAGAGAGATAAATTTACGTAACAGACATGCCACAATAGGGGGCAATACGTCTCTTGGGGTCGATGGCCACACACAAGGAGAGACCTCGATAACTCCTCTACTTCCAGGATTGGACATGCATACTGATAATCCGGTTCCACCAGCTCCTTCCGTAGTGCCTAATGGAGCTCCCCCAACTCCAGAAGTACTATAGGACGGCCAGATACAAATGTTCTAATTTTTCCAAATGATGATGCAGGAACAGAAATAACAGGCTACCGTACCTGCTGTAGAGAAAATGCAGCAAGCGGCAGAGTAGAGGCAGGAAGCCGCCAAGATGAGGCAGGAATTCCTGGTAGCACTTAAGAGGATGGCTGCATCAGTACCTGTACCAGCCCAGGCACTAGCTCCAGTTTCACAAGCGCAAGTTAGTTCAGTTAAGGATTTTGTACAAATGAAACCAAAGCCATATAAAGGCAATGAGAGTCCAGAGGAGACCACAACTTGGATAACCAGCACCAAAAAGCTTTTGGAGGCATCACAACAGCCTACAAACTTATGGATGATATACATGAGGACTCATTTAGAAGGGAACGCTCATCATGGTGGGAATTGATGGAACGCCAATGGGGTACACACCAGACTTGGAAGCAATTCTTGGAGTAATTTGAGAAAAAAAATACTTTTTGACCATTGTGAATGATGCATTGTACAATCAGTTCGTTCATCTAGAGCAGGGGAACATGACGGTCGATGAGTTTGACTCAGAGTTTAGCCGCCTCAGTAGATATGGTGCCATTATGATACCTAATAACTTAGAGAAAGGTAAGAGATTTCATTATGGGCTGACTCAGGAGCTTCAACACTATACCAGCTCACAATCTCGGATCTCTTATGCTGAAATATTGACGGAGGCCAGAGTTCAGGAGGTCATCAGTAAGTGAAAAGGTAATCAACAGAGAATTCAGCAAGGACCAGCAAACACGCAATAAGGAGGGCCTATCATACGACCAATGGGACATCAGCAGCTACAATAGAGGACGGGACCCTACCAGCTTAGAGAACCTCCGACTTGTCACTTCGGTGGCAAGAAGGGGCATGTGCAAAGGGAGTGCAGGAAGAGACTGGGAACTTGCATGATTTGCGGATCGGGACATCATTAGACTCGGGAGTGTCTGTAGCGTGGAGCCATTGTACCAGTTGGAGTTCAAAAACCAGCAGTACCGATACCACGAGCAACCAACCAAGGAGGAGGTTTACCTCATTTACCAGCACCAGAAGGCCATAAGAGAGGACAACCCTTGGCGTCACAGGCAGTGCATTTCGAGAGGGCCAGACAACAGGCATGAGCTCAGAGGTAAGGATATGTGTTTTTACTGACTCGAGAAGGAGCAAAGATAGAAGGAGAGGCTATTACAGGTATTATTCTAGTCGGATCAGTATATGCCACTATTTTATTTGATTATGGGGCCACTCTTTCATTTATATCATCTAGATTTGTTGCAATACATAGAATAGCTACTTCACCCTTGCCCAAGATTTAGAGGATTCTAACCGGGGGGGGGGAATAGTTTTTGTAACTAGTACCTGTAGGACTTATTCAGTTATTGTTGGTGGTTGGGAGATGAGATCTTGACTTTTGGTATTCCTAATGCCAATTTTTGACATAGTTCTAGGAATGGATTGGCTTAGCCAATATCTTGCATTGTTAGATTTCCATAGAGGTTGTGCTATCTTTAAGCCACCAGGCCAGCCAGAGTTTAAGTTCATGAGAGGAACAACCGAGAAGGGGAGTGACAATGAGTTCCAAGCGACTCTGGCCCATGCATTCCAGAATCCATGCGGTCCATGTGTCTCTGGTCCCGTGCATTCTAGACTCCGTGCGTCCCATGCATCTTTTGCCATATGTGTCCCAGATTCCACGTCGACCAAGTCTGGCTATTACAACTGAGTGGTCCTCTCCAACCAAATAGCGGCCATGTGTCTATTTGACCAAGTCACGCCTAATCAGTTCAGAACTACCTAGATACTCAGCAAACAACAAAATTACAACAAATGTTCATGAGGCAGCGGAGCCCGGATTCCCGTGCATAGCTATAGTACCCTTCCGTTGAGGGGGTACACATGGCAAACCCCACCATCCATGCGGCCACAAATATGACTATAAATAGTAGGGTACCAGACCCATGCAAGGGGCTGGCTGGCTATCTGCGAATCAATACTTAAGGGAGGGAGAAGTGCTTCTGCATCAGATCTTCCAAGGTATAAAGAGAGTTGCTACACTCCTAACCCTCCATCGCCACCCCCAAAAAATAAATTTGTACTTAGATTGTCTCCTAGGACTCTTCTTTGTACTTTTTTAGTTGGTTAAATAAAATCTAGTTCTCCCAGTTCTTGTTTTGATATTAAATGACAAATATGGTGGCGACTCTGCTGGGGACTTCCTTCTCCTCTGTTGAGAAGTCAGGGATGCAATCCGATGCGGCCAAGCTCGGCTCGACACAAAAGATGCTGGTGGTCCGCTTCGACTAGCAAGTGTTCGAGGACATGCTTTCTAGGGACAACGCGAATCCTTCTCCAAGGCAAGCAAAGCCCAAGAAGACCCGCAGGATATGGGTAGCCAAGGTCGCTGCGCCTTACCCAACTGCGGAGCATGCAATCTTCATCTTTCTTCCAACCGTAGGAACCACACATCATTCGGCCACTGTCTATGCGGTAGCCTCTTCCAGCCAAAAGGGTGCTTCCTAATCAATGACCCGTAGAATGTGGGTGGCCAAGGCCGCTGTGCCACAACCAGCTGGGGAGCAGACGCTCCCAGCCTCTTACTCTGTTTCCTATGACGGTTGTCAGACGAACACCCATAATGTCCATATCGATGCGGCATCCAGGGCTGACACAGAAACTGTTCAGCACCCTGACTACGGCAGAGGAAAATACTATGATGCCAGATGTCCTGCTGCTGAGGCAGCTTCTATGGGGCCAAGGACGAGGCCTCATAAGACTGCCCATGCAGCATAAACTCATAACCGCGGACAGCAGGTCACATGCAGCCACCATAGCAACAAAACCTCTGTTTTGACCGTATCTTCTGCAACGCAGAACCTATACGACCCACTGAGAATGGTGAAAACCCAATGCTGGACTCATCATACTACGCGCCTGCGGTAGCTAAGCTGAAGAAGTCCAGGGAAGTAGGATCCCGTCAAGCTCAAACAACTGCTCTTATGACTGCCCGCCAACAGGCAGTGCTAGTTATTATCTGATCCTCTAACGGAAAGTCGTCCAAGACTGACCCATGCGTCCTACCCATAGGGACCAATGGACAGGGCCAGTCTCAAAAGTCTTTCACCAGTACCTCGGGGTAAGTTCGTGTATGAATACCAGGCCAAGGAGCAAAGAAAGCACCTGCGCAGTACTCATAGACAGGCAGTCAGCCTTCCAGCGACTGCACTAGAAAACCCCTACCCAGCGGCAACCCGAAGATCAGGTACAATTATCAATAGAGGAGGAGTTCCCCTTCACCTCGTATAACTCAACTGAAAAGCTTCCCGCCACCAAGGGTTAAGAAAGCAGTCAGTTACCTCCAGTCCGACGCTCTCTACCACGACTTCGCAAAGGCGATTATCTGAAAGGCTGACAACGGCACCCGCATAAGGCATCTTCCAAGGCACCCACTCAAGAAAGAAGATGTCAGCCCCTGGGGGTAGTTCATTATCAAAACCCCTGGGGGTGGCCCAAGTTGGGGGTAGTATCTCCGTGGAAGTAAGCAACAACCCGGCATTTCGAGGAGACTACGATTCTCAATGAACGAAGGCTGAGATCCCGGAGGATAGCTACTCCCACCAGGATGACATAATTTTCTGCGCTGGGGGTATTATCCCCTCCGAATTCGAGGAAGACATAACATCTCCTGCCCTTCTTGAAGACCACTCATTAAAAGGGTATGAAACAGGGAGCACATCATCCACTTCCCCCTCCATTTCTCCCCGTGTGAGGACGGTATACATGGTCGAAGTCGTCCATGAAGGCCCTAGTGACCAGCAGTGCCTCAAGAAGCTCTAAGCCATGATCCATACGATGAGTGCATCAATGCAAGGTTTGAGCCAAACAATGCTAGAAATCAAGGCAAACATAGCCTCCCAGCCAGCAAGGGCCTCTGGGTAAGCAAACCTGGACCCCGGGATCAACGGAGATTCAAATACGATCGCTCCACCCGCGGGCAACGATCCTCTCCTTCCTAGTCCATCGGCGCCTTCAGCAGGAGATGAACCTAAGGAAGCAAGAAGGGAGGTCAGAGAACTTCGGGCTCGCCTAGACTCCATAAGAAATTGGGACTCACTCTATGATCTCAGGATGCGACAACCATACCCGATAGAGTGGAGGGACGTACCATATCCGCCCAAGTACAAGCCCTTCAACATTAACATATTTCAAAGGAAATTCTTCCTTCGCCGCTTCATGAGCTACATCGAGATCACTATGGGACACTTACCCCGTAATGACCTTATGCTTACCAGGCTCTTCGTCAGATCATTGGTAGGGATAGCTTTGGATTGGTTTTGCAGTCTCGAAGATAACTGTATCTCATCATTCGATGACCTCAAGCGTCTGTTCCTTAACAGATTCTATGAGGCAAAAAATGATATGACGATGTCTTCTCTGATGGACGTCGCCAAGAGTGAGAAGGAACTGACGAGAAACTACATCGAGCAGTTTTGTCAGGCCGCACTAAGGTTGTCTCATGGCAATCCTGAGGCCACACTCAGGGAGATGTGCCAGAAGAACTGCTCCGGCAGTCAGCCTATGGATGGACGAGAGCCAGTTCAAGGACTGGACAACGTTCATTGTAAGTGCTTTCAATATTGAGAAAAAGGTCAAAGACCCTCGGCACTTGGGGATCCATATCTCTACTACTGAGGAAAAGGGCAAGCGTCCCAACAGAAACAACAATAACAACAACAACAATAATAACAACAACACTGGCGGCAATAGCAGCCGTGACGGAAAGGGCAAACAAGCTATGGTCGCTACCTTGACCAAGAAGCCTGAGGAAAAGTCGACGGAGTCTCCCAAACCTAAGGAGAATTACTCCTTCGAAGATGTTGATGTCAAACCCATCTTCGACATACTGATACAGGAAGGCAAAATCTGGCTCCCCGATGTCAGATGTCAGCCTAAGACGACGGAGATTGCCAACCTGAAGTACTGTCACTTCCACCGCTACGTCCATCACCCGCACAGGAATACTATACCCTGAAGTGGTATATTCAATATCTGATAGACACCAAGGTTCTTTCCCTGGACTTCGATGACGTGACGGTCACCGCCAATATGGTGTCCCTCCAGTTTGGCAACTTCCAACCGACGGAAGACCAAGAGGGAGTAGTCCAGGTCCCTAAGGCGACCATGGAAGTGGTTAACCTTCCACTAACTCGATACCAAAAGGTCAGACTAATACATCTTGCTACACCACGTAGAGAGGTCATGTGGGTCCATCCTGACCTCGTGTCAGACTTGACACAGCCCGCGACATCCTCCACCGCCAAATCCAAAGACAGAAAATCAAAGACCTATTACACAGTTTCCTCCTTGGCTGAAGAGCTAGAAGTAGGTGCAACAAGGTCAGATGTAATATACCAACCGACGCACGGTGATACGCCCCCGATTGTCGCACCTACCACCATGGGTCCCGGGCTATCTCAGCCCCCACCGATGGACAAGTCCAAACATCAGGAGACGCTCTTCGATAAACTGTTGCGAAAGGATGCACCACAAGGGCTGGAAAGGCCCTATAGTTTCGACATCTTAGCTCAATTATCCCATACTCTGGCAAAATTGTCACTATTTGAGATTTTGTGGCTCTCTAAATACACTCGGACTGCCATGAATGAGGCACTACAGAACGCCGATGTTTACCTGGAGTAAGTTAAGCCACCAACTGAAGATCCTGCAGCTTGTCCACATGCAACAACGCCATGAATGCGATATCCAATATCATCTTCTTGTAACAGGACATGTTACGCAAGAAAAATAGGCATAATCGGCCCCTGTACTACACCGGGTATATTGGCGATATCAAGGATGACTGAATACATATTGACCTAGCATCGTCGATCGGCATCGTCCCAAGAAGTTTGCTTCAGATACTGGGGATCCCGATGCATCGTCTGGCAGCCACCAATACGCCATCAATGGCTTCAACAAGGGGAGGAGCTATCCTCTGGGTAAAATCCGCTTAAAATGTCAGATTGGCAACTTAAAGACAGAAGTCACCTGCTACGTCATAGACGAAGATACTTCCTACAATGCCTTGTTGGGACGTCCATGGATACATGAACACAGGATCATGCCATCCACTCTCCATCAGTGCCTAAAATATGTAGACGAACACGGTTTCGTCAAAACGGAGTTCGCTGACGTTTAAGGGTATCCAGATCTACTACTCCGAATCTATCCTCTACAAGAAAGTTTGCTAAGATGTAGGTGGCAACGAGATCGACGACGAAGCCGAGGCCACAATAGCACCCGAGGAGACTATGAGAATCTGCCCCAGGGCTCGTACTCCCGATGCGGCCACACCTATCATCGTCAAATCGTACTAGAAGGCACCTGAATCTCCGATACCTTCGGCATTACAAAAAATAATGGTCGTCCGCCTTTGCAGGCCGAATCTACCACCAAAAGGAGATTCTGCCCTATCTACGCCTTCTAAACCAATGGTCGTTCGCCTTCACAGGCTGAGTCGACCACCAAAGGGAGACACGACCGCACCTGCAACTTTCGGACCTTTGGTGATAAAATTATGCAAACAACCACCAAAGCCTTCTCTTACGCTGGGGTAGCCAAGGAGAAGGATGAGATGGAGGAATATATATCCGCCAGTGTCAAAATCCCTTTCCTTGAAGATGTAATCCTGTTGGAAGAGATACCGTATTTCTTTAATAAAGGACTATCTTTGAACTACTCGGAGCGTATGCATATAAGTACTTATACTCCCTAGAGCACGGTCTGGGCCTTCACCTGCATACTCAAGTGACTACCACATGTACCGTGCACCGGCTTCACCCTAATCCGAATTCTTATTTTTTAGTCCCACCCAGGAGAAGGTAGATAAGATCATCATCTTCGGCAGAGTGGAATGCCCCCGCTCCTTTATCCCAAAGGAAGAAGAACCAGAATCCGAGATAGGCAGAATGCTACTCTATCGGTATATCGCACAAGACCTGTATCTTATCTAAAATATGGGATATAACCTGGAGGTCATCGAAGGATTAAACTATGGCAAACGCCGAAGGGCGCCTTTACGACTTTCCTCCCCGGCAGGCAAGCCCGAGGATTACTATCATAAGACTGATTATGGCTTAGGATATGTAACAACTCCTACAACCCCCGAGGGCTCAGATAAAGAAGATGAAGAGCGCTCACACTCTTCAGAATCTTCAGCCTGTGACTCCGTCTTCAACATCGGGAACATGCTCAAACAAACACTTTCCTCCAGCATGGTGTCTGCCGAGGAAGACAACGAGGATCCACCTGAGCCCTTTAAGATGGAACCTTGCGCCCAACACCTGGGTTCAAAATGAGAGATACGATTCAAGCAGCGGGAACCTCCTATAGAGGACGAAGTCGTTCAAGTCAATCTAGGTGACGAGACCTCCCCAAAGCCTATCTTTGTCAGAAAAAGTCTGCCCGACAAAGATCAGGAATCCCTATTATAACTCGTCAAGGAATATATCGATATCATTTTCTGCAGTTACGAAGACATGCCATAACTGGATCTCCAAATCGTGGTCCACAAACTTAACATTCGTCTAGACGCCAAACCAATCAAGCAACAACAACGACGGTTTCGGCCATACGTGATGGGTTCTATCGAAGTTGAAGTCAACAAGATGATAGCTAGTGGCTTTATCCGTGAGAAAAAATACCCCGACTGGGTAGCCAATATTGTGCCCGTCGTTAAGAAGAATAGGAAGATCCAAGTCTGCATTGACTTTCATGATCTAAATGTGACACGTCCCAAAGACAAATTCTCTCTTCCAATCACCGACATAATGATCGATAACACTTGTGCCTTCGAGCGCATGTCCTTCATGGATGGCTTCTCAAGCTAAAATCAAATCAAGATATTTTTTGATAATGAGAAACATATGTCATCCTATACCCTGATAAGCGTATACTACTATACGGTCATGCCTTTCGGCCTAAAGAACACAGGTACTATATATTAGTGAGCTATGAGCACCATTTTACGTGAACATCTGCGCAAGATGGTGGATCGTTATGTCAACGACATCGCCATCAAGAATTTCTCTAAAGATGATCACCTCCAAGACCTGAGGACTGTGTTTGACTTAATACGCGCGTACCGCCTCAAGATGAACCCTACCAAGTCCTTCCTGGGAGTCTCCAGCGATAAATTTCTGAGTTTCGTCATCGCCGTAGGGTATTCACATAGACCCCAACAAGACCAAGGCCATCCTGGGGATGCACCCGCCAAGGAACCTCCAGGAACTCTACGGCCTCCAAGGGATGTTGTCATACATCAAGAGGTTCATATCAAACATCTCTGGACGTTACCGGGCGTTCAAACAGCTCATGAAGAAAGGTGTCTCCTTTGTTTGGAATAAAGAATACCAACGAGCATTTGATAATATCAAAGAATACCTATCAAACCCTCCTGTACTGGTGGCCCTGGTCATGGAAAAGCTATTACTGCTCTATGTACGCGCAATGGATCACTCTTTCGGTGCCTTTTTGGCCCAGAATAGTGATTCAGGCCACGAGCATGCCATATAATACCTCGACTGGATGATGGTCGGCCCAGAGCATAGATATACCGTCGTCGAGAAAGAATATCTTGTGCTGGTATTCGCCATCTAGAAAACTCGATACTACGTGACTGGATATACCATTCATGTAACCTCGCTAGTCAACCCCCTCAGGGTCCTCATGAGCAAACCTGGGGTACTCATCTCCCGCTTGGCTACCTGGGCAATACTATTATCTCCATATGATATGGTATTCGTTCCATAGAAGGTCGTCAAGGGTCAGGCATTGGCCAAATTTTTGGTAGCCAACCCGAGGTCAGAAACATCAAAGCTATATGAAATGATTCCAAATGAAGTGGCAGACTCCAACGTTACCTCGCATGAAGCGGTTTGGCAAATGTTCTTTGACGGTGCTTCAAGAATAGGGCCCAAAGGCAACATCATCATTAGTGTCGGGATAGTATTGATCTCCCCATACGCCCTCGTTATCAATCGCGCATACTCTCTCACGGAGCCATACTCCAATAATGTGGCAGAGTATAACGCCCTAATTATCAGACTCCAGTTTGCCAAACAAGTCAGGGTAGATTACTTGGAAGCCTACGACGATTCTCAGCTAATCGACAATCAAGTTCGAGGAGTATATGAAGTCTGAATCGAAGACTTGATCCCCTACCACCAAGCTGCACACAGCATCATCGTAATGTTCGAGATGTTCTTTTTAGAGAATGTCCCTCGGTTGCAAAATATTTAGGCATACGCTTTAGCCGACCTCGCTGCTTCCTTGGCAGTCCCAGACAATACCCATCACCTAATCACAGTAATCAGTCAAGCGCTAGTCTGTCCCAAAAGTAACCTATGCTTATGTCTCAGCTATGCACCGAAGGTCGATACCTATACTCAAGATTGAAGGCTTCCATTCATCGACTATGTAGTCTATAGAATTCTCCCTGAAAATCCAAAGAAAGCTACTTCTATCAGAAGACGCTCCCTCCTTTTCTATTATGACACGGATGTAGAAGCATACAAAATACGCTGGATAGCTATACGCAGCATATTGATACAGGACAGCGTAAACAGATGACCTCAGAGCCATCAACGTGCAACAAAGCTTTTCCGCTGAGCACAGCGTAAAATATAAGTTCAAGGACCATCCACGTAATGCAGTATGTCCAGGCTGCTTCAGTATAAAAAGGGTGCTACATCGCCTTTATGGCATAAAAATTATCCGCTTTAATGCAGCATTGAAACGTACGAGGAACGCTTCGTATTCTTCGAAATGAACCTGTCAGATCATGCAATGAACCTGATGTCTGGACTCCTGACAAAGAGTACTGCACGACTACTCAGGCGACGGCTATAATGATGGCGCGACACTGCAACCCAGACTGTCATTTACTTCCATTTCCTTGGCGTAAACCGCTTTTACGCATACAAAGGAATACGCTACCTAGTTTTACACAGGCAGATGTGAGCTGTTTACGCTCTACAGAAGACAAACATCCTGCCACGTCAAAAGCTGCTCTTCGTACAGGGCTCGAGGCACGTCTCGGTATTTAATGCGCAGATTGATAACAGAGCTCGAGGCACGTCTCTGCATTTAATGTGCAGAGTGATGACAGAACTCGAGGCGCATCTCTGCATTTAATGCGCAGAAGGGTGGCAGACCTTCAAAGCACGCCTCTGCATTTAATGTGCAGGATAATGATGGATCTCTGTATTTAATGCAGGATATTTGATTAAATGTCACCAAACCGTCGTTTTGTGACATCCCCTTTGCATAAACTGCTTTTACGCATACAAAGGAATACTGTCCAGTTTTACACAGGTAGACGTGAGCTTCTTACGCTCCGCAGAAGACAAACAGACTGCCACGTCAATAGTTGCTCTTCGTACAAGATTCGAGACACGTCTCGACATTTAATGCGCAGAGTGATGACAGAGCTCGAGGCACGTCTCTGCATTTAATGTGCAGAGTGATGACAGAACTCGAGGCGCATCTCTGCATTTAATGCGCAGAAGGGTGGTAGACCTTCAAAGCACGCCTCTGCATTTAATGCACAGGATAATGGCGGATCTCTGCATTTAATGCAGGAGATTTGATTAAAAGTTATCGAACCGTCGTTTAGTGACATCCCCTTTGCGTAAACTGCTTTTACGCATACAAGGGGATACGCTGCCTAGTTTTACATAGGCAGACGTGAGCTCCTTATGCTCCGCAGAAGACAAACAGACTGCCACGTCAGCAGTTGCTCTTCGTACAGGATTTGAGGCGCGTATCTGTATTTAATGCACAGAATGATGGCAAATCTTCAAGATACGCATCTGCATTTAATACGCAGGATGGGGGCAGATCTCTGTATTTAATGTGCAGGATGGGGGCAGATCTTTGTATTTAATGCAAGAGATTTGATTATATCTCCAAGAGTCATAATTTCGGCTAAGACGTCCACATCATCACTTTGGCACATTTTGCCAACTCAGGCCTCAGTCAGGAGAAGAGGATCAGCTATCTTCTGCGCCCACTCGGCTTCTATGCCTACTCGGCTTCTACGTCTACTCGGTTTCTACGCGTACTCGGATTCTATGCCTACTTCGCTTCTACGCCATGGTGACAGTTATTGGCTTCTACGCCAACCTCTTCTACGCGAAGGATAACTACCTACGTGGCTTTTATGCCGTGATCTTTGTAGCAGTTATACGCGTTGTCTCTTAATTGTATACGCATCACACGCTCATTCAAAAGGTCATTTATACGCAGGCAACGGTTATTTTAACCATCGTGTAAAAGGGTGCTGTACTTTCCACTACTCGGTTTCTACGCCGACTGAGTGGTCACTGTCACTAAAACTCTATAAATAGAGACCTCTATTGACAGAGGTCCAAGGTCAAAAAATGGAACATTGAAAGGTCAAAAATTGGTCACAGATTTCAAGAGAGAAGAATCCAGAGCTCCGGCAAAGAGTAGTGATCGACGACTTCGGCATCGAGCATCTACTCTCTTTAGCAACCTTCGAAGCTATTTTCTGTCTTCTACGGTACTTCTTCATCATCGTGTGGTCCAAGGGACAAAGTAATCGACTGCAGATCAGACTCCTATAGCAATATTTACCCAGATTAAAAAATTATACTCGACATCCTCATATAGGATTAATTGTACTGCTTGTTTGTAAACATAAAGAGCAAGTTTTCGTATAAGACCTCGTTTCCATATCTTTTATTTATTTTATCAAACAACAAGATGGCGACTATGTTGGGGACATCTTTCTCTTCTGATGAGGAAGCAATTGCTCAACACGATGCGGTATCCATGGGATCTGTGAAGAAGACACTGGTCGTCCAGTTCGACCAGTCTGCCTGCGAAGATATGCCTCGAACAGGGGGTACCTCTCACTCTATCTCTGTCCAAGATAACAGGAAGCTGTGTAAGGTCTGGATGCCCAAGACATCCTCTACCATTCCTGTCGACTCTCTGATCTCTTCAATCTCTCCGACCAATAAGGTTGTAGCATTGCTCCCTCCGTGCCCTGCGCATAAAATTCAATCGCCTATCTCTGACAGGGCAGACATAACTTCGGGCAATGCCTCAGCGCCAATCCAGAAGTATACTCCGTGCCTTGCGCGTAAAATTCAGTTGCCTGTCTCTGACAGGGCAGACAAAACTTCTGGCAATACCTCAGCGCTAGTCCAGAAGTACACATCGCGCTCTGTGCATAAAACTCTGTCTCCCGTCTGTGACAGAATAGACAAAATTTCTGATAATGTCTCAGCGCCAAATCAGGAATCCCAAACGCGCTCCGTGCATAAAAATGCATCTGCCCTCCGCGGAAGAGCAGATGATCCCTGCAATCTACAGAAGGGAAAGCAAGCGGCGGACTACTCAACTTCTCGGCCATTATGCCAGCAAGGAAATAATCTGTCCGCCCTCCGGATTATGCGAGAAGCTTACGGCCGACTGAGGACATCCTCAGCTTTATGCCAACCAGAGCAGAGCTCCAAATTACGCCAAGAGAAGCCCCTCAGCGTAAAGAAGGCTAAATTTGCGAAAAGATACCCTCCTCGGGGATTATCCGCTACCCATATGGCCAACCTGTTGTATATAGGTGGCACAGGGAAAACTATGGTTCCCAACATCCGTATGCCCACTGATATGAACAGAAGGAACAAGCCATCATCTTCTTCTTCTGTAACTCCTCCTGACCTGTGCAAGTATCTGATCCAGAAACGCAAGAAGAGGGAATCTTCCAGCATGTCTATTATGCCTCCTAGCGAGCACTGTTGTAATAGTCATAGGATTGTAATTAATTGTTGCTGTTCTGAAGCAAAATGGTCGGTTTTCGATCGGTTGAGCTACTCTCCGTCTTTCCAGGAAGAAGAGTCCATGCATGCATCTGTGAACATGGCTTCACACATACCTAGAGGAAGGTCGGGCTCAAGACGTCATCCCTCTAGAACTCTGAGCCGAAGGAGATTCAACATGCTCCTTAGGAACACCGAAGCTGGGGTGTTCCGAAACACTCGTTCGAGGTCACGAAAACCGGCTTCGTACTCTTTAATTCCGATGCTGGGGGTCGCCAGTATCCCGAATCAGACGCCGAAAGTATAGAGTCAACTTCTACAGAGACCTATACTAATCTTTCAATGACACCCAGGGAGATGGGAGTTTATGCCATTGGAGATGAACGCGAGGAAGCTTCCCCGTCCGGGAGCGCTGAGCAACGCATTACTGTATTGGAGATGTCTCTGAAAGAGATGCAATCCATGATGGAGAACATGCACCAGATGATGCTAACTCAACACACAGCTGCTATGGCTCAAGCATCGGTCCCTCCAACTCAGATACGTGTTGGGTAGACTTACCACCATCCAACATAATCCAAGAGCCTGCTCTAGATCAGGAGTCAGTAGTTCCTCCACTTCCTCACTCGAAGAATGTATTACCTCCCGTTGGAGTCGCAATACAATCGATTCCTCACCACTCCGTGGTCCCGCTACGGGCTGAGAATCCGATGCAGGCAGTACGGGAGATGAAAGCTCAATTTGATGCCTTGAAGCAAAAAGATTAGATCAAGAAATTGGGAATCAACCAGCCTTACCTGGCTATCTCGGAAGAGGCCTCTTTCCCTCCTAAATACAAACCACAGACCATGGCTCTGTTCGAGGGAAAAATATCGCCGAGTCAGTACATGAACTACTTCAGTATGATAACGATGTTACTACAGGGGAATGACGCCCTCCTCATTCGGGTGTTCAAGGGCTGTCTCTCGGGAGTAGCTTACCAGTGGTACCGCAGCCTGGCGGACAACTGCATTACTTCCTTCGACGACTTCAAAGCCTTATTCTTTGCAAGATTCTACGAAGGTGGGATGGACATGTCTATGTCCTCTTCCATCGAAGTGAACCAGAAGGAAAAAGGGGGCGTTCGCACCTTTATCGAACGTTTTCATCAAGCCACTTTGCAAATGCCTCCCGGAGTTCCAGACTCGGCATTGGTGGACATTTGCAGGAAGAACCTTCTTCCTGTGATCTCGGTGTTCACAGGACCATATCAGTTCCATGATTGGCCCTCGTTCATCATCTCAGCGGTAGCCGCCAAGGACAACAGTCGGAAGGCATGTGACAATGGCATCATGATCTCTACCTTCGATAGAGGTAAGAGGTCATCCCCCAATAGCGACCATCCTCGCAGTTCCAAAGGAAAAGAAGCTCTGGCGATCAATACGTCCAGACAAAAGACTGCGGCAACCACGCAGACGAAACCTGGGACTTCCAGGCCCATTGAAGTATACTATTTCGACGACGACGATATTCCGAGCATATTCGAGTATCTCATCAAAAGTGGCAAGATTACCCTTCCGGAGGAGAAGCGTCCCAATAAAGTCGACAGTACTAATAACCCCAAGTACTGCATCTTCCACAGATAAGTACACCACCCTACAAAGGCGTGTTATGTACTGAAAAAGAAGATCCAGGAGCTGATCGATGCTAAGGCCATCACTCTGCGCAACAGCGAGAAGACGGTCATAGCCAACATGATCTCTCTACAATTTGGCAATCTGCCTCCCCAAGAAGTCCCGGACGGTGTTACACCTATTTTCCGGACGACGATGAATATCGTTAATCTCCCTCCGGCTAGGGGTCAAAATCATGACCTGCTACCCATAACTACCCAGCGAGGCGAGATCATATGGGTTCATCCAGATCTGGTGCTAGAGATCGAGAAAGAGACTCAAGCTGCTAAGGCTAAGTCTAAGAAGAACTCAAAGCATAAACCGTGTCACATGATTACGGTACACTCGGCATCAGAAGACGAGAAGCATACTGCCTTTCGGACTCCATTGGGGGTATATTGCTATACGGTCATGCCCTTCGGATTGAAGAATGCCGGGGATACGTACCAACGAGCTATGAGTAACATATTCCATGAGCATTTACGCAAAACAGTAGAGTGTTACATGGACGATGTAGCTGTCAAAAGCTGCCTCAAGGATAATCACATCCAAGACTTGAAGACAGTATTTGAATTGATGCGCCAACATCAACTCAAAATTTATCCTATAAAGTCCTTTCTAGGGGTATCTAGTGGAAAATTCTTGAGATTTGTCATTACCGCCAAAGGCATTCAAGTGGACCCTGACAAAGTCAAGGCCATCTTAGAAATGCGACCGCCCCACAATCTGAGGGAACTCAGGGGATTTCAAGGTCGTCTGGCTTATATCCAGAGATTCATATCCAACCTCTCTGGGAGATGTCAGCCATTTTCTCGTCTCATGAAGAAAGGTGTATCCTTCGTATAGAACGAAGCCTGTCAGCAAGTGTTTAATGATATCAAACGCTACCTCACTAGTCCGCCAGTTCTGGTGCCTCCCATCATAGGAAGACCATTCGTGCTATATGTTCGAGCGATGGATCATTCTCTGGGAGCTCTTCTCGCACAGAAGAACGATATGGGTCTTGAACAGGCTATCTACTACCTCAGCAGGATGATGGTCGAAGCCGAACACCGGTACAACCCAGTAGAAAAAGAATGCTTGGCTCTGATGTTCGCTATCCAAAAAATGTGGCACTATGTCACAGGCCAAACCATTCACATCATCTCCAGGATCAATCCTCTTCGGGTACTGATGTACAAGCCAAGTGTTCTTAATTCCTGACTCGCGACTTGGGCGATGTTATTAATACCGTATGATATGGTGTACGTCCCTCAGAAGTCCGTCAAAGGCCAAGCATTGGCTGACTTCCTAGATGCTCATCTGATCCCGGAGGCCTCCAAACTGTACGAGGACATTTCCGACAAAGTTGCAGAATATAATTCCGTAATGAAAAGTGATGCATGGCAACTATTCTTCGATGGTGCCTCCAGAACTGGTCCCAGGGGAAACGTGGTCTCAGGAGTAGGGATTGTCCTGGTTACTACTGATAATCTCGTCATCTACCGAGCATATTCTTTTAGCGAGCCCTGTTCTAATAATGTGGTAGAGTACAACGCTCTACTAATCGGGCTCCAAGTCACTAAAGAATTGGGCGTAGAATCTCTGGAAGCTTTCAGTGATTCTCTGCTGATCGTCAATCAAGTCAGAGGAATATATGAAGTCCGAAATCCAGACCTCATCCCCTATCAGCGAGCAGCGGTCGAGATAGCCATGACATTAAAAGGATTCTTCCTAGAACATGTACCTCGATCTCAGAATCTGAAAGCTGATGCCCTAGCCAGTCTAGCTGCAGATTTAGCTACCCCTATACGAAGGTAGAATTCGGCGATCCTTCTTAATAGAGATTTATTCTGTGTGAAAAATAACTTTCACATAGAACACAGCTACGCGGTGAACACAGATCTTCCAAAGAGAGACTGGAGAAGTCCTTTTATAGATTTTGTAGCATACAAAATCTTGCCAGAAGACCCTAAAGAAGCAGCATCCGTCAAAAGACGATCATTGAGCTTCTATTTTGACGCATCTTCACAATGTCTATATCGCCGATTTTATGACGGACTATTATTACGATGTCTCTCTGGTGATGAAGCACAGCGGATTATCCGTGAAGCTCATGACGGCGTATGCGGAGCGCATCAACCCGGTCCTAAGCTACAGGATCGTATCAGGAGAATGGGCTATTACTGGCCTACTATGATCACAGATGCAATAAAGTATGCAAGACAATGCAGAGCCTGTCAGGTCCATGCTGACTTTATCCATCAACCTCCTTAATATCTACATCCTACGGTTGCGTCCTGGCCTTTCGAAGCATGGGATATGGATATCATTGGTCCTATTCACCTGTCTTCTTCCAGAGGTCACCGGTTCATACTGGCCATCACGGATTATTTCTCCAAATGGGCAGAGGCGATCCCTCTTGCTGAGGTGAAGGCATCTAATGTGATCAGCTTCATCAAGCATCACGTCATTTGTCGCTTGGGGATACCCCGAAGGATAATTCATGACAATGGACCTCAATTCATGAGCCAAGCGTTTCATCGATTTTGCGATAAAAATCGGATACAAAATGTGGCCTCTATGGTATATAATCCTACTGCTAATGGTTTGGCGGAAGCTTTCAACAAAACCATTATCAAGCTCTTGAAAAAGTTCGTCTCTTCGAACAAGAGGGATTGGAATGAGAAGTTGGGAGAATATCTCTGGGCATACCGCACAACGGTACGAGCACCGACTTGTACTCCATTCTCATTAGTTTACGGGAGTGAAGCAGTTCTCCCCATCGAAGTCCAAATTTCGTCACTCCGGATAGCAGTGGCTAATGAGTTGACTCAGGAAAAGAATGACCTGTTAAGGCTTCAAGAGCTAGAAGGATTAGACGAGAAACGTCTCCAAGCTCAACAGCGCATCGCGTTCTATCAAGCATGCATTTCCAGAGCTTTTAATCAAAAAAATAAAGGAAAGAGTGTTCAAAGTTGGCGAGCTAGTCTTAGTTGTGAGAAGGTCGATGATTCTTACTCACAAGAGTAAGGGCAAATTCCAGCCCAAATGGGAAGGCCCTTATGTGATCGAGACGATGTTCTCAAACGACGCTTACAGGTTAGCCAAGCCTAACGGAGACTTATTGATGGCTCCTATCAATGGCAAATTCCTAAAAAGGTACTATGCTTAACCTCCTCTGCTTAAGTGGAATATGGCAAAAATCTCATTATGACAAAACTACTTCCAAAACGAAACTAGTTGGATCATTTTCTATCATGTCCATATAACCTCTGAATAGATATGTTTAACTAATTTGGAACTTCAAGACCTATTACGTCCATATTAACTCTGATAGTGTTTTGTGTACAAATTTTAGCTGAAGCATATTCTATCATGTCCATATAACCTCTGAATAGATATGTCCTACTAAAACTTACCAAGAGTATATCACGTCCATATTACCTCTGATATCACTCTTATCCAAACCTGTCATTTATATTCCAAAATGATGGGTCCACAAGTCAGAAGAAAGCCTCTTTATTATTCCCAAAAAAGAGCAGAATTACATTGAAAAGCAAAAAAGTACATCATTTGGGAGGAGCAGTTAGGTCGCGAATCTGCCGTGCCAGAGCAGCCATCCTCTTATCCCTGGAGTTCAGGACGTCGGCGCGAGCCCGTTCCAACCTTGCTGCATCACTATTCAAAGCAGCCAGCTCGGACCGAGCATACACAAAATCGACGTGGATGACACCCACATGTGTCAGGTTTCGCTGAGCAGTCTTCCGTCGACCATTCACCACATCTAGAGCTTCCGACGACTGAGAAGCCCACTCCTTTGCCTGAGCAAGTTTTGCTTCCAGTTTGCGGACCCTCGCTACATTTCCTTCATGCTCGGCCTGACACTTCGTTTGGAGAGGAATGGTCTCCTCCAGGACAACTTTTTCTTCGTCCATCTCCTGCTGATGTACCCGGATGGATTTATTTAGGGCTTCCATCTGCCCAGCAAGCTCTGCAGTCAATGAGTCAAACCTAGCCTGTACCAGGTCGCAACACTGCCTCGAGATAGCTGTTGATATTTGTTAATGGGTTCCTCCAAACCATTAACTATCTACTCCAATGTGTCAGCTACCCCAGTGTCGTTGAAGTCCCTGATCGGCACTATCGCGAACTGGGAGGACCTCCTCAGAGACGCAATGCTCAAATTCTTCTCCAACACCATTGATATCAATGTTTTCATAGTGGTGTAGAAGATACCAATATACTGCTCAGTCAACATAGCCAGGTCCAAATGAACGCTGGGAGTGGCTGCGATATTGGCGAACCTCTCTCCAGGAACGACCGCAGACGATGTTGCCACAGCCGTCGCCTCAACAGGTGGTACGACAAAAGAAGAAGCGCCAACACCGGACGAAGTGACCGGCGTACTCAAAGGAGGCATTGTCGCAACGACAGGCTCGTCCTTCTCTTGAGATATCGAAATCTCTTTGACGGGCGAGCCGGCACCCGAAAGTGTCTCCTCTTCAAAGTCAGGCACCTCCGTGTCGCCGTCGGGACCTGACACAGAGCCAAAGGGCGCATCTACACTGCCCTCCCCGAAGATGTCTTCCCCTGAAAAGAAGATAAAAGGAAGTTAATATTGAAATGATGTTAACTTTTCTAAAAAGAGGCGTAAAGACGACGTTTACCCATGGTTGATGGTGTATATGTCGCATCTGCGGCCAGTACAGCTAAATTATTTCTTAATGATGCTAGGCAAGCTGTAATACCTGGAGAAGGTGGTGTATCAACCGACACTAGCAAATATTCTTCCAGGCCCTCATCAAGTTCCAGCCGAGGTTCATCAGGTGGAATCTCGCTGGGTGCACCTACAGACACGGCAGAGGTTTCTCCCGATGTTGACCCGGATAAAGATATCCTTATTTGGCTCGACCCCGAAGGCGATCTCGTTCCACTACCTAAAGCGGTAGCAGCGACAACAACCTCCAACAAAAATTCTCCAGCACCACCAGCCGGAACATTAGAGGGTCCCTCTCTAAAAGGCGAGGAACCTCCAATTAAAGAGTCAACCCCAACAGGGGGAGATGCAAGCTCACTTCTAGGAGCCTCATTACCAGGAATTCAGAGAGAATGAGTAACCGTCTTCTTCTTCCTCTTGCGAGGGGAAGTCTTCTTCGGAGCAGGAGCCCTTCGCTTCCCCGAAATTACCAGAGCCCCTGTAGGCGGAGGTATTTTATCCCTCGGTACCGACAACAGAGGCTCATACGGAGTAACGGACTCTTCACCCTTGTCAGAAGAAACCGAAGGGATTTCGACTCTTCCCCCAGGCTTCGAAGAGGACATCCTAAAACTTCTATGCATATCAAAATCGCGATGGAAGGTGTTGGTTGCCACGTAGAACTGGGCATACGAATGGAGAATGCGCAGCTCCGTGGAGAGTGAAATCACGGGCACGGTAAAAGTTGCTTCAGTGCAACACATGATGAAATATCGCCATCCTCTGGCTCCATCAATGAGTCCACCCCTGGACCTGAAGCTGGTGACGGCATTGCCCACGTGCAACTGGTCGTACCCGAATTGTCTGGCGAACCAACTAGGCAGGTAGGGCTCCAAGAAGCAATGGTATTCGCTTCTGTACAGTAAATGGGAAGGTCGAATGCAGACCAACCAATTAAAAGCCTCAGGAGAAAGAATGGTCTGCCCATTGCCTACATCCTGAAGTCTGATCCCCTATTGATTGAGATGTATAGAGGGGACAGTGCAGAAAAGCTTCCAGCTGTGACTGAAGTTCAGCACCCGCCGACAGTCTAAAACTGTGGTCACGTTCCAGGAGGAATTCTTGTAGTTCAACAAGAAACTACCCTCCGAACTACTGCCAGAGCCGGGAGACATAATACTGGGGTTATGAAGAATTAATCATCCCATCAAATACAGGTATGGTAATTCTACCCTGGGAAAGCTATCACGTCGAGTTTCATCGGCGTGCAGCCCATCAGTCATGGCCCTCAGGCCAGCTTGTATACGGCACACCATGGCAGGGAGCAAGCCTAGTCTTGCCCCGAACACCAAATGTACTGCAGGCCATAGCGTGTTGCGGTTAATACGGTTCGCAGAGGCGATGCCGGGTACCACCAGTCGACGTAGCCATATGGAGAGGAAGCCAGCCAGTTGAGCTTCCTTGGACAGAGGCCTGCGGCAATGCCTCAAATAGCTGTAGGCCTTAGTACCTACTGGATATTTCCCTATCCCTTCATCGAGAATCTGGTCCGGAGCCCCAGCATCCTCTATAAGATCGTCGACTACCTGAGCAGTAAGCACGCTCAGAAGATTCAAAGACTGATCCTTGCTTTCCAAGACCTTCTCCGGCTTAGCATTTTTGGCCCGGTGAAAGAAGAGGTAGGACGCCTATTTATTGATGTGAGCCAAATCTGAAGGCTCACCATAAAAAGCGGTGCAAACGAGGTAGTGGCACATCAGCTCCTGGTATATGGCCACTCCCCGAGGGTTTGAATCCCCCAACTCCCGATTCGTGGGAACATACTTTTCATATGGAGTATCCCCCATCGGTAGTCGAGATCTCTGCCATCTCGTGGAGGGCCAATCCCAACTCCCCCAGTGGAGTGGCGAAAGTCCCGGTAAGCGAGATATATCGCTCCATCAGTGCCAGAAACAGGTTGGGGTTGGGAGGTAACCCAACACTGGAAGTGCTCACAGCTGCAAACAGACCGATGCTCTCCAGCTCAGTCTGAAAATGCTTCAGGGCCCATTCAGCTAAGCGAGCCCATTGAAGATTTGTCGTGGTGATCCACCCATTGCACCGAGGATTCACCTTGGGGTATACTCCCATGTGCCCCATGAAATCATTGCAGAAAGTCGGTAATTGCACCGGCTGGAGCACCAAGCTGTCTTCACTCGAGACACTGCCCGGGTACAGTCCCCTGAATGGCATCACAGAGCCGGAAGGGCGGCTGACAAACGACCCCTGGTCAGATCCTTTCTGATGAAAGATCTTCCCCGGCCTGCCGTGAAGATCGGGAGTCAGCATCCATGATATCCTCTTGGGATGTGTAGCATGAAAGAATGCCGAGATGGGATAGTCTCCCAGCATCTTGGGCAGATACAGGAACAAGCCCCCGGCAGAGAAAACCCAGAGTTCTTTCTTGGGCTTCGTCTGGGACTGCTTGTCAATCATGTCCCCGAAGAGAAAAGCCGGCTTTATGTATTGGTCCCGTCTACGTACGTCAAGGGCTCTCCATTAATCATGTTCAGCAGCGTTCGCTCGCCCTGAGCTGATATCAAAATTTCCCTTCCTTCAGGATACTGGGGCTCGGAGATAGGAAATATCACGTGCGACAGATCCTCCAAATAGTTGGAGTGCAGCATCCCGGTGGCAGAACCTATCACATCGGCTAGCAGAGACGCATGCAAGTTAACTGCAAGAGTGTAAGAAAAATACATCAGTTCCTATAACTAGACATTACAGATCTTGCAGCATATGCCAAAAATCAACAGTCTGTGCTTTACGCCAAGACTGTAAAAACTTGATCATTATGCTGGAATCTATTTCCTAAAACGTAAAGTTCAAGGCTGGCAGTATACGCAAAGTTTCGACAGTCTGTGTTTTACGCCAGACTGCCAAAGTTTGAGTTATTACGCCGAAGCGTAACACTCAAATTTATAGTATACGCCAAGTGTCGATAGTCTGTGCTTTTACGCCCAACTGCAAAAATATAGATTTTTTACGCTGACACATTAGAAATGTGGGCGTAAAAGATGAAATGTCTTTGTGCATCATCTTCCTCAAAGAGGCTATCAGCACAGAAGATGACCTAGCGCGTTCACGTACAACGTGTGCGAAGAATTTTCAGTCGTTCTTTTTCTTCCCAAAAGCTCTACCTCTAAGGCCGGGTGCACTGTTCGTCGGCGGGATACTTCGCTCAGAATGAAGTTCGCCTTGCCCGAACGAAGATGCTCTCGCTTGAGCAGAAGAATGAGAGGAAGAATCAACATTCTTTCCCTTAGTGGAGGGGATTTGTTTCGGGGCCATTACTGAAAACTTTGAAGGCTCGGAGAGTAAATGAACAAGAACTCGAAAAGTCAAAGGCTTTCTTTCGCAGAAGACGGATGAAAAGTTTTTCTCTCAAAAGCTTGGGATATATATAGAGTTCGGATGGACTCCTCGAATCCCGAACCAAATCTCATAATTAATATTCGGTTATGATTGGGTTCTACGTCAGCCTATTACTCAGAGAAGGCGGACAGTCAACGAATTGGAAAAGTTTTCGTGCAAGGCAGATTCATGGTTTTTACGCTAAGGACCTTTCTACGCTCGACAGTTACAGATCTACGGTTTTACGCTCACAAACTATAAGTCTATGGTTTTACGCCCAGATGCTTTTATGCTCGGTAGCTTTTACACTCGAGAGGCTACAAACCTACGATTTCACGCTCAGCAGCTACAAATCTATGATTTCACGCTCGGTGGCTTTTTATGCTCAGAGGCAAAAAATCCACGACTTCACGCTCGAAAAATTCTCTTTTCAGAAGCTACAAATCTATAGTTTCTACGCCCGGATGCTCTCATGCTCAGCAGCTTTTACGCTCGAGAGGCTACGAACTTATGATTTTATGCTCATCTACAGTTACAGATCGATGACTTTCCGCATATATGAGAATACGCAGGCCAGAGTACGCGTACATCTGAACGATTCTCAAGGCGGTCAATTGCAAGAGTTCACACAGAAGATACTCCTTCTTGACCTCAAAATATCCCAAGTACCCAAAGCATACAGAGTTCAACATTAAAAATTACTCTTCTCCTTGGGTCGATTGGATGTTCATCCAGACTCTAGTCTGAATCTTTCATCTACATTTCAAGATGGCGACTCAGTTTTTGACATCCATTTCTCGCCCTATTCCAAGGGATTTTCGAGAAACCATTCTTGAAGATGATTGTCTGAACAAGAATTCTGTTTATCAGAAGTGACAATTCAGAATTCTACACGGTTCCTCACTCCTAACAGTGGGACAGTTCGAATACTCGAATGCTAAGCGGCTTTCTACGCATCCTTAGTTATACGTAAAAGACAGGACGGGACCTAACACTCTTTCTATCAGAGTCGGCGTAAAATTACCAGACGTGTCGAAGCTACACATATTCAGACTTCACAGCAAAGTATATGGCAAGACAATCATATGCACAGAAGAAAGACAATTTTATTCATTTTTTTTCATGATTACATATGAGGGAAATCTAGTCTACAAAAGGGTTTTTCTTCATTTTCATGATTACATATGCGGGAAATCCCGTCTACAAAGGATTTTCTCGTCGTCGTCGGAAGGCCGCCCCCAAAGTCTGTTCTGCCAGGTTCTCGCATTGGTGGGCTTCTTCATCCATCTTCTCCAGCAGTTAGTCGGTTTCCGCAACCGACTAACAAGAAAATGATACATGGCAGAAGGATACAGAACTGGGCCTGCATAAATGATGCGGATCCCATGCTCCGTACGCCATGACAGATTAAGTTAAGGTACTTCACCGAACTCAATACTCGAGGACAGAGCTAGTTTCTGCTCTGGTCCACGAAAGTATCAGGAGAAGATACAGCTTGCAAGCTGTGTGGTCAAATACGACACTTTCTCTCTCCGAAAGAACCGCCATACAAAGTTGCTGATTATCTTGAGCATAGGAGGCTATGATATCCTTCCATGATCCATCGTTCCAGAAGACATTTGCTCGAAGACGCCATCTTTTTTGGCTTCTTACATGCTGGAAGAACATGGTCTTCTTCTTCCTCAAGTCGACCCGACGAACTCCGACAATCATCTCTGTATGGTGAAGGAAATATGGGAAGAACAGGTTAACTCCTCAGCCTTTTTATAGGCAAGAGAGAGCCCTCCGAATCCCAACGGATCAGACTTGACTGCCATAAAGTCAGCCTTAAAGGACGTGTCAGACTTGACCGTTTCATGCTTCATTCAAAGCGTTTCAAATTACGAGGAATTTAAAAGCTTTGAAGGGGGTCTTGTAGAAGCATGAAAAATACGCTGGATAGCTATACGCAGCATGTTGATACAGGACAGCGTAAATAGATAACCTCAGAGCCATCAACGTACAACAGAGCTTTTCCGCTGAGCACAGCGTAAAATATAAGTTCAAGGACCATCCGCGTAATGCAGTATGTCCAGGCTGCTTCAGCGTAAAAAGGGTATTACATCGCCTTTATGGCATAAAAATCATCCGCTTTAATGCAGCATTGAAGCGTACGAGGAATGCTTTATATTCTTCGAAATGAACCTGTCAGATCATGCAATGAACCTGACGTCTGGACTCCTGACAAAGAGTACTGCATGACTACCCAGGCGACGGCTATAATGATGGCGCGGTACTGCAACCCAGGCTGTCATTTACTGCCATTTTCTTAGCGTAAACCACTTTTACGCATACAAAGGAATACGCTGCCTAGTTTTACACAGGCAGATGTGAGCTGTTTATGCTCCACAGAAGACAAACAGCCTGCCACATCAAAAGCTGCTCTTCATACAAGGCTCGAGCCACATCTCGGCATTTAATGTGCAGAGTGATGACAGAGCTCGAGGCACGTCTCTGCATTTAAGGCACAGAGTGATAACAGAACTCGAGGTGCGTCTCTGCATTTAATGCACATAAGGGTGGCAGACCTTCAAAGTATGCCTCTGTATTTAATGTGCAGGATAATGGCGGATCTCTGCATTTAATACAGAAGATTTGATTAAATGTTACCGAACAGTCGTTTAGTGACATCCCCTTTGCATAAACTGCTTTTACGCATACAAGGGAATACGCTGCCCAGTTTTACACAGGCAGACGTGAGCTTCTTATGCTCCGCAGAAGACAAACAGACTGCCACGTCAGCAGTTGCTCTTCGTACAGGATTCGAGGCACGTCTCGGCATTTAATGCGCAGAGTGATGACAGAGCTCGAGGCACGTCTCTGCATTTAATACGCAGAGTGATGACAGAACTCGAGGTACATCTCCGTATTTAATGTGCAGAAGGGTGGCAGACCTTCAAAGCACGCCTCTGCATTTAATGCACAGGATAATGGCGGATCTCTGCATTTAATGTAGGAGATTTGATTAAAAGTTACTGAACCGTCGTTTAGTGACATCCCCTTTGTGTAAACTGCTTTTACGCATACAAGGGGATACGCTGCCTAGTTTTACACAGGTAGACGTGAGCTTCTTACGCTCCGCAGAAGACAAACAGACTGCCATGTCAGCAGTTGCTCTTCGTACATGATTCGAGGTGCGTATCTGCATTTAATACGCAGAATGGTGGCAAATCTTCAAGACACGCCTCTGCATTTAATGCGCAGGATGGGGGTAGATCTCTGCATATAATGCGCAGGATGGGGGCAGATCTCTGCATTTAATGCAAGAGATTTGATTATTTCTCTAAGAGCCATAATTTCGGCTAAGACATCCACATTATCACTTTGGCACATTTTGCCAACTCAGGCCTCAGTCAGGAGAAGAGGATCAGCTATCTTCTGCGCCCACTCGGCTTCTATGCCTACTCGGCTTCTACGCCTACTCGGCTTCTATGCCTACTTGGCTTCTACGCCATGGTGACAGTTATTGGCTTCTACGCCAACCTCTTCTACGCGAAGGATAACTACTTACGTGGCTTTTATGCCGTGATCTTCGCAGCAGTTATACGCGTTGTCTCTTAATTGGACAGGCGTCACACGCTCATTCAAAAGGTCATTTATATGCGGGCAACGGTTATTTTAACCATCGTATAAAAGGGTGCTATACTTTCCACTACTCGGTTTCTACGTCGACTAAGTGGTCACTGTCACTAAAACTCTATAAATAGAGACCTCTATTGACAGAAGTCCAAGGTCAAAAAATAGAAGATTGAAAGGTCGAAAATTGGTCGCAGATTTCAAGAAAGAAGAATCCAGAGCTCAAGCAAAGAGTAGTGATCGACGACTTCGGCATCGAGCATCCACTCTCTTCAGCAACCTTCGAAGCTATTTTCTGTCTTCTACGGCACTTCTTCATCTTCTTCATCATCGTGTGGTCCAAGGGACAAAGTGATCGACTGCAGATCAGACTCCTATAGCAATATTTACCCAGATTAAAAAATTATACTCGACATCCTCATATAGGATTAATTGTAGTGCTTGTTTGTAAACATAAAGAGCAGGTTTTCGTATAAGACCTCGTTTCCATATCTTTTATTTATTTTATCAAACAACAACGGTGACCAAAATATTGTACCTTCTGTCCTACAATGACCTTCTGCTCTGATGCTTGTCGAACGCAAAGGCAAAATAAGCCCTCTGTGAATCTTATGATGGCGTCTGTGGGGCACATCAATCCGGTCTAAAGCTACAGGACCGTCTTCTAAGACTGGACTACTATTGGCCGACGATGGTAGTAGATGATGTAGATTGCGCAAGGAAGTGCCAAGCATGTCAAATCTACGAGGATTTTATCCACCAGCCATACGAGTTCCTACACCCAATGGTAGCATCTTGGTCATTTGAGACGTAGGGAATGGACATCATCGGGCCAATCAGTCCGCCTTCATCAAACGGACATCGGTTTATCCTGGCGATCACCGACTACTTCTCCAAATGGGTGAAAGCTGCTCCGCTTACAAAAGTCAAGACAGCCAACGTGATTAACTTTGTCAAGCATCACGTCATATATCACTTTGGCTTGCTGCATAGGATCGTCCACGATAATGGTCCACAGTTCGCAAGTTACGCCTTCTATCTGTTTTGTGATAAGAACTAAGTCCAAAACATAGCCTCCACGGCATACAACCCTGTCGCAAATGGTCTAGCGAAAGTGTTTAACAAAAATATCATCAAGCTCCTCAAGAAATTCATCTCTTCCAATAAATGCACTGGAACAATAAGCTAGTAAATGTCTCTTGGGCTACCGAATAATAGTCCGGACAGCTTCTGGGAATACGCAATTCTCTTTGGTGTATGAAAGTGAGGCGGTACTCCCACTTGAGATCCAAATTCCTTCACTACGGGTAGCTCTCTCCAACCAACTAACCACGGATGACAACTACCGTTGACGGTTATAGGAGTTGGAAGCACTCGATGAGAAATGACACTTAGCCCAATAACGCATAGAGCCGTATCAAGCGCATCTCTCAGGATTCTTCAACAAACGGATAAAACAAAGAATATTTCAAGTAGGTGACCTCTTTCTAACACTAAGAAGACCGATGGTTATGATCCACAAGATGGCCGATAAATTCAAACATAAATGGGAGGGTGCATTCGTTGTGGAAACCGTATTTTCCAAAGACGCATACCGGATAGCAAAACCCAATGGCGACTTGCTCCTGATGCCTATCAACGACAAGTTCCTCAAAAAGTACTACATCTAAATTAGACTAGTACTCCTTTATTACTCAACTACATCATACCTTCCTGGGCACTGGTTCATGTCCATAGGGCCTCTGGACTGTCGCTCTAATACACAACTCTGGCGGAGTCTGCCATGTCCATATTACCTCTGAGCAAACTTTTTGGCCTTGACCATCGATCATTACGTCCATATTACCTATGATATCGATTTTCTTCCAACTTATCACCCGTACCCAATCCAGAGTATGCCCGCGGTATTAAGTCCACAAAAACTGTCACATCTATATTACCTATGGCAGGGCTTATCTCAAACCAATTATTTGTACTAACGTGCGCAAAAAGTAATGAGTCCACAAAATCTATCACGTCTATATTACCTCTGATAGGGTTTATTCTGAATCTTTTGCTCGCACCCCAAATGTGCAAAGGGTAATAGGTCCACCAAAATCCCCCAGCGGGATGTCCTTAAAATCTATAAAACTATCATGACCATATTACCTCTGATAGGGTTTGTTTAAAATCTATTACTCGTACCACCAGTACGCAAAAGGGTAATAGGTCCACCAAAAATCTTCCAGTGGGATATCCTTAAAAAGCTATGGTATGGTACTACATTCATATTATCTCTAGTACATTACCCAAAAGTCCACAACATACAAAAATTCTGAAAAAAGGAGAGACTACATTAATTAATATTCAAGATCATGAGTACATATGATGGAAATTCATTACATTCAATGGTTCTCATTATAATTCAAGTTCATAAGTACATATGGTGGAAACTTGTTTTACAGGATTTTCCATGAAGTCTTGCTGATATAAAACTTTTTCATTAGAAGCGCCCCTCCTTGCTGTCGTTGCTACTGACACATATAGAGCCTACAGCAAAACTTAAAGCTTTTTAGCTCACCACTCCACAGTGCAAACCTCAGTATATAGAAAAATTATACTGATGCATAGCAAGGAAAGAGTAGGAGCAGGCGCTCTACAAACATACGGGAAGAATAATGACAAAAATAGCAATTAATTCAAATCCTGTTATCGACCCCGCAATCTCCCGGCAGATAGAGAACCACATAAAAGGAAGAAAAATAGCTGACGCTCTGTATGAACAAGGACAGCTCGGCGTATGACACGGGATGTTCATCCTCGTCTCCTGATTAGTTCTTGCAAAATGGACTGCATCTTCTGGCAAAATATCGCATAAAATTAGTTTTTATCCCGAACAACGGGTGTTATGATATCCTTCCATGCCCCATCATAGGCAACACGAGTGAAGATAAAACCTGCATAAAGAAGGTGCATCAGTCCCAACAAAGATTCTAAAAAGGCATAACTGTTGTATTTCGCTGCCAGGCCACGGCCATATATAGTTAAGTCTGCACAAACGAGCAGGATGAGACCACACCGATGCAGCCAAGCCATATACAGGCTCTACACGCATAAAATAGATGATTTCTCATCCATGCGGCCTCGCCAAAGCTCGGAGCAGATGTTAGATAGGTTCTGCGCGTGTGCCATGAAGGAGTGCTCACTCATATGGCAAAGCTCTATGAGGAGGTCTGCACATGTCCCATGGGAGGCTTTATCTATGCGACAGAACTTTGCTAAAGCTTGGCTCACGTTGGTGGCTCTGTGACCTTAGCATCACAATACGAGAGACATAGTATCCCCTTACCTCGGAGTAGAATTTTTACTTTAGGGGGCCACGGATCAATCCTGCTCTCGACTAACTCCTCGACGAGAGAGACAACAACACCCAGTATCTTCACGAAGGATGAGGAACTGATGACAAATTTCTCTCTTATCCCTAAGTCGCTTACTTATAGGCCCCAAGAGACACGTGAAGAGATCGAGGTGACGAATGGGGCAGTTATGGCGACGAACCCGATGCCTCAATTTTTGTGTACCACTTTTATCTCCTTAGAAATTTTTGTCTCGAGCCCTGTATCAAGAGATGGTACAAAATTCGAACAAAATCCACTCAAGGGTCAAGAAAAACCTGGTACTTAAATGCATAGTTGACAACTTAGCACCGTTCGTCCATGCGGTTCAATGACCTTACGGAACGAACATACCCCATATATGCTTCTTATTAAAATTATTTCAAACTTATCAGTTTAAAAACTTTGAAGGGGGTCTTGTAGAAGCATAGAAAAGATGCAGACATGTGACCGACGTCCATGCACCCCACCAAATAAAAAATTCAACAGATGGATCACACGGACACCATACGACCCAAAAAAGGAACACCCATGTAGTCCAAATATGCATCCTGACAACTGGCCGTAGGACGACTTGACATGACATTCTAACAACAAAGATGGCACTTGAAACAAAATCCTGACCAAATTAATTTTTTTGAGCGCCTCGAAGGATGCGAACACACTAAGAGACATAAGGCCTAAGGATGGTGCAGAGCCACTTCGACAATGCGACAAAAAGATCCAATGTGGCTTTGGCCCATGCATCACAGACTCCAAGCGATCCATGGGTCTCCGGCCCACGCATCCCAGACTCCATGGTCCCAAGCGACTCTGGCCCATGCGTTCCAGACTCCATGCGGTCCATGCATCTCTGGCCCCATACATTCCAAACTCCGTGCATCCCGTGCATCTTTGGCCACATGTGTTCCAGATTCCACGTCGACCAAATCTCGCTGCTACAACTAACTGGTCCGCTCCAACCAAATAGCGGTCACGTGTCTATTTGACAAAGTTGTGCCATGCAGTTGAGCACCGCCGAGATACTCAACAAATAACAAAATCCCAATAAATGTTCATATGACAGCGGAGCTCAAATTCTCGTGTAGAGCTGTAGCACCCTTCCGTTGAGGGGGGACACGTGGCAAATCCCACCATCCATGCAGCCCAATATTTATGCGGCCATAAATATGACTATAAATATTAGGGTACCAGACCCATGCAAGGGGCTGGCTGTCTATCTAGAATCAACACTCAAGGGAGAGAGAAGAGCTTCCACATTGGATCGCCCATAAAGTAAAGAGAGTTGCTAAACTCCTAACCCTCTATCGTCTTCCCCAGAAAACAAATTTGTTCATAGATGGTCTCCTAGGACTCTTTTTTGTACTTTCTTAGTTTGTTAAAGTAAATCTAGTTCTCCCAGTCCTTGTTTTAATATTAAATGGCAAACACCTGTCTCGGTATTCGTACCTGTTTGACACGGAAGGTATATTCGTTCTTATGCCTTCGTAACTCGAATCTCGTGATTCGTTTACCCATGCTATGTGATATTTCTTTTCTTTATTATATGCTTGAATTTAATTACATGTGTAGATGAGCTTTTAGTTAGCACAGTGCTTATTCTGATTTTTCTAGCTAGCCTTGGATTTGAATTTTGATGACAAAAAAATTCCAAGGTGGGTAGATATGTCACTCCTAATTCTCGATATACGTATTTGGAACATATTTTTTTCCAGCTTATATTATTTATTGCTTGCATGTTAATTAAGTTACATGTCATGGAGACTAGACCCATTCTTTGGTTCAATTAGACTCATGATTTAATTGTTAGGTTGGTTTGGTCATGAGTTGAACCCATGGTCAAACCTCAAACCCTAGCTATATATGCTAACTTCTTTCTCTCTCTTCCCCCATTCTTTCTTTTATTTTAGGCAAGTACACCTTGCATGATATGGAGAAATCCCTTGATTTTATTCTTGTATGTTACTTACATTTTATTAGTCGAATATGTGTACATTATGATTCTAAGCACTTTTAATACTTTGAGTTTTCGGTTTTGATGGATGAAATTTAGTAGATCTATATTTTTAGTTAAGGGTTTTCATGGATTCCAAAATTTTTCTTGGTTTTGATCTATTAAAATATGGTATTTGGAAAACTAATTTTTGTGGTTGATAGAGCATTCCATTTTAGCCCTTTTGGCTTTTGGTTCACCTGATTCGGAGTTAAAATAAGGTTTTTATGGAGAAGACAAATTTTAGTTTTTTAAACTTTTTAGCCATGGCTGAACTTATTGTCTGGAGAAGACGAAGTTCTCATACGGCCAACAATCTATGCGGCCCGACCTTCATACGGCCTGGACTATTTACCGCATAGCCAACAAGCATGCGTCCATCTTGTTAGAGGCATGACTAATTATTACACAAAGTATTCTAGAGGTAAGTCCTTGAACTCTTTGTAATTTTACTCAATGAACGAATGAGAGATTCGCTAAGTCCAAGAGACATCTATACGGCAGGTAGAGCATGCGACCAACAGACTTATGTGGCCTGACCCCATGCGCCTTTTTTTTTGACCCATAACTCTGTTTTGTCCTTGCATAAACTTTTATGATTTTTCTGTTCTTTCTGACAAACTTTATGGCTTATCACATTCATTACTTCAGTCACTTCTCTGATATAATACACGTCACTCAACACTTATCCCAAGGAGTGGACTTTAGCCTGTGTTATACGGTACCGACCCCTATGTGGCCGACTTCCCATGCTGCACTAGTGCATCCCTGATCCTCTTACGGACTATGTACACGTATTACTGTTTTTCTTGGTTTGGATGCTTTATTAAATTTTGTGATTTCATGTGTGATTTTAATGATTGCTAATGTATGTAAGCTAAGTGACCATGTATTAGACCTGACTATGTACCTGACCTGACTCTGTACAAAACTAGACCATGTGCCATGTGACCATGACTACCTATGTGCCTGATTTGACCTATGTGTTACTATGTGTTAGAATCTATATGATTTACCAATGATTGGTAACTTAACTTGACTATTAGTATCCGTGTTGATACACTATCTACGTGCTATTTATTCCTACGTGCTAAGTGTTTCTACGTGATTATGTTACATGTTTCACACCGAGGAGTGCATACGTGCTAAGCGACATGGTAGTTGGTCAAAAACCAAAGCGTGGTTAGGATTGTTTGACTATTGCATCAGGCTGAGATGAATCCAAATAAAACTGTAAAGTGATAAAGTAGATTCGTATCTAGCGTACACGTACTACGGTACGATATATAAGAGGAGTAACATATGACCATACAATGTGATTCAAGCTAACCGTAGGGTTAACTAGACAACTAAAATAAGTAGAGCTTTGGGAGGGACGAAATTCGGAGATCGTGCTTAACTAGCCACCCTCAATTATTATATGGGGAGTGAAGGCTAGCCCCCATGGATATTATTTAAATCCTCATTAGTAGATGGCAATATCTAATTATTATATTATACTATGTGTTCTATGTGATCTTAGCATGGTGGCCTTACGAGGGACCGGTTCATAATACTATGTATTATACGGTGATTCATGGCTCGACTTGAGGATTCCTATTATATGCATAATACCTCTGGGATAGCCCAGACTCCACCTAGCAAGCCGTACAAGTGATTGGTCGATTATGTAACTGAGCTTGTTTTTGTATTATATATGTTGTCAAATAGTTTTTGGGACATGGGCTAATCATGGTGCGATGGTCTAACCCTTGTCGTTGTTTGGTTGTAGGGTTAGATTATTGTGTCACGATATGCTATGAATCAAAACTACGAGACATAACTATATATATATATATATATATATATGTATGTATCTATTTCATAACCTTATTTTATTTCTTCATTCGTGCTTCCTTTGTGATACTTGCTATTTGGGGTCTAACCCCACTAGTTTTGTATGGCCAGGTTTAGAGCCAGCACCCGAGGATTAAGCGTACTTCTCCCTGAACAATGGCGAGCGCCAGACAGATGGTCGTTGAGGGACAAGAGTAGTTTTCTTATTTCCTGCTTGTTATCACATATTTTACACTTTTGGGCATTTAGCCACTAGCAATTATTAGCCGTAAATTTAGACATTTAGTTTCCTTACATGATTGTAATTAATCAGACTGTAGTTGATCATAGTCATGTACTTTTGCTACTCTGCCAGCTTTTTATTTTATAATAGCTGGTTTCCAGAATATTTTGGTTGGACATTTGGGACGCCTTACTTCTTTGACATATATATTCTATGTTTACTGTCCTTACTTGACTGATTGAGATAATAGATTTGTTGTATGACCCTAAGTGACTTGCTTGTAGTATGCACCCCCTTGTCTAGTTACAGCCATGATCGTCGTACGATATTCTATACCTTGTACGAAGAAGCTGACCATGTCCGTCTCCATATTCCGATACTAGGGCATGATACATGTCCAATAGGGGATTTAGATAAACCAGTCACAAATTCCATTTAATGTCCCACTTCCACTCTGAAATAGGCAGTGGTTGTAATAATCCTACTGGTCTTTGTTGTTCTGCCTTCACTTGCTGACATACGAGACATCGTAAAATGAACCGAGCTATCTCTCTTTTCATTCCGTTCCACCAGAAATGCTTCTTGATATCCTGGTACATTTTCGTGCCTCCTAGATGTATAGAATATTGAGAACTGTGTGCCTCGGTTATTACTTTATATTTGATATCTCCACTTGGCACACTAAGAAGGTTTCCAAATATGAGTATTCCGTCTTTATGAATATTTAATTCTTTCCTAAGATCTGACTCATATTCTGTCATAAGCTTCTGAATCTGATAATCTTCTACTTAGGCTGCCTTGATCCTCTCTACCAAATTTGACTGTATCTGAAGAATGGCTAGTACTCCCGCTCCTTGAGGTATCACTACCTCGATGCCCATCTCAAAATGAATGTGCTGCCTCTCCTACTTAGAGCATATTTCAACATATTTCAACATTTTGTGACCGGCTCACCAGAATCCAGTTTTGGATACTCTGTTGGGTTCGTATCATCGTTCTCAACTCGTAGACACTATATTTGATAATTTTGGAGAACTTTGTCTTTGGCACATTTTTCGGAGAGAAGTGGGCCACATGTGGACCCCGCTTTGACCAAAACTGTCAATTTTGCCCCTGCGTCTAGATTGGACTTATGGGTAGTCAATTCTTGCTATTTCAAGTATTCTAAAAATAATGGTGATGTTTGTTACTGCATCCGAAGGCGTACTTGGAGATTCCACTATTACAGGAGCAACTGACGGAGTTCAGAACCCAGGCAAGTGTACCTTGCCAAATCTACAGAGATTCTGTTATATTAATTGCTTGTGTTCTTTATATATATATACTTTTGTAATGTACCTGTTCAACCTAGGACCGTGAGATTTTGCTTAACGTCCGAACAAGATTCGGGTATCGATGGCGTACGCGGAGTCATATAACATCATTTAGAGAATTGATTCCATGATCCTATCTTTACGTGCTTGCTTTACCAAGTACGTCAGACCGTATGACACTTGACACTATTCATGTGGCAGAATCTTTCTTGAGTAATTCATGGTGATTCTGTATAGGCTTGCAGGATTCGTGATATGAGACTTGCATATATAGAGATATCATTATAAGTCGTTATACTATCTAGAGGTCATGATCTTACGTATTATGGACATGAGACTTGTGGACATGAGACGCGAGATTACATTGGGTGGGGAGAGACACACAGGCTACAGGCTGATTAAATATATATATACTATACTACTATAGGTGATTTAGTTTTTGTATCAGAGCTTGGCCCATTATGTGATATTACTTGCTGCTACGGGCTCCACGACACAGAGCTTATAGTGGTCTCAGCATGAGTACTAGTGATGCTCTTATTTTTATTTTACTTAGCTGGTTACATAGCTTGCCCTGATGATTTATTTTTATTTACTGCATTTTATTTGGCTTCAGTATTTCTTGTACCTTGCTATGTCCCCTGAGGACCTGGATCCGAATTATATCCCCAGGTACAGCAGAGGAGGATTATCCCGAGATATACGGGACATGAGCTGACACTGGAGCAGTACTAGCACCAAAGGTCAAGGTTGTGCCCGAGGATTTCTCTTGAGTACTCAGTTATTTTCTCAGTTATCTATGCTTATTGTTATTTCATATCTGGACTCATGGATATATGTATTGGTGCTATTCTCTTTCCTTTATTGTGTCGGGTTATTCCCTAAGATACTGTTTACTTGGACTTGTTGATGGACTATTTCCTTTATCTATTATCTTGACTAGTTTATTATATTGACTTGTGTTTACTTTCTTTGGATGAGATTAGAATTATACTCTGATAGATGGTGTTGTAACCCCCTGATTTTTCAAAAAAAATTTATTTGGATTTTTAGCAATTTTTTGGGAATTTTCGGTAATTAAAACTAAGGTATTTTGTGATTAAAATATTTTTAGATAATGTTAAATAATATTAAAATATTATGAAAATAATATTTTATGGTGTAAAAAGAAAAACCGGACATAGGATAATTTTTCGAGAATTTATTGGACTCCAGAATCATTTTTAAAGTCCTAAAACCTATTTTAAAATAAACCGAATTAAACCCGTGCCAAAGGTCCGACATCCCCATGAGAGCCGAAGCCAAGCCCAAGGAGCGTTGACCCAGCCCAAATCCTAGGTCAAACCCTAGTCCAAATTTCTGCATGTATAAATACCTATTTTCTTATTTTTCTCCAAAAAGAAAATAAAAAGATAATTACTAGAAATCCCTATTCCCAATCCCAAACCCTAACCCTAACCCTAATCTAGCCGTCAGCCGCCTGACCTACCCCTCTCCTCCACCAAGACCCGCCGCTGTCAGCCCTAGCCTCCGCCTGGCTCTCCCTTCCCTCAGCCCAGAACACCCGCAGCCCTAACCCCTCTCCGCTGCGCTCCGCCGCAACGCCGCCTCGCCCTCCAGCTCCACCCTCCACCCGCCATTATCCCCACCTCACTTCCCTGCACCGGACAGCCCGAGCCAACTCTGGCCATCTACCCCATCCTCTCCACCCAATGACGAAACCGCTGCACCGCCTCCTCGTCGATCAACCCTCGACGACCTGAACCCTAGGCCCTCCGCCCCTCGACGACTCCTTCCTCATCCACCGCACAGCCGTTCGAACCCGACGTCGTCGACTCCCTCCCTTCTCTGCTCGCCGTCGCCGGTTGTCTCCTCCGACGAGTCTCGGCCTCTCTGCCCTAGCCCATCTCCGCCCTAGTCGCCCGAGTAGCCGCCCGGACGCACCCGAGCCACTCTCTTCTCACCTCCTCCTCCTCCCTAGGAACTCGCCGTCCCCCTCTCCAGCGCGGCCCTCCTCCACCCAGGTCGATGACCCCGCCTCCTTCAGAGCTCCGCCTCCGCCGTGTCCGCCGAGCAGCCGCTTACACGGACACATAGGCCCTGAATCGGACACGATCAGAAACCCTAATGCAGCCTGGACACAGGACTCGGTCGACGCAGGACACGAAGGACACGCTCGAACACGAGAAATCAGACTTCACGGAGCAATGTTCAGGTAGCCTTTCCTCTCTCCTCGCTGTTCCATTTTCGATTCCTTCAGTTGCGTCGCGTAGACTGTATGACCCTCTCGGTGCCCGTGCAACCCTCTTGGTGCATCGCGTCCTGTGGTGATCGCGAATCGCGATCCAAAAATAGGAAAAACAACGCCCTGTTTCACCCTGGAACTGAGTGCGCCCCGCCAAACGAGATGACTTGGTCGCACGCGGTCTTTACCGAAACGTGCGCGACGTTGATACAGTCGTATGGGATTTCGCAGAAGTCGATTCGGATGTGTGTGCACACCGGAATCAATGCGTATCCCCCGACAATGCCCCGTATTCGTCCATTCTGGAACACGCTGTAACTTTGTTTATACATGTCGGATCAAGACGAAACTTGCGCTATCGGACTCGTAGCGATACGCTGGTCCTGTGACCCAAGTTTGGTTCGATTCTGAGAACGTTGACAAAATTGCGTATCGTGGGCCCCACAAGCTCCAATTGACGGGCGATTTTGTGATCGGCTCATCGGAATCCAATTCTGAAAGTTCCGTTGGGTTCGTGTCATCGTTCCTGACTTGTTGACAATAAATTTGGTAAATTTGGAGACCTTTGACCCTGACACGCTTTTCGGTGCGAAGCGGCCCACATGTGGACCCCGCTTTGACCAGAAACTGTCATTTTTGCCCCTGTGTTCAAATAGGACTTAAGGACAGACGTTTCTAGCTATTTGATATTTTTTGAATCTAATGGTGATGTTTATTTCAGCAACCGGAGTAGTACCTGCAAATCACACTGAGATCAGAGCTACAGTTGGAGCCAGAACCCCAGGCAAGTGTACCTTGCCAAACATGCAGTTCTTGTTAGTTATTCCTTTGACTATAAATATATATTTGTGCATGCTTGACCTAGGACTGTGTGACTTACTTAGCGTCCGATTAATAGTCGGGTGCCAACACCGTAGTGGAGTTGTGTAATGTCATCTAGACATGGACATCGTGACCCTTTACATTCTCGTACTTGTCTTATCAAATACATAGACCCAGGACACTTGACACTATACATGAGACAGAATCTTCCTGAGATATTCATGGTGATTCTGTGTAGGATACAGGTTTTATGACATAGACATTTTATTCATAGACATTATATGACTTGCTGCATTAGTTTTGATCCTGCGTGTCATGGACATGAGACGTGAGATTACATTGGGTGGGAGAGATTTACCATATAAAAGGCTGATTATATTATATATATATTGTCATCTGGATGTGTCTGAGTTTCTGGTATAGAGCTTTGGCACCAGTTCTGGCCCTTCGAGAAAATACTGCTATGGGTTTCTCCGACACTGATCCTGTAGTAGTCTCAGTCCGAGTATGACTAAAACTCTCACTTGCATATCACTTAGCTGGTTATTTATCCTATTGTTTCATTTATTGCTGCACTCCATTTATTTTGGCATAAGGTTTCTTGTACCTTGCTATGTCCCCTGAGGACCTGGATCCGGTTTATGTCCCCAGGATTAGCAGATGAGATCTATCCCAAGGTTTACGGAGCAGGAGCATTATCAGGAGCAGGCACTGGAGTAGTACCAGATCCGGTAGACGCATGATCACTGAGGGTATCTTCTGAGTATATACTGTTTCCATACTCAGTATTTGATGTGGTTAGCTTTATTCTTGTATCTTGACAAATGTATCATACTCATTATCGGGTTATTTCTCCGAGTTTATATTTTATTGAGATTGATCTTGCTTTAGGATTCTGATATTGTGGTATTCATTTCTGTGGATGAGATTAGTATATCTAGACCCTTATTGTTGTATTACAGCTTAAGTACGCCCCGATGGATCCATTAAATTGGGTTTGTCCATCGGTGTGTGCTGCTGGCCATTGCCACATGTCCGGTCCCTCGATATTTTGGGACTGTGGCGTGACATAGTTTTTGTGGTGGCCCATACAGGTCTACGACTAAATTATTCGGTTTCAACTTAGGGACCGAGCAAGCCTGCAATAAGAATAGGATAATTTTGGATCTTATCCACTTGCTTGAATCGTTCTTGACATCTATATCGGATTCGAATTAATTTCTTGACTTGCATCCTGCCCTGATTCCTGTGCGCCTCTTATTGTTTATTTTGGTTATTACTCTAACCTTTTTGAATTATGTGATTGGTAATTAGAACTGGACAGTTTAAGTTATTATTGTAGATTATGACCAAATGATTACCCTTTAGCTTTAAGTCGCGTAATTAGTACCCCCACCTCGATACAAGTTAGATCCCTTACCCTTGACGACCAGTAACTTTACTATCCTCACTATCGACACTTGTTCTATGAGCACTAAGACTAAGGCTTAAGACGACCATGACCTATGTATACCCTAATAGGTACCAAGACCCTTTCTCATAGACTTTAACAAGAGTTTCCACGGTATCCTTAAGACGGTTCGGTATTAGTTTGTCACTACCACGTTCCAAAAACAGGGGTATTTTCGACTTTTTATAATATTTAATATTATGGTAGTTATAATTAAGTAATTGCAGGATAAGTATATTTAATTTAAATAATTATGTGAGAAGTATAATTAAATATTATTATATACAGTGTTTGTTTATGTTTGAGCTGGTAGACTTGACCTAGAAGCCACTAGTCGAACACCTGTCCAAATTATGAGATTATGTGGTTAATTGTTTTATTTTTAGAATTAATTTATTGGAGGATGAAATTAATTACCGTAATTTATTTAATTATTGCGCCCTGCCCTTGCTTCGATAATTGGAGCGCTACCCTAGCTTTTGTCTTCCAACAAATTTCACAATCTTACCCTAGACATGCCCGCCTTCCATTCTGCTATTTTTGCAACTCATAATTATGCTCTCTGTACCTCATTTTTAGCCGCACAAAAATCGTCGCGGACGTTTATTTAATTCCTAATTAAATTCTTATTTTGTATCGTTGTGCGTTCCAATCAAAATTGGAGGCAATCTTGACCTATTTTTCTTGTGGCCCAAATTAGAGTAATATTCTATTCTGAGTCTTCTTCATTAATGATATTGATGACCTGACCTGATTTTGGCCCCTTGTACTCCTAATTAATTTTAGAACACAACTTACATTTATTTCTAATTAATTTGATGATACCATTTTAACCGATTTTGAAAATCCTAATTTAATTCCAGTGCCCTGCTATTTGAGCCCATACTAAACATACAGCGCCCCCTGGCCCTACAAAACACCGAACACCAAATCGCCCGCCAAATTTTTTATTATTTTATGCGTCTGTGCAAATACCCAAATTTAAGGGGGCTAATTTACAAATTTGCATTAGGTGTCAACACCCATTTGTTTAAACCAATGAAGAAGCCCAACATTGACTAAGTCTCTCACCCTCATCCCCACATGAAGAAACCCTCATGACAAATCTTGGCCATTCATATAATGGGTCAATCCTCACCCTTCATCCCCACACCCTCTCTCACTATTTAAAGTCACATAATCCCCTCTTCCCTAGGACGCCCTAATCCCCAAAAACCTAGGTTTCCCTACCTCCTCACAAGCCCCCATCTCCACACTCAACCGTAGGCTTTCCATTCTCCATTTTCTTTTCTTCTTCTTCTCTTCTTCCTTTCTTCTTCTTCTCTTTTTGAAATCCAAAAGAGAGGGAAACCATCACCACAACCTCACCACTGTTCCCGGCATCCTCCCGGCGGCCCTCTGTCTGCTCCGGTCGGCCAAGCTCGGCCCGCTGGCAGCAGCTCCCCGCTGTTCAGCCCCCGTCGGCCACTCCCCCTCCATTCTCCTCGACCCCGACTGCATAACCCGGCGGCTCCGGTCTGCAGCAGCTCCCCGCTCCGGCGGTGCACCCCGCACCCCGTACGGCTCAGGCGAGTCTCCACCACCCTGCATCCCCCATCCTCGCTGCTCACACTCCGACAGGCGTCGAACTCCAGCCGACCCCGCTCCCTGCTCCTTTCCCGATGGCCCGCTGCTCAGCTCCGACCGTCCGCTGTCATCCCCTCCGGCCTGCTGCAAGCATCGTCCACTCCCCATCCAAACTCCGGTAGCCCGCAGCTCGCCATCCCCGGACCTCCATCTACATCTACCACCACCACCTCCATCTACATCTACCACCACCACCTCCATCTACATCTACCACCACCACCTCCATCACCATCTACCACCACCTCCATCTACTATAACCTCCACCTTGCTCCGCTGCAGACCGGCGATCGAGCTCCCCCTCCGGCCGGCCGGCCAGCTGACCCCCAACCACCCTGTGAGCTCCTCCCCCTCTTTCCTCCTTCACTAACTAATATATATGTATATATAACTAATGTATATGTATATGTATATATAACTAATGTATATGTATATGTATATATAACTAATGTAGATGTATTTGTATATATTTAATTAATGTGTAGATATATGTAGGTGTATAATTAAAGTATATGTACATATACGTGTATAATTATTGTATATGTATAGATAATTAATGCATATCTATATATATATATTTAATTAATGTGTGTGTATGTGTATGTTTTTAATTTAATTGGTATATATATATGTAAATATGTACTTATATACTAGTATATAGTATTGTATTTTCAATTGGTATATATGTATATATAATTTGTATATGCATTTAGTATATCTGGTATGTTTATGCAAACATATATATATATAGTATAAGTATTTATCGGGTATATGTACTAATTAATATATATATATATATATATATATATATATATATATATATATATATATATATATATATACTTTAAAATATATTTTTGTATATATATGATGTATCTATATATATATATCTATATATTGGTATATGGGTATAATTAATTGGTATGGTAATAATGTAAATTTTAATAGGTGTACATTATTCAATAAGATGAGTATAAATATATATATATATATATATATATATATATATATATATTGTAAGTATTAATGCTAATTAATAATATGTATATTTATATATGTATCCCTACCAGATGACCCTAGTTGACTAGTGCCATGCTTGGCATAGCCCTAAGGCCAGTGTATTTCTATTGTGTGTTAGTGTAGCATCTGATACAAGTGTTATATTTGTGATATGTTTATAGGACTGTTGGTTCATCTAGGAGATACTCTGGAACAGGACATCAGTAGTTACCAGCTAAGGACCCAAGGCAAGTATATTTCTCTGATAATTTCTAATTTTTGATAATTTCTATAGGTTCAATAATCTAGAAATATTACATCTGAATCCTTGACACTGTTCTACACGGACTAGTATATAGCTTGGATCTGCAGTCATGAGATATTACATTAATTATCGTATTGACATTGTACACGACATGTATATTAGATATCGTACATGATAGATTGGACTTGCTCGTGTATCGTGATGTGTCATGGTTAGATCCACAGTATTAGTTGGGGGCGGGGAAGTAGTTAGTAAGAAATGTGATCATACCCTTTATACAGTATAGAATAATGTAAGTGTTAATCATGCTCGTCACATATGATTAGCCAGGCCCTATAGCTCTCGTACATGTTCCCAAGCCGATCACATTTTGAAACTACTATTTCAAACACTTAGAATATATTATAGTTCTCTATTTTAAATCATATACTACATCACCCGTATATGATACTGTACCTTGTTCTTTTTATTTCTTTTATGCACTGACTGTATCACATTGCCTATTTTGCATGTCTCTTTACATTGCCTGTCTCTCTATTTTGCCATTACATTATTTTACTGTCTTCTCAGTATCTAGCATCATCTGCTTATTGTTTTATAGTCCTTATCAATTAAATAAAACTATTATTTGAGATTGTACTTTGCTCCTTCCTGACTGGAAATATTTTTTCAGACTATGCTTTAGAGGACCGTTGTCTGTCACTTTGTGGACCATATGGTGAGTAGCTGCAACTTGGGCTTGATAGTTTAGTTGTGATTCTGGGAGGTCTAGCCGGAATTACTAGTTTTCTGGTTAGTTCTTTTAGTAGACTATTTTGTACCGGATTTGTCTCCGGCATACCTGTTGAGACTCAGATATTTGTTGAGTTAGATTTTACATTTAGACTTGTGTTGTATTTAATTTTTTTGTTCGATATCTTATCGTGCTGTAGTCATGTGATTGAGTATGTGTTCGTATTTTTTGTGTCATCCGTGCCTCCTTATGGAGATTGGATGCTTGTGTGAGATTGGCTAGATAGTATCAAGACCTTGACAGCGTTCTACCGCCGATGCTACGGCGTAGGCTGGACGTACCCGCGTACTCGTGCCCCAATTCTGGGTGCGGGTCGTGACACATTTTTAGTGGTGGCCCATGCAGGTCAGACTTCGCGAGTTGTGCGATGTTGTGGTAGTGTGGCATCTTTGTTACACTACTGCGTGCCTGCGATAGGATCTAGGACATAGTATACTAGAACGAGAGCGAATACTCAATCACAATTCCTTAAGAGATTCCTGGGATGACCCCTGAGAACCTCATTATAAATTTCTAATTTAAAACATTCCCTTGTATTCCGTCCATTCTCGCTTATTGATATTGAATTTGATTATTGTTGATTAGTTATTAAATTAGGATTTTGGTTTCATTGTAGAGTTTGATTTCATACCAAGATGAATTTACAGACTAATTTATGGTATTATTTGATGACACACGTCGATGAGGACAGTGAGAAAGATAACACTAGGGCTATTGGACTACAAGATATGGATTTAAATTATAATTTGAAGCTTGAAAATGAATTGCAATTTTGAGAAGTTGAGATATTGTTATGGAAATTTTGAGGATTCAAATTTGATTCAATGAACCTAGACAAGGCTGTAAGGATTTTTTAAAGTGATTAAGTTTTTATTTCAGTATTTAATTAATTGACCTTGAGGAAAGTATATGCATTATTCGAGGAGTTATTTTAAGGAATTTATTTTGAGGATAAAAAAAAATCTTATAGTGGGAGAGATATATTAGTATATAAGTAGATGAGGTGCATGTGTAAGGATCTGTTGGCTTGAGCATGATTGAGATCTCACTGTCAACTGACTTGGGTGTCCATCTAGGGTTGTATTAGGGAGAGCAGTACTTAGTATGGTGTGTTGCATTTGATATGCACTTGAGTGATAAGGATAAGTAGTATCAACGATTGCAGTAGGTAAGGAAGCTAGCAGTGAGTGTGCTTGTAGTAGAACTATGGCACCTAGAGGGATAGAGGTATCAAACCTTGGATGCATCTTTGACTTGTGCAAATCACAACTAGGAATTTTTTCCAATCTATTTATCTTGAATGTTGCTTCTCTAGAACTTTACTGTCCTTCCTTGATAATATTGTATTTTGCCTTAATTGATTCTTTGGATCTGTCTTCAGGATGTCACCAAAGACACGGTCTATGAGAGTGGGAGCATCAGCTTTAGAGGGGTCTGCCACCTCTCCACCTGAGGGACAGATAGCCGTAGTACCTCCAACATCTCCGATACATGTAGGAGTGTCTGCACTTTTCGGGGATCCTCCTCCCCCGCCTGTTCAGAGGATTGCCGCAGCTGTGACGGACGACCATCCTCCTCCACCGACTCCGATTCCCGGAGGTTTGCCCATTGACGGGGCACAGATATTTACCTTAATCCAGGGCATGGTAGATGCCCAGAGAGTAACGGCAGACGCTCAGCGAGTTCAAGCTGAGGCTCAGAGGGTGCAAGCAGAAGCGCACCAGGCACAAACCGAGCTGATGAGAGAGAGCATAGAGAATGCTCATCAGGTGACTCTCCAAGCTTTGGAGAGAGTAGCACAGTACCAGCAGTTTCCTGGCCAGCAGCAGCAGAGATCAGGCACTATAGTGGACTTCAAGAGGATGATGCCTCGAGAGTTCAAAGGCACCGAAGGGATACTCTACGCTGACGACTGGCTAGAGGACATAGAGAGGAGCCTGCGATTGACCCAGATTTCGGAGAACTTACAGATAGAAGCCGCTGGCAGTCAGATGTTCGATATCGCACTCACGTGGTATCGCACGGAGCCGAGAATTACTGCACAAGGACTTACTTGGGAGACCTTCAAGGAGCTCTTCAAGGAGAAGTTCTTTTCCGACGTGGCATTGGGATCCTTGGAAAGTCAGTTTCATGACTTAGTTCAAGGGAACATGTCAGTCGACGAGTACGCAGCAGAATTCTGTAGATTGAGCCATTTTGCATCGTCTATGATTCGGGACCCAGGAGATCGAGCCCGGAAGTTTAGAAAGGGACTGACGAGAGAGATTAGGTCGCGTACTTCTGGTCGTCTTATCGCTACCTTTGAGGGTATCTTGATGGATGCCCAGATTGAAGAAGAGGATCTGGATCTCAGGCCTAAGAGGAGTCATAACATTTTTGGAGATACGAATGGTAGCACAGGCCCGGCCAAGCATCCCCGTATTCAGTACCAACAGTAGTACCAAGTACCAGTTCATATTCAGCCATGGATATTTCAGCATCCACAGCAATACCTGGCACCAATTCATATTCAGCAACATCCATGGGCGTATCAGTATCAACAAAAGTACCAAACGCCAGTTCGTATTCGGCAGGATCAGCAGCAGCCTCCAAGAGAGACACGGCAGACTTGTCATTTCTGTAAGAAGCCAGGTCACCTTTGGGAGAGCTGTAGAACGAGGCTAGGACTTTGTTTGCACTACGGTGCTGCGGGACATCGAGTAAGGGATTGTCTTCTAGCCCCTTATCTTCCCGGCCAGCGCGTAGCTTCAGATTATAGAGATCCAGTTAGGCTACCCGTGGAACCGTATATTGCTCAGCACCCGCGAAGGGAACTACCCCAGCAGGACGGGGCATTTGCGATGACGGTCGAGGAGACCGATACTGCAGGTAATGTGTTAGCAGGTTCTGTTCTTAGTACAATAGTTGTATGCATGATTTTCTTGTTAGAATGTAGTTAGTAGTACACCCTGATACAGAGACTGCAATACCATGACAAAAGATACTATGATCGTACATATTTCCCTTGGGTTGCATGTTGTATGATTATAGGAAAGAATTTTAGACCAGGATTATTGGGGTTTGACCATAACGAAGATTCCTGAAGGGGTTATGACTTGACAAGAGAGACAAGATGATTAAAATTTGAGGATAAACATCGATTTAAATAAAGGGTTAAGAAATTAACATGGCATAATGGATGGTGTATTAATTCCAGGAAGGATATGAGATAATTGAGGTTATCATTAGAATTTGAGGAAATTAAGGAGATTATCATTATAATTATTTGATTGCAAGTTATGAATTTTTAAAATTTTATATTTGGATGTTGCATTTGGAGAATCCATAAGTATCGCATTGTTGAGTATTTTGAGGAAAGAGGAAATCGAGGAATAAAATCATTGATGGATTAATGTTTGAATTCAAACTTTTTGGGACGAGATTTACATTTTATATATGTGCATTGATTAAAACCAAATTAGAGGAGTGGATATTAAATTCCGAGTATTGAATTATTAACTTAAAATTTCAGGAAAAATTGTGATAAAAATGGACTTTGATTTTATTTCGAGGATTTTCCAGGAATACAATAATTTCAGAATTTTTGAAAATTGTGAAATGACAAGGTGGATTATTTCAGGATTTTGTGGGATAGATGAATTTAAATTTTGATGGAAAATAATAATGTGTATGAATAAACGCTACTATGAGGATTTTAAATTTCGAGGACGAAATTCTTTTAAGGAGGGTAGACTTGTCACTACCATATTCCGAAAACAGGGGTATTTTTGACTTTTTATAATATTTAATATTATGGTAGTTATAATTAAGTAATTGCATGATAAGTATATTTAATTTAAATAATTATGTGAGATGTGTAATTAAATATTATTATATATAGTGTTCGTTTATGTTTGAGCTGGTAGACTTGACCTAGAAGCCACTAGTCGAACACCTGTCAAAATTATGGGATTATGTGGTTAATTGTTTTATTTTTAGAATTAATTTATTGGAGGTTGAAATTAATTACCATAATTTATTTAATTATTGTGCCCTGCCCTTGCTTCGATAATTGGAGCGCTACCCTAGCTTTTATCTTCCAACAAATTTCACAATCTTGCCCTAGACATGCCCGCCTACTATTCTGCTATTTTTGCAACTCATAATTATGCTCTCTGTACCTCATTTTTAGCCGCACAAAAATCATCGCGGACGTTTATTTAATTCCTAAATAAATTCCTATTTTGTATCGTTGTGCGTTCCAATCGAAATTGGAGGCAATCTTGACCTATTTTTCTTGTGGCCCAAATTAGGGTAATATTCTATTCTGTGTCTTCTTTATTAATGATATTGATGATCCGACCTCATTTTGGCCCCATGCACTCCTAATTAATTTTAGAACACAACTTACATTATTTCTAATTAATTTAAGGATACCATTTTAACCGATTCCGAAAATCCTAATTTAATTCCAGTGCCCTGCTATTTGAGCCCATACCAAACATACAGCGCCCCCTGACCATACAAAACACCGAACACCGAATCGCCCGTCAAATTTTTTATCATTTTATGCGTCTATGCAAATATCCAAATTTAAGGGGGCTAATTTGCAAATTTGCATTAGGTGTCAACACCCATTTGTTTAAACCAATGAAGAAGCCCAACATTGACTAAGTCTCTCACCCTCATCCCCACATGAAGAAACCCTCATGACAAATCTTGGCCATTCATATAATGGGTCAATCCTCACCCTTCATCCCCACACCCTCTCTCACTATTTAAAGTCACATCATCCCCTCTTCCCTAGGAAGCCCTAATCCCCAAAAACCTAGGTTTCCCCACCTCCTCACAAGCCCCCATCTCCACACTCAACCGTAGGCTTTCCATTCTCTATTTTCTTTTCTTCTTCTTCTCTTCTTCTTCTTCATTTCTTCTTCTTCTCTTTTTAAAATCCAAAAGAGAGGGAAATCATCACCACAACCTCACCACTGTTCCCGGTATCCTCTCGGCGGCCCTCTGTCTGCTCCGGCCGGCCAAGCTCGGCCCGCTGGCAGTATCTCCCCGCTGCTCAGCCCCCGTCGGCCACTCCCCCTCCATTCTCCCCGACCCCGAATGCATAACCCGGCGGCTCCAGTCTGCAGCAGCTCCCCGCTCCGGCGGTGCACCTCGCACCCCACACGGCTCAGGCGAGTCTCCACCACCCTGCATCCCCCATCCTCGCTGCTCACACTCCGACCGGCGTCGAACTCCAGCCGACCCCTCTCCCTGCTCCTTTCCCGACGGCCCGTTGCTCAGCTCCGACCGTCCACTGTCATCCCCTCCGGCCTGTTGCGAGCTTCGGCCACTCCCCATCCAAACTCCGGTAGCCCGCAGCTCGCCATCCCCGGACCTCCATCTACATCTACCACCACCACCTCCATCACCATCTACCACCACCTCCATCTTCTATCACCCCCACCTTGCTCCGCTGCTGCCCGGCGACCGAGCTCCCCCTCCGGCCGGCCAGCCGACCCCCAACCACCCTGTGAGCTCCTCCCCCTCTTTCCTCCTTCACTAACTAATGTATATATATATATAACTAATGTATATGTATATGTATATATAACTAATGTATATGTATTCGTATATTTTTAATTAATGTGTAGATATATGTAGGTGTATAATTAAAGTATATGTACATATACGTGTATAATTTAATGTATATGTATAGATAATTAATTTATATGTATATATATATATTTAATTAATGTGTGTGTATGTGTATGTTTTTAATTTAATTGGTATATATATAAGTATATATGTACTTATATACTAGTATATAGTATTGTATTTTCAATTGGTATATTTGTATATATAATTTGTATATGCATTTAGTATATCTGGTATATTTATGCAAACATATATATATAGTATAAGTATTTATCGGGTATATATACTAATTAATATATATATATACATTAAAACGTATTTTTGTATATATATATATTGTAAGTATTAATGCTAATTAATAATATGTATATTTATATATGTATCCCTACTAGATGACCCTAGTTGACTAGTGCCATGCTTGGCATAGCCCTAAGGCCAGTGTATTTCTATTGTGTGTTAGTGTAGCATCTGATACAAGTGTTATATTTGTGATATGTTTATAGGACTGTTGGTTCATCCAGGAGATACTCTGGAACAGGACATCAGTAGTTACCAGCTAAGGACCCAAGGCAAGTACATTTCTCTGATAATTTCCAATTTTTGATAATTTCTATAGGTTCAATAATCTAGAAATGTTACATCTGAATCCTTGACACTGTGCTACATGGACTAGTATATAGCTTGGATCTGCAGTCATGAGATGTTACATTGATTATCGTATTGACATTGTACACGACATGTATATTAGACATCGTAGATGATAGATTGGACTTGTTCGTGTATCATGACGTGTCATGGTTGGATCCACAGTATTAGTTGGGGGCGGGGAAGTAGTTAGTAAGAAATGTGATCATACCCTTTATACAGTATAGAACAATGTAAGTGTTAATCATGCTCTTCATATATGATTAGCTAGGCCCTATAGCTCTCGTACATGTTCCCAAGCCGATCACATTTCGAAACTACTATTTCAAACACTTAGAATAGATTACAGTTCTCTATTTTAAATCATATACTACATCACCCGTATATGATACTGTACCTTGTTCTTTTCATTTCTTTTATGCACTGACTGTATCACATTGCCTATTTTGTATGTCTCTTTACATTGCATGTCTCTCTATTTTGCCATTACATTATTTCACTGTCTTCTCAGTATCTAGCATCATCTGTTTATTGCTTTATAGTCTTTATCAATTAAATGAAACTATTATTTGAGATTGTACTTTGCTCCTTCCTGACTGGAAATATTTTTCCAGACTATGCTTTAGAGGACCGGTGTCCGTCACTTTAAGGACTATATGGTGAGTAGCTGCAACTTTGGCTTGATAGTTTAGTTGTGATTCCGGGAGGTCTAGCCGAAATCATTAGTTTTCTGGTTAGTTCTTTTAGTAGACTATTTTGTACCGGATTTGTCTCTGGCATACCTGTTGAGACTCGGATATTTGTTGAGTTAGATTTTACATTTAGACTTGTGTTGTATTTAATTTTTTTGTTCGATACCTTATCGTGCTTTAGTCATATGATTGAGTATGTGTTCGTATTTCTTGTGTCATCCGTGCCTCCTTATGGAGATTGGATGCTTGTGTGAGATTGGCTAGATAGTATCAAGACCTTGACAGCGTTCTACCGCCGATGCTGCGGCGTAGGCTGGACGTACCCGCGTACTCGTGCCCCAATTCCGGGTGCGGGTCATGACAAGTTTATTGTTTTAAGTTGGGTAGTAGGCCTCATAACATAATACCATCTAGCCCTATTGACCCATTGATAAAGTAAATTAGGATGACACAACTTTAGACTCGTATGAGAAGATAGCGGTTATTCAGACAATAGAACTTAAAGGTCCTTGCCCCTATTTGGTCGACTAGCGACTTAGACAAGGAGGTTGTATGATGACTGTAGAGATTGTGTAGTCTTTTATTATTATTTCTTATTTTGTTTTATTTTTGTGAACTTGAATTAAATTTGTACCTCCTTTCATCATCATCTAGCGTACTTATATTGCTGTACTACCTTGACTTATGCTGCTGTTATAGCCTAGTTTTGAAACTTATTCTTTTATCGAGCTTGTTCATGATACATGTATTATTGGATGCATACATTAATATATTTCAGAATCAGTATATTAAGGTCTGGCCAACCTTAGTACGCTTGATTCGCCCTTCGTAATACTATTTTACGTGGATTAAGATATATAGTGATTAGTAGACGAATGAACTTGCCCTGGACATGTCTGACATATTATATCGGTTACATAACTGTACTAATACGAGCATGCGAACGAAGAATTACCAGAATAGAATTTCAATCCACAACTGCTTAACAATTCCCATTTGAATTCTTTAAACGCCTTGATCCTGATACTTCTATTCTATTACCTCACCCTTGAACTCTTTATTATTGATCTTCGTCTTCCCTTATTTCGGAAAGACGAAACATCGTGCTTGGTATAAGTTTGATATATAGACAGTACTAGATATACCCCACAGGCCGGTCGCATTATTTATGACCCTTTTATATATGACCAAGGGCATATCATAGATGATATATTTGGTGTTAAAAACTTTGAGGATTCAATTGCATGATTCAATAATTTGGGACATAGATTTCTTAGATGTATAGCCTTAGATGATAGATGGATAAATTCTAAGTTGGGTAGAGACCACAATGTTAACCTGAGAGGCATTCTTTAGGATGTAATCAAGTGAGATTTGATAGAGAGACCCTACCCTATTTTAATTTCGAGGACGAAATTGTTTTAAGTTGGGTAGATTGTAACCCCCTGATTTTTCTGAAATTTTTTATTTGGATTTTTAGCAATTTTTTGGGAATTTTCGGTAATTAAAACTAAGGTATTTTGTGATTAAAAGATTTTAAAATAATGTTAATTAATATTAAAATATTATGAAAATAATATTTTATGGTGTAAAAAGAAAAATCGAACATAGGGTAATTTTCCAAGAATTTATTGGCCTCCGGAATCATTTTTAAAGCCCTAAAAACTATTTTAAAATAAACCGAATTAAACCCGTGCCAAACGCCCGACATCCCTATGATAGCCGAAGCCAAGCCCAAGGAGCGTTGACCCAGCCCAAATCCTAGGTTAAACCCTAGTCCAAATTTCTGCATGTATAAATACCTATTTTCTTAGTTTTCTCCATAAAGAAAATAAAAAGAAAATTACTAGAAATCCCTAATCCCAATCCCAAACCCTAACCCTAACCCTAACCTAGCCGTCAGCCGCCTGACCTACCCCTCTCCTCCGTCATGACCCGCCGCTGTCAGCCCTAGCCTCCGCCTGGCTCTCCCTTCCCTCAGCCCAGAACACCCGCAGCCCCAACCCCTCTTCGCTGCGCTCCGCCGCAATGCCGCTTCGCCCTCCAGCTCCATCCTCCACCCGCCATTATCCCCACCTAACTTCCCTGCACCGGACAGCCCGAGCCAACTCCGGCCATCTCCTCCATCTTCTCCGCCCAACGACGAAGCCGCTGCACCGCCTCCTCGTCGATCAACCCTCGACGACCTGAACCCTAGGCCCTCCGCCCCTCGACGACTCCTTCCTCGTCCACCCGCACAGCCGTTCGAACCCGACGCCGTCGACTCCCTCCCTCCTCTGCTCGCCATCGCCAGTCGTCTCCTCCGACGAGTGCCGGCCTCTCTGACCTAGCCCATCTCCGCCCTAGTCGCCCGAGTAGCCGCTCGGATGTACCCCGAGCCACTCTCTTCTCACCTCCTCCTCCTCCCTAGGAACTCGCCGTCCCCCTCTCCAGCGTGGCCCTCCGCCACCCAGGTCGACGACCCCGCCTCCTTCAGAGCTCCGCCTCCGCCGTGTCCGCCGAGCAGCCGCTGACACGGACACATAGGCCCTGAATCGGACACGATCAGAAACCCTAACGCAGCCTGGACACAGGACTCGGTCGACGCAGGACACGAAGGACACACTCGGACACGAGAAATCAGACTTCACGGAGCCCTGTTCAGGTAGCGTTTCCTCTCTCCTCGCTATTCTGTTTTTGATTCCGTCAGTTACGTCACGTAGACTGTATGACCCTCTCGGTGCCCGTGCAACCTGCTTGGTGCATCGCGTCCTGTGGTGATCGCGAACCGCGATCCAAAAATAGGAAAAATAACGTCCTATTTTACCCCGGAACTGAGTGTGTCCCGCCAAACGGGATGACTTGGTCGCACACGGTCTTTAACGAAACGTGCGCGATGTTGATACGGTCATGTAGGATTTCGCAGAAGTCGATTCGGATGTGTGTGCACACCGGAATCAACGCGTATCCGCCGACAACGCCCCGTATTCGTCTATTCTGGAACACGCTGTAACTTTGTGTATACAGGTCGGATCGAGACAAAACTTGCATCATCGGACTCGTAGCGATACGCTGGTCCTGTGACCCAATTTTGTTTCGATTCTGAGAACGTTGACAAAATTGCGTATCGTGGGCCCCACAGGCTCCACTTGACGGGCGATTTTGTGATCGGTTCATCGAAATCCAATTCTGGAAGTTCTGTTGGGTTCGTGTCATCATTCCTAACTTGTTGACACTAAATTTAGCAAATTTGGAGACCTTTGACCCTGACACACTTTTCGGTGCGAAGCGGCCTACATGTGGACCCCACTTTGACCAGAAACTGTCATTTTTGCCCCTGTGTCCAAATTGGACTTAAGGACAGGCGTTTCTAGCTATTTGATATTTTCTGAATCTAATGGTGATGTTTATTTCAGCAACCGGAGTAGTACCTGCAAATCACACTGAGATCAGAGCTACAGTTGGAGCCAGAACCCCAGGCAAGTATACCTTGCCAAACATGCAGTTCTTGTTAGTTATTCCTTTGACTATATATATATATATTTATGCATGCTTGACCTAGGACCGTGTGACTTACTTAGCGTCTGATTAATAGTCGGGTGCCAACACCGTACGCAGAGTTGTGTAATATCATCTAGACATGGACATCGTGACCCTTTACATTCTCGTACTTGTCTTATCAAGTACATAGACCCAGGACACTTGACACTATACATGAGACAAAATCTTCCTGAGATATTTATGGTGATTCTGTGTAGGATACAAGTTTTATGACATAGATATTTTATTCATAGACATTATATGACTTGCTGCATTAGTTTTGATCCTGCGTGTCATGGACATGAGACGTGAGATTACATTGGGTGGGGAGAGATTTACCATACAAAAGGCTGATTATATTATATATATATTGTCATCTGGATGTGTCTGAGTTTCTGGTATAGAGCTTTGGCACCAGTTCTGGCCCTTCGAGAAAATACTGCTATGGGTTTCTCCGACACTGATCCTGTAGTAGTCTCAGCCCGAGTATGACTAAAACTCTCACTTGCATATCACTTAGCTGGCTATTTATCCTATTATTTCATTTATTGCTGCACTGCATTTATTTTGGCATGAGCTTTCTTGTACCTTGCTATGTCCCCTGAGGACCTGGATCCGGATTATGTCCCCAGGATTAGCAGATGAGATCTATCCCAAGGTTTACGGAGCAGGAGCATTATCAGGAGCAGGCACTGGAGTAGTACCAGATCCAGTAGACGCGTGATCACTGAGGGTATCTTCTGAGTATATACTGTTTCCATACTCAGTATTTGATGTGGTTAGCTTTATTCTTGTATCTTGACAGATGTATCATACTCATTATCGGGTTATTTCCCCAAGTTTATATGTTATTGAGATTGATCTTGCTTTATGATTCTGATATTGTTGTATTCATTTCTGTGGATAAGATTACTATATCTAGACCCTTATTATTTTATTACAGCTTAAGTACGCCCCGATGGATCCATTAAATTGGGTTTGTCCATCGGTGTGTGCTGCTGGCCATTGCCACGTGCCCGGTCCCTCGGTATTTTGGGACTGGGGCATGACAGGTGTAGACTGCATTTATATTTATTACAACTTATGTGCACTCTAACGGGTTTATTAAATTGGGTTTGCCCATTGGTGTTGTGCTGCTGGCCATTGCCACGTGGTTAGTCCCTCAGTATCTTTTGACTAGGGCGTGACATATTTTTTGTGGTGGCCCATGCAGGTCTACGACTATATTGCTTCAGTTTCAACTAAGGAACCGAGCAAGCCTACAATTAGGATAGAATAAATTAAAGGATCTCATCCACTTGTTGATCTGTTCTTGATCTCTATATCGACTTCAAAATAATTTCTTCATTTGCATCCTGTCTTGATTCCTCTGTGTGGTTCTCATAGTTTACTTTAAATACAGAGTAATATATCCATGAGACAGCGATGATACTCTCGCAAGTACACCATAAGGTGCTATTTTTACCTACGACGATAGGGTTACGATACTAAGTGGAGATCCCTCCACTCAACAAAAGAATCAAGCAAATAAGCAAGCCCCGAGGTTCCGGCGAGACGATATTCCACCACCGTCGCAGTTTACTCCCCCGATGCCCATTTTTCCACCATGATAACCTATGGACGGACAACGTAATAATGCAAGTCCAACAGTAGGTTCATCAAGAGGCTCAGCGTCACCAGGCAGAGAACCTGAGAAACAACTTAGTGACCACACTGGAGCCGGCGAACCCACCAGCTAGACGGCCATCGACGGGATCTATCACTAATTTCTGCCAGCTGAAGCCCCATACATTTTCTGGCAAGGAGGAGCCCACCAAAGTTCATGATTGGCTCACAAACACTCAACACCAATTGAAAGCAGATGAGCTTCCGAGGGAGCGTTGAATGACTGCCATCAGGATACAGTTGACGGGCAATGCATATCACAGGTGGCTATCTGAGAAGAGAAGGCTCGGACCAGACCGAGTCACTTAGGAGGAGTTCTCTAGACTCTTCCAGAAGATGTACATTCCAGCCATTACCAGATAGGAACTTAGGGATAAGTTTAACCACTTCACTCAAGGCAACATGATGGAAGAAGAGTATAACATAGAGTTCATCCATTTGAGTTGCTTCGCCCCTACTCTGATTTCGACAGAAAAGAAGAAGGCGGAGAAGTTCTTTGACGGACTTGGCTTTGAGCTACAGAGATTAATCGGCTCCGTTGTACCTACTTTATACACGGACGTCCTTGCTGTAGCCAGATGCATGGAGTGCGTCACCAGGAGAGAGTCTATCCTGAAATGGCCGTTCACGTCAACACCAGCCAGAGAACCACACGGAGAGCCTGCAAAGTGACCCCAGAGGAATCCACCACAAAGAGCAGCATCAAGAGCCCCATCCCTACTTGTCACTACTATGGCAAGGTAGGCCATATTAAGAGAGAGTGCAGACGCAAGTTGGGACTATGCTTGGTTTGCAGATCTAGCCAACATCCATCCAAGGACTGCCCTGAGCGTCGAGAGGGAGCATCGATGGTAAACCGACCATCTTTACCAGCATCGAGACCAACCCAGCAGCCACCTAGGCCAGCTTATCCAGCATTGGGAGTACCACCGATGGAAGTTGGAGGAGTCAGACCACCAGCTCCAGGAGGGTATCAGCCGAGGCCACCTTTGGCACCACAGGCAGCATTATTCCAGTAGGCTCGACAGCAGAGAGGACCAGCTCAGGGACAAGGACAGGTATTTGCCATAGCTTTTGAAGAGAAAGCTACTGTAGGAGAGGTCATCGCTGGTACTATATTAGTAGCTTCATGACCTGCGATAGCTTTATTGATTCCGGAGCATCACATTCATTCATAGCTCCTAGCTTCGTAGCCACACATAGAGTAGCTACCAAGCACCTTCCGAAGATTATGAGAATTCTTACGGGAGGCAGAATTATCCCAGTTTGTGATATTTATAGATCTTGTTCGGTAGTAGTCTTTGGGAGAGAGATGCGAGCTCAATTCTTTATCTTTTTTATGCCGGATTATGTTGTTGTAATTGTTATAGACTGGATGAGTCAGTACCATGCGACTCTTGATTATCGGCGTGGATGAGTTATATTTAGACCGCCTGGATATCAGGAGTTTGAGTTTCTTCGGGAAACCAAAGAGCAAGGTGTTCAGCCTACACTTAAGGTACTCTCTAAAGAAGGGGAGCCCGAGTACCCAAAGGTTGTATATGAGTTTGTGGATATATTTTTTGTTGATCTTCCAGGCTTACCACCTGATTGGGAAATAGAATTCATAATAGACTTGACTCCAGGAGCGGAGCCTAATACTTTATCAGTGTACCGGCTAGCACCTAAGGAGTTGGTAGAATTGGAGAAGCAAGTTAATGATCTTCTCAAGAAGGATTTTATTCGGCCCAATGTTTCACCATGGGGAGCACCCATACTATTTATGCCGAAGAAGGAAGAATGGTACGCCTGTGTATTGACTACAGGGCACTGAACATTGTAACCATCAAGAACAGGTATCCCTTGTCGCGCATTGATGATATGTTTAATCAATTGAGTGGTGCTCGTGTATTCTCAAAGATCGATCTCAAATCCGCTTATCATCATATTAGAGTGCGGAAAGAGGATATAACGAAGACAACCTTCTGGACCAAGTACAGACACTATGAGTTCTTAGTTATGCCGTTTGGTTTAACCAACGTTCCAACTGTATCCATGAGTTTGATAAACAGAGTTTTCCATCAGTACTTGGATAAGTTCATGGTTGTGTTTATTGATGACATCTTGATATACTCTAAGATCCACGAAGAGCACGGGGAGCATCCCAGAATCGTGTTGGAGACGCTGAGACAGGAGAGGTTGTACGCCAAACTCAGGAAATATGAGTTTTGTTTGGATGGGGTGCCTTACCTAGGATATATCATCTCGGAAGAAGGACTTTCAGTTGATCCAGAGAAGGTTGCTGCAATAGAAACTTGGCCCACACCTACATCAGTTGCGGAGATGAGAAGTTTTCTCGGACTTGCTGGATATTATAGGAGGTTCGTGGAGAACTTCTCAAGGATTGCAGAGCCTATGCCGCGATTAAAGCGTAAGGACCAGGAGTTTACATGGACAGAATATTTTTAGAAGGCCTTTGAGAAGTTGAAGAGACGATTGACGACATCACCGGTCTTGACTCTTCCTTCAGGATCGGAAGGATTCGTCATTTATAGTGTTGCATCAGGCATGGACTAGGATGTGCTTTGATGCAACATGGCAAAGTTATCACTTATGTATCAAGGTAGTTGAAGGTTCATGAGAAGAACTACCCGACGTACGATCTCGACCTAGCTGCGATAATATTTGCACTAAAGATTTGGTGGCACTATCTTTACGGAGAGAGGGTAGAAATTTTCACTGATCACAAGAGTCTGAAGTATGTCTATATTTAGAAAGAGCTCAACCTGAGACAGAGGCGTTGGTTAGAGTTGATGGTCGATTTTGATATAGATTTGCAGTACCATCCGGGAAGGCAAACATCCTAGCAGACACACTCAGCAGGAAGCCTACAGCTTATTTCTTAACGACACAGCCCTAGCTATTAGAGGATCTACAGGAGCTCGAAATAGAGGTTATTTTGCCAAGGCAGAGTGGGCAGTTGGCGAATCTTGAAGTTTAGTCATCACTAGTGGCGAGGATTAAGGCGGCATTGCCTACAGATGCTAGGTTTCGGAGACTTAAAGAGAAGATGAAAGTTGGCATGCAGACGAGACTTCGAATCCATGAGGATGGGATGTTAAGGTGCAGAAATTGCTATATGTTCTAAATGGTAAGTTGAGACATGAGTTGATGTCTGAAGCACGTAGCTCCATGTACTCTATTTATCCGAGAGGTACGAAGATGTACCAAGATTTGAGGCAGTATTATTGGTGGCATGGGATGAAAAGAGAGATTGTACGGTTTGTGGCAAAATATTTGGTCTGTCAGCAAGTTAACGCCGAGCATCAGAGAACCGCTGGTATTTTACAGCCGCTTTCCATACCCGTGGAAGTGAGAACATATCACTATGGATTTTGTTACAGGATTTCCAAGAAGCCTTAGTGGGAAAGATGCAGTCTGGGTTATCGTGGATCGACTCACCAAATTAGCACATTTCTTGTCGCTCAGAGTTGGACATTCCACAAAGATTCTAGCCGACATGTATATATGATAGATCATAAGGTTTCATAGAGTACCGGTTAGTATTATGTCTGATCATGATTCAAGATTCACTTCCCAATTTTGGCGAAGCATGTAGGAGAGTCTTGGCATCCGACTCAAGTTCAGCACTGCTTACCATGCACAGTCAGACAGTCAGTCGGAGTGCACAATTCAGATCCCGGAGGATATGCTGAGGTCGTGTATGTTAGACTTCGGAGGGTCTTGGGAAGACCATTTGCACTTGGTGGAGTTCTCTCATAATAACTGCTACCAGGAGAGCATCCAGATGTCACCTTTTGAGGTGATGTATGACAGGAAGTGCAGGTCACCGATATGTTGGAGTGACGTTGGCGAGCGTCAGATACCCATTCCAGAGTTAGTGATGTAGACAGTTGAGAAGGTGAAACAAATTCAGAGTCATCTTCTTGAAGCTCAGGACAGACAAAAGCATTGGGCTGACACACACCGCCGACCTTTGGAGTTCTAGGAGGGCAAACATATATTTTTGAGGATTTTACCTACTCGAGGTACTATTTGATTCAGGAGCAGAGGCAAGATGAGCCCGAGGTACATTGAACCATTTAAAATTTTGGAGTGTATTAGTGAGGTGGCGTACCGTCTTGCATTACCCCATCTCTAGAGGGATTTCATAATGTATTCCATGTCTCACAGCTGATGAAGTACATGATTGACCCAAGTCACGTAGTCGATCATTCTAAGATTTTAGTGGGACCGAGCTTGAGGTATGAGGAGCATCCAGTTAGGATACTTGACATCAGTGAGAAGATATTAAGGGGTCAGACAATCAGATTGGTTCGGGTAGCTGAAAAATATCACCCAAGGCGAATCCTCTTAGGAGCGAGAGGATGTCATACGCCAGCATTACCTAACTTATTCGAAGATACAAGTATGTCCTAAGAACTACCTATGTCACACTCCAATCTCCCGTAGGCAATCGGCCGTTCCCGCTAGGCGGGAATCACCCTCGCCAGCGCTCCCGCGGAACGATCGCTTAACCCATCCGGGCGTGATGCCGCACGAGCGTGAGCCACGCCCGTGCAAGGCCATGGTTCATTGGCTGGCGGCAAGAGTTCTAAGCCACAGAGTCGCACAGATTGTCTGAGTGCAGCGGAGTTTAGGAACGCATAGCGATCGGTAACAGGTTTACTGAGTCGACAATATAGCGGAAGCATCGAAACAAGTAAGGTAATCTCTTTATTGATATGAAACATGTATTACAGGCGGCGTATAGCCGAGATTACAAGTCGCTCAAGCCTCTCTCTGAAACAGTACAAGCGTGCCAAGTGGCTACAACTGTGGAATGAATGTACAGGCGATGGTCAGGCGATGTTCACAACTTATGTCTTGTATATGTGCTTCAGTCCCGGACGCACCGTTGCAAGGCTTCAGAGGGAACTCCTGGCCTTAGCACGCACGTTGGAGGCGTCCGCACCGCACGAGGTTCTCCCGCACCCTGCATACAAACTGGTGGATTATCAGTACATTGAATGCACTGGTGGGGAAGCTACTCGCCCGCTCGACAAATCCAAACACGTAATACAGGTTCCGTGCACAACTATTAAGTTGTCTTTCTAGTTGCCTTAGGATCAGTTTCATGCAAACATTGAATAGCTTAACGTGTCGGGCAGTGCGCCGTGGGATATTTGAGGAAACACGGCGAGACTTACCAACTTACCATCTCCTTTCCTGTCCAAGGCAACCGTTTAGGCAAACAGTATAAATTCGAGCAGAGGCATGTATAAACATTCAGGAGGCAAGCATATGCAAACAGGAGGGTCATTTTAACATGATCGTTCAGGTGTTTAGTTGTACTTGATGCGATGCAGTGACTCGCACGCGGATAGCCGCTAAGCGAGGATGACTTATCTATATGAACACGGTCGCTGGCAAAGCCATTATGGACACTAGTCTTAAACGGAGATGGTTTGCAGCCAATGTACAGTGGTGCCACAAGCCATCTCGTCCAGTACAGTAGAATATACAATAAGTTCAGCCATGGAGCGGATGGTATGCAGCGAAAGAACGGTGGGCGCTGCATACTATCTCGTCCAGTACAGTTGGCTGAAACAGTGGAGTTCCATCCGGATCGGAGCGGCCCCAGTGCCCCGGAGACCGTCCGTGGAACTATGCCTCGTTTCCGAGTTGTCCGCGACATGCAGGTCAGGGTCAGGGTCAGTTTCCCCTTCACTAGATACTCGAGTACTATAGAACAGGAGTACAGTGGTACAGTGGTACAGTGGTACAGTAGAACAGTATAACAGTAGTATAGTAGTACACGATTACAGGAGGTGCTTGAATCATGATTCTTTACAGTGATTAACTTGTCTTGATGCATTCCCCTGGTTCGGGGCTGCCTGGTGACCTAACGGTCCCGGATACTTGCAGGAACATTCAGGCACGGAACGACTACGTAGTAGTCTCCCGGGGTTGGATGAAAACATGGCAACAATCAAGCAGACAAGCATGCGTTTCTAAAGGAACATAAGCAGGCACGTTACTCGGGCCCGTAGGTAGTCTGAGAGATGAAACTGTTAAGGGATTTAGCATGCGAGGGTCTGAATATAAGCAGTATTTCCTTTTTCCATGTTCTAGCAAGCAATATGAGTTGGGATTATTCCCTTAGCTAGGTGCGTTGGATTTATTAGCATGCAGGGGTGAATCACCTAGCGACTAGCATAAACATTCCAGGTTTTATGTGTGCTGGTTAAGCAAAGACAAGTTCACCGTAGCCACCCACCTTAGCGATGATTCGCCTCGGTAGAGCGATACGTCTGAGCGAGCCTCTGAAAGTCCAAGCCGGATTCCTGTAGGGACAAGTCTGGATATCCTTTGCTTCTTGATCAAGGCAAAGCAGGTCGGGACAGCTGCACGATTGCCGATTGAGACGGCAGTCCGCTTGAGCGGAATAGGGTGTTATATCCTACCCAACTTAGAAAAAGTCTCATCCTCGAGACTTACTAAGGACAAGCAGTAATCTAGGGTTGAGGCATCCTAGACAAGTCGTTTGTACTTGTTTATTTGGATCTTCACTTGCACAAGCTTCAAAATCAGCATATCGCTTAGACTGGATCGTGCGCACTTTCGAAGGTACCCTCTAGCATGAACACGTTAACCAGTTCAGTGATAGCGAAGTCTTAGCACTCGAGTTTCACCTTTTTCTAAGTCTTGGATGGTGCACTAGTTCAAGGCGTCCCTCGAATAGATGCATTCAACCAAACTTAGGGTTAATGAAAATCGGACAAGCTACTAGCGATACTCTCAAGGGTTCGCACAGGTTGGCACAAAGGCCACTCGCAGCATACAACCAGACAGGCAATCATATCAATCAAAACATATTTTGAAAGTATTTAGACTTATTGTTGGAATATCCCATCGAGGCATTGTGAGAGAGCGTGCACATAACCCACGAACGAGCTTTCGAAACAGAGATATCGAATCAAAGTCCAAAGGCGTAAAAGCCACGCTATGATACCAACCTGTCACGCCCCGATCTCCTGCAGGCAATCGGCCGTTCCCGCTAGGCGGGAATTACCCTCGCCAGCGCTCCCGCGGAACGATCACTTAACCCATCCGGGCGTGATGCCGCACGAGCGTGAGCCACGCCCGTGCAAGGCCATGGTTTATTGGCTGGCGGCAAGAGTTCTAAGCCATAGAGTCGCACAGATTGTCCGAGTGCAGCGGAGTTTAGGAACGTATAGCGATCGGTAACAGGTTCACTAAGTCGATAATATAGCGGAAGCATCGAAACAAGTAAGGTAATCTCTTTATTGATATGAAACATGTATTACAGGCGGCGTATAGCCGAGATTACAAGTCGCTCAAGCCTCTCTCTGAAACAATAAAAGCGTGCCAAGTGGCTACAACTGTGGAATGAATGTACAGGCGATGGTCAGGCGATGTTCACAACTTATGTCTTGTATATGTGCTTCAGTCCCGGACGCACCGTTCCAAGGCTTCAAAGGGAACTCCTGGCCTTAGCACGCACGTTGGAGGTGTCCGCACCGCACGAGGTTCTCCCGCACCCTGCATACAAACTGGTGGATTATCAGTACATTGAATGCACTGGTGGGGAAGCTACTCGCCCGCGCGACAAATCCAAACACGTAATACAGGTTCCGTGCACAACTATTAAGTTGTCTTTCTAGTTGCCTTAGGATCAGTTTCATGCAAACATTGAATAGCTTAACGTATCGGGCAGTGCGCCATGCGATATTTGAGAAAACACGGCGAGACTTACCAACTTACCATCTCCTTCCCTGTCCAAGGCAACCATTTAGGCAAACAGTATAAATTGGAGTAGAGGCATGTATAAACATTCAGGAGGCAAGCATATACAAACAGGAGGGTCGTTTTAACATGATCATTCAAGTGTTTAGTTGTACTTGATGCGATGCAGTGACTGGCACGCGGATAGCCGCTAAGCGAGGATGACTTATCTATATGAACACGGTCGCTGGCAAAGCCATTATGGACACTAGTCTTAAACGGAGATGGTTTGCAGCCAATGTACAGTGGTGACACAAGCCATCTCGTCCAGTACAGTAGACTATACAATAAGTTCAGCCATGGAGTGGATGGTATGCAGCGAAAGAACGGTGGGCGCTGCATACTATCTCGTCCAGTACAGTTGGCTGAAACAGTGGAGTTTCATCCGGATCGAAGCGGCCCCAGTGCCCCGGAGACCGTCCGTGGAACTATACCTCGTTTTCGAGTTGTCCGCGACATGCAGGTCAGGGTCAGGGTCAGTTTCCCCTTCACTAGATACTCGAGTACTGTAGAACAGGAGTACAGTGGTACAGTGGTACAGTGGTACAGTAGAACAGTATAACAGTAGTATAGTAGTGCACGATTACAGGAGGTGCTTGAATCATGATTCTTTACAGTGATTAACTTGTCTTGATGCATTCCCCTGGTTCGGGGCTGCCTAGTGACCTAACGGTCCCGGATACTTGCAGGAACATTCAGGCACGGAACGACTACGTAGTAGTCTCCCGGGGTTGGATGAAAACATGGCAACAATCAAGCAGACAAGCATGCGTTTCTAAAGGAACATAAGCAGGCACGTTACTCGGGCCCGAAGGTAGTCCGAGAGATGAAACTGTTAAGGGACTTAGCATGCGAGGGTCTGAATATAAGCAGTATTTCCTTTTTCCATGTTCTAGCAAGCAATTTGAGTTGGGATTATTCCCTTAGCTAGGTGCATTAGATTTATTAGCATGCAGGGGTGAATCACCTAGCGACTAACATAATTATTCCAGGTTTTATGTGTGCTGGTTAAGCAAAGACAAGTTCACCGTAGCCACCCACCTTAGCGATGATTCGCCTCGGTAGAGCGATACGTCTGAGCGAGCCTCTGAAAGTCCAAGCCGGATTCCTGTAGGGACAAGTCTGGATATCCTTTGCTTCTTGATCGAGGCAAAGCAGGTCGGGACAGCTGCACGATTGCCGATTGAGACGGCAGTCCGCTTGAGCAGAACAGGGTGTTACATCCTACCCAACTTAGAAAAAGTCTCGTCCTCGAGACATACTAAGGACAAGCAGTAATCTAGGGTTGAGGCATCCTAGACAAGTCGTTTGTACTTGTTTATTTGGATCTTTACTTGCACAAGCTTCAAAATTAGCATATCGCTTAGACTGGATCGTGCGCACTTTCGAAGGTACCCTCTAGCGTGAACACGTCAACCAGCTCAGTGATAGCGAAGTCTTAGCACTCGAGTTTCACCTTTTTCTAAGTCTTGGATGGTGCACTAGTTCGAGGCGTCCCTCGAATAGATGCATTCAACCAAACTTAGGGTTGGTGAAAATTGGACAAGCTACTAGCGATACTCTCAAGGGTTCGCACAGGTTGGCACAAAGGCCACTCGCAGCATATAACCAGACAGGCAATCATATCAATCAAAACGCATTTTGAAAGTATTTAGACTTATTGTTGGAACATCCCATCGAGGCATTGAGAGAGAGCGTGCACATAACCCACGAACGAGCTTTCAAAACAGAGATATCGAATTGAAGTCCAAAGGCGTAGAAGCCAGGCTCTGATACCAACCTGTCACACCCCGATCTCCCGCAGGCAATCGGTCATTCCCGCTACGCGGGAATCACCCTCGCCAGCGCTCCCGTGGAACGATCGCTTAACCCATCCGGGCGTGATACCGCACGAGCGTGAGCCACGCCCGTGCAAGGCCATGGTTTATTAGATGGCGGCAAGAGTTCTAAGCCACAGAGTCGCACAGATTGTCCGAGTGCAGCGGAGTTTAGGAACGCATAGCGATCGGTAACAGGTTCACTGAGTCGACAATATAGCGGAAGCATCGAAATAAGTAAGGTAATCTCTTTATTGATATGAAACATGTATTACAGGCGGCGTATAGCTGAGATTACAAGTCGCTCAAGCCTCTCTCTGAAACAGTAAAAGTGTGCCAAGTGGCTACAACTGTAGAATGAATGTACAGGCGATGGTCAGGCGATGTTCACAACTTATGTCTTGTATATGTGCTTCAGTCCCGGACGCACCGTTGCAAGGCTTCAGAGGGAACTCCTGGCCTTAGCACGCACGTTGGAGGCGTCCGCACCGCACGAGGTTCTCCCACACCCTGCATACAAACTGGTGGATTATCAGTACATTGAATGCACTGGTGGGGAAGCTACTCGCCCGCTCGACAAATCCAAACACGTAATACAGGTTCCGTGCACAACTATTAAGTTGTCTTTCTAGTTGCCTTAGGATCAGTTTCATGCAAACATTGAATAGCTTAACGTGTCGGGCAGTGCGCCGTGCGATATTTGAGGAAACACGACGAGACTTACCAACTTACCATCTCCTTCCCTGTCCAAGGCAACCGTTTAGGCAAACAGTATAAATTCGAGCAAAGGCATGTATAAACATTCAGGAGGCAAGCATATGCAAACAGGAGGGTCGTTTTAACATGATCGTTCAGGTGTTTAGTTGTACTTGATGCGATGCAGTGACTCGCACGCGGATAGCCGCTAAGCGAGGATGACTTATCTATATGAACACGGTCGCTGGCAAAGCCATTATGGACACTAGTCTTAAACGAAGATGGTTTGCAGCCAATGTACAATGGTGCCACAAGCCATCTCGTCCAGTACAGTAGACTATACAGTAAGTTCAGCCATAGAGTGGATGGTATGCAGCGAAAGAACGGTGGGCGCTGCATACTATCTCGTCCAGTACAGTTGGCTGAAACAGTGGAGTTCCATCCGGATCGGAGCGGCCCCAGTACCCCGGAGACCGTCCGTGGAACTATGCCTCGTTTTCGAGTTGTCCGCGACATGCAGGTCAGGATCAGGGTCAGTTTCCCCTTCACTAGATACTCGAGTACTGTAGAACAGGAGTACAGTGGTACAGTGGTATAGTGGTACAGTAGAACAGTATAACAGTAGTATAGTAGTGCACGATTACAGAAGGTGCTTGAATCATGATTCTTTACAGTGATTAACTTGTCTTGATGCATTCCCCTGGTTCGGGGCTGCCTGGTGACCTAACGGTCCCGGATACTTGCAGGAACATTCAGGCACGGAACGACTACGTAGTAGTCTCCCGGGGTTGGATGAAAACATGGCAACAATCAAGCAGACAAGCATGCGTTTCTAAAGGAACATAAGCAGGCACTTTACTCGGGCCCGAAGGTAGTCCGAGAGATGAAACTGTTAAGGGACTTAGCATACGAGGGTCTGAATATAAGCAGTATTTCCTTTTTCCATGTTCTAGCAAGCAATATGAGTTGGGATTATTCCCTTAGCTTGGTGCGTTGGATTTATTAGCATGCAGGGGTGAATCACCTAGCGACTAGCATAAATATTCCAGGTTTTATGTGTGCTGGTTAAGCAAAGACAAGTTCACCGTAGCCACCCACCTTAGCGATGATTCGCCTCGGTAGAGCGATACGTCTGAGCGAGCCTCTGAAAGTCCAAGCCGGATTCCTGTAGGGACAAGTCTGGATATCCTTTGCTTCTTGATCGAGGCAAAGCAGGTCGGGACAGCTGCACGATTGCCGATTGAGACGGCAGTCCGCTTGAGCGGAACAGGGTGTTACAACCTATAGGTTACCATATCTTTTTAAATTTCTTAGTAGTTTAATTCTTAATTGTGATAATATAATTCTTTTAAGTTGGGTAGATTATAAACTCTCTGATTTTTAAACATTAAATTTTAATTTTATTATTTTTAATTAATAAGATTAAGGGAGATTTTTTCAGTAATTTTAGCTAATTAGAATAAAGATTTATTCATGGGTTGATAATTATGTTTATTTAATTATTTACTAATATTGTACCAAAAATATATTTTTGGGTGTACAACTAATATTAGAGTATTATAGAATTTTTTTGGATTTTGTTGAGGTCCAAAACTATTTTTAGATAGCTATAAACATATATATATATATATATATATATATATATATATATATATATATATATATATATATATATATATATATATATATATATATATATATATATATATATATTGAGATTATTATTAATTATTAAACCCAAACCAAACTAACCCAAACCAAACCAAACCAACCTGAACCCGACTGAGACCCGCACCGAAACCTGAACCAACCCACACACCCTCAGCTACAGTACTCACCCTAACCCCCGCATCCCTATATCTTCTCCTCCCCATCAACAGCCGAACCCCTCCTCTTTTTTCCCTGTAACCTCCCCCCTCACCCTATATAAACTCCATCATAGCCGACCACAACCAATAGCATCTCCCTTACCATTCCAAACGAGCCGCCGACGACATCGACCATCGGACCGCCGTCGCAAGCCGCCAAGTGAAGGAAGTTAGTTTAGCTTCTCCCAACACAGTAATCCTTCTTCTTCTCTGTAATAACGAGCAACAGCAAATAGTGAGGTACCCTTCTTCTTGCCCTTGTATCTCCCTGCACAGTAATCCAAACAGCGATCCGTCGAATCCTATGTGAAGACCATATGACCACCTTAAATCTTGTATAATTAGTTTTGCTTATAGTTTCCTGTGTCGATCGCAAATCATGACACAAAACAGGGGAAAAATAAAAAATAACTTATTTTTAGGAATAGAAACTGTCCCAGGAGCGCGTGTTTGAGTCTCGTTATCTTCATAACGGCACATGATGTTAAAATTTTACTTGAACAGTAATTTAGACAATATAACCTAGTTTTAATCTCTTTAAACACTTTCTTTTAATTCGATGTATGCTGTGATTTATTTGCTGTCAAAATCTGTCAAAAACTTGATTTTTTAAACCCAAATTTTCTCGATACGGGGTGCGTCCCGCTAAACTAGGCAACTTCATCGTGTGCGAATTGCACAGAAAGGCGCGTATCGTCAAAAAAAATGCGTGAGATTTTGTGGAACTTGATTTTGATGTCCGTGCACACCGGAATCAACGCGTATCCGCCGAAAAAAATTATATTGGCCTGTTCTGACACTTTTCATAATTTTTTTTGTGCTTGTCATTTCATAACGAAACTTACACCATCAGATTTATAGCATTACGCTAATATTGTTATCCAAGTTTGGTTCGATTCTGAGAACGATGACGAAACACAGTTTTGCGGGCCTCACGGTTCCACTTGACGGATAATTTCGTGAGCCAAAATCCAGTTCTGGATGGTCCATTGGGTTCGTATCATCGTTCTGGATTGGTAGACACTATGTTTGACAATTTTGGAGAACTTTGAGCGAAGTAGGCCACATGTGGATCCCGCTTTGACCAAAAACTGTCAATTAGTCCATGTGTCCAAATTGGACTTATGGGTAGTCAATCCTAGCTATTTTAAGTATTCTAAAAACAATTGTGATGTTTGTTATAGCATCCAGAGGCGTACTTGGAGATTCTACGATTATAGGAGCAACTGACAGAGTTCAGAACCCGGCAAGTGTACCTTACCAAATCTGCAGAGATCCTGTTATATTAATTGCTTGTGTTCTTTCTATATATATACTTCTGTGATGTACCAGTTCAACCCAGGACCGTGAGACGTTGCTTAACGTTCGAACAAGATTCGGGCGTCGACGCCGTACGCAGAGTCGGGTAACGTCATTTAAAGAATTGATTCCACGATCCTATCTTTACGTGCTTGCTCTATCAAGTACGTCATAACGTAGGACACTTGACACTATTCATTTGATCGAATCTTTCTTGAGTAATTCATGGTAATTCTATTTAGGCTTTCAGGATTTGTGATATAAGACTTGCATATATAGAGATATCATTATGACTCATTGTACTAGCTAGAGGTCATGAAATTGCGTGTTATGGACATGAGACATTATTGACATAAGACGTAAGTTTACATTGGGTGTAGAGAGACACACAGGCTGTAGGCTGATTAAATATATATATATATATATATATATATATATATATATATATATATATATATATATATATATATATATATATACTGGAGGTACTTTAGTCTCTGTATCAGGGCTTAGCCCATTACGTGATATTACTTGCTGTTACGGGCTCTCCGACACAGAGCTTATAGTAACCTCAGTATGATTATAAGTGATACTCTCATTTGCATTTTACTTAGCTGGTTACATAGCTTGCCCTGAGGATCTATTTTTATTTACTGTATTTTATTTGGCTTGAGTATTTCTTGTATCTTGATATGTCCCTGAGGACCTGGATTCGGATTATGTCCCCAGGTATAGCAGAGGAGGATTACCCCGAGATATACGGGACAGTTGCTGACGCTGGGGCAGTACTATCACTAGAGGACGAGGTTGTGTCAGAGGATTTCTATTGAGTACTCAGTTATCTATGCTTATTGTTATTTCATATCTGGACTCATGGAAATATGTATTGGTGATATTCTCTTTCCTTTATTGTGTCAGGTTGTTCCCCGAGATACTGTTTACTTGTACTTGTTGATTGACTATTTCCTTTATCTATTATCTTGACTGATTTATCATATTGACTTGTGTTTACTTTCTGCGGATGAGATCACAATTATACTATGATAGATGGTGTCGACTGTATTTATATTTATTACAACTTAAGTGCATTTTAACCGGTTCATTAAATTGGGTTTGTCCATTGGTGTTGTGCAGCTGGCCATTGCCACGTGGCTAGTCCCTTGGTATTTTAGGACTAGAGCATGAAATCTTTGGTATGACCTCCCTTGCCATAATGTGTACATCCGACTGGGGATCCCAATCGTTGTTGCTGATGTTGCCTCGGCTGATACGGTCGAACTGGTATTGTTGTTGTCGATGCCACTGGCCTTCATGGCGCTGAGTCATGAATACGAATGCCAGGAGATGGTGCTGACACCCGTTGTGCTGGTCCTCCTCCTCTCTATGTATGAGACCTCTTTTGGCCTTTCGTCCTTGAAGTTAACCTCTGTATCGTCAGCTCATGTTGCCTAGATGCGTTCAATACTTCGTCGAAAGTCTGGTACTTATGGACCTCTATCAGTTGCTGAATCTCTAAGTGAAGTCTGTACAGAAACCTTATTGCCCTCTCTGGTTCTGTTACTACCATCATTGGAGAAAATCTGCTAAGCCTGCAGAATTCTGCCACGTAGCCATCCATCGTTCTTCCAGAATGCTTGTGATTAATAAAAATTTGTTGTAGCTCATACTGTGCTACTACTTTAAAATACTTAACCTTGAAATGGGCCTTGATGTTGTCCCATGAAATAGGTTATCTTAATCCAACTTCTCCTGCTGCCAACCAATCTCTGACAAGGTCCTAGAGTTGTAATCAGACCGGATCAACTTGTTCCTCAGTTGGAACCTTTGCCACTGTCAATATCGTCTCTATACTCTGTAGCCAAGTATCTTCGGTAATGGCTTTCTCTATGCCATAAAAATACTTAGGGTTAAGTCGGCAGAACCTCATATATGCTCCTAAGTCTGTTATAACACTCTTTTCCAAGGCCGTCTATAATCCTTGATTCAACAAGACATTCTGATCTTGCTGCTAAAGTTGCTGATGTTATTGTGACGCCATCATTCCTAGTATAATTTCCAACATTGCCAGTGTATCAAGTGCTACTGGCACTACTGGTACGATCGGTGTTTGCCATTTAAATAAAAATAAGAACTGGGAGAACTGGATTTGATTAACAAACTATAAAAGTAAAAAAGAAGAGTCCTAGAAAACAATCTAAGTACAAATTTGTTTTCTAGGGGGTGACAATGGAGGGTTAGGATTTTAGCAACTCTCTTTACTCCTTGGACGATCCGATGCAGCATCTTTTCTCTCTCCCTTCGGTGTTTATTAGCAGATAGTGAGCCAGCCTTTTGCATGGGGGTAATACCCTGCTATTTATAGTTTTTTAGTAGTCGCATGGATTTCGGGCCGCATGGATGTTGGAGGTTGCCACGTGTCTTCTCCTAATAGGAAGGAGTTACAACTGTGCACAAGATAGGATTCAGCTATCACGTGGATATTTGTTATGATATTTTTTTGTTAAATATCTGGATGGTTCTCATCTGTTGTAGGCGCGACTTGGTCAAGTGGACACGTGGCCGCTATTGGGTTGGAGAGAATCACTCAATTGTAACAACAAGATTTGGTCAAAATAAAATTTGGGACACGTGTTGCCAAAGATGCACAGGACGCATGGAGTCTGGAACGCATGGGATAGAGCCGCATGGGACATATGGAGTCTGGGATGCATGGGCCAGAGCCGCAAGGGACGCATAAAGTCTGGAACGCATGGGCCAGAGACGTATGGGACACATAGAGTCTGGGATGCATAGGCCAGAGACGCATTGTCACTACCCCATTTCCAGAGCCAGGTATTTTTTTATTTTTTTTTTAATTTGGTTAATTGTGTATTTATTATAAATATTTGTATTAATATTTAATTGTTGGTTGTATTATTTTTTTATTAGTTATATTAGTGTTTTGGCTAGCCTGGACCCATGTTAGACCCTAGTGGACCCATGCCAAACCCAACCAACACCCTTGTGAGGCTTATTTTTGGGTTTAGAATTATTATTATATTTTATTTTAGTTAGTTGGAGTGATTAGGAGTTAGTTTTAGTGCTTTTGGAACCCTAAATCCAAATCCCAATTAGCATGACTAGAGGAGAGGAAATTTTGGTCATTTTGCATTATGTAACCTACTTCTTTACATATGGCCGACCCTCCCTATTCCCAGACCTGGACCGAACAGCAGCCCCCCCTTCTCTTCACTTCTTCTTCTTCTTCATCTCCATTCTCCATTTTCTTTTTCTTCCTTCTTCCTACAAGCTTCAAGTAAGTCTTTTCTTCTCTTTCTTCTTCCATTCTTCATGGATGTGAACCCTAACCCCATACTTTTTCCTAACCTAGGTGGGTAGAGCTTAGATTTGGTATTGGAGCTTGGATTAGAAGCTTGGGATTCCAACTCCTAAGAGGTAAACCTTAATTTTTTTCCTTGTGATCACTCTAATATAGTGTAATTAGTAGTTTAGAACCTTCCTAAACTTTAGGGCTACCTGAGGGAGGAAGTTAGAACTTGTTTGGATGTATTTGGAGACTTTGGCATTAGGTTTTATGTCAATTTTGGGTGAAATCCGAGATTGGCCCAATTTTTGGTATTGCCCTAGGTTAGACGGACCTAGATAGACGTGCTCGGGTGTCTTGAGGGTTAGTACGTGTCTCCGTTCGGACACGTGAAGTCGTGTCGCAGAGAAATGGACGTTTCAGACGTTTTGGGAGTTTTCATCGTCGTCGGTTCTATGTGCGTGCGTGTTTTTGCCACAGACCTAGAATCGATGAGTTAGCATTTTTTTCTAGGATCTAGACATCGTTTAGAATTCGTGGATAAAGTTTGGGCCAATTCCGAGTCGGTTTGGTGTGCGTTTCAGGAGGTTTTGTGAACCGCACACCATGTGTTCGTCGAAATGACCGAATGACCATTTTGACTTAGTTTCTTGGTTTCGGGCTTGTGCGTGCGTTATGTTAGCTTCGGAGAGTGTGTGCTAGAATTCTCGGATTGTATTTTATATATATGTATGTATTTGTGTGTGTAGGGGTCGTTGGGCATGCGTTGGTGGGATGTTGTGTGTTGTGTTGTGTGTTGTGTGTGTTGTGTTTATATATGTATATATACGAGTATATATATAAATGTGTGTGTGTTTCTATATATATATATGTGTGTGTGTGTATATATATATATATATTTATGTGTGTGTAGTTGTGTGTGTGTGTTAGTGTGTGTGTGAGTGTGTGTGTGAGGGTGTGTGAGAGTGAGTGTGTGTTTGTGAGCGTGCATGCGAGTGTGTGGTTATATATATATATATATATATATATATATATATATATATATATATATATATATATAGGTATATTTATATATATATGAGTGTGTGTGTGTGTGTGTGTGTGTGTGTTTGCATGAGTGTATATATATATATATTTGTGTGTGTCAGTGTGAGTGAGTGTTTGTGTATAGGTGTGAGTGTGTAGTGTAGTATAGTGTGAGTGTTTGTGTGTGTTTGGGGCGGGGGGGGGGGGGGGTGTGAGTGTGTTTGTATATATTTATATATGTATGAGTGTGTGTGTATGTATATATATATATGTTTGTGTGTGTATATATATATATATATATACATGCGTGTGTTTGTGTGTATATATATACATATATATGTGTTAGTGTGTATATATATATATATATTTATGGTTGTGTGTGTATATATATATATGTATATATGTTTGTGTGTTTATATATATATATGTAAGTATGTGAGTGTACTTGTGTGTCTGTGTGTGTGTGCTAGTGTGTGTCGAGGTATGTGTGAGTGTTAGAGAGATTGAAGAGAGTGAGCGGAGCCGCAGCAGCAGCTGCAGGCGCAGCGGCAGTTACTGCAGCGCAGAGGTAGCGCTGCGTGCGGGCAGCAGCAGCAGCGTGCAGGCAGAGCAGCACCGCGGCAGCAGCGGCAGCGCGCCGCGGCAGCACGCAGCAGCAGCAGCAGCAGCAAGGCAGCGACAGCGGCGCGTTTCGGCGCGCGCGCGCTCGATCCAGTTTTCCCCCTCCCCCTTCTTATATATATATATGTATATATATATAGATGGATATATATATGTATATAGATAGATGTATATATACATAAATGGTAGTGAGGTAAAGTGAGATAAGGTATTGAGGTAGCCTATGTACTAGGTTATATGTATATATATATATATACATATATATATCTATAAGTATATATTATAGATAGCTAGCTAGTTAGCTAGAATTAGAGGCTATGGTATCTCAGTACCTTGAGATACCAAGGTATTGAGATAAGTTGGGTATCGGGGGTAAGGTTGAGGTATTGCCTCTACTTGATTATATATATATATATATATATATATATATATATATAGATTGATATTAAATATAGTAGGATATATATAAGTATATATATATAGATAGCTAGCTAAGTTACCTAGAATAGAAAGGGTAAGGTAACTCAATACCTTGAGATACCATGATATTGAGATAAGTTGGGTATCGAGAATGAGGTAATTGCCTATACAGTAGGTTATATATATATATATATATATATATATATATATATATATATATATATATATAGTAGTGTATATATATAGATAGATAGTTAGTTAGCTAGTGTTAGTGAGAGGGTTATGTGAGTATCTCAATACCTTGAGATACTCAAGGTATTGAGTATCGGGGCAAGGTATTGAGTTTTAGCCTAGGTTTGAGGTTAGAGATGCTTTTATATATATAGTTATATATATTTATGTATTCTAGTATATATTTTAGAGGGTATAGACGGAGCGTATAGCCTAGGTTGAGGTATCGGATACCGAGGGTATCCCGGTATCTCAAGGAGGCGAGTTTAAGGGTTTATTAGCTTAATGACCTAGTTTTGACCTAGAATTTTTGGGGCACCCTAGTTTGACCTAGAGTTGACCGTAGTTGACCCGGTTGACCGTCAGAGTCAACTTTTGACCTAGATTTGACCCAAAGTTGACTTTTTGTACCCAAAGTTGACTTTTTAATCCAGATTTTACCGGTTTGACCCGTTCGACCTAGAACAACCTTAGAAGCCTATTTTTAGTTATTTTATAACTGTTTAACTCATTAGAAACTTGTTTAACCTTGCTTTTCGTAATAGGTCCTTGCGACACCAGTTCAGATCGCTAGTTGCTCAGGACGTCAGGCGGGTACATTCTCTGATAGTTTCCATTATCTGATGATTATTATGATTCAGCTTCTATTATAGTATCATCTGATTTTTTGGCACGACACGGACTGGTATTTCTGGATTTATTTACTTGCGATACGTATTTTTTATGTTTCTGGCCTCTATTCTTGCATCACCTACTGGCATCAACTACTGGCATCACTACAGGCATCACTCATGTTTCTGGCTGGACTCATACTTGATTTATGTGTTGGGTCTTGGATTCACTTGTACTAGTCGGGGCAGGAAAATACTCGAGAAGATATGTAAATATTTCCAACTGGAATCACTAAAATTATCCCCTCTGGTCTAATCTGGAATGATAGCAGCCGCACATCCAGTGCGCGGTGAGCCATACTTACCTCTAGCCATTTACATATCGAAACAGGTATTTCAAAGACACGAGTTCATTCTTTCTAGTCTGGACTCTCTTGTATTTCTTGCTGGTCTCACTTATAGTTTTTGGACTTGACTCATTACATGTACTCTTGCTGGACTTACTACACGTTCTTGTGCACATACTTACTCTTAGTTTAGATTTCTTGTATCCTGTAGTTATTACTATCTTGCTTCTGATATTCATGCATCTTTACCTTTATGCACCAGTGATATGTATATTTCTTTGTTTCATACTTTATTTCCTTCACCTTGCTACTTGCTACAACTATTTTTATAGTTTTTATAATTTAACAGGAACTGCTGTTAGAGGTGTACTTGATCCAGTCCTGACTGGACATATTTTTTCCAGAGTATCCAAAGGATTGGTGTTCGACGTTTTATGGACCTCAGCCTGTCGATGGTGCAAATAGGGACCCTCTAGTTTAGGAGTGATTTTCGGGTTGGTAGCCGGGATCACTAGGACCTCAGTTGCTATATTTATTAGCCTTTGGTACCGAATTTGTCTTCGGTTTTGGATTAAGACCTTGTATTGTATATGATTTTGGTTATTGTTGTATTATTATTATTATTGTGGTTATTTTTAGCAGCAGTTGTTTATACTTTGTAGTTGTTAGACTTCTGTGTTATCTTATCGTGCTTAGATTCGTGATTGAGTACTTATGATTATTATTATAATATTGCTCCTCCGTTTGGAGTTGAGATCTTGACAGGTTTATATATTGATTGCGTGAGATTGTTAGCTAGATAGTAGACTTAGACAGCGTTCTACCGCCGATGTTCCGGCGTAGGCTGGACGTACCCACGACTCATGCCCGATTTTTCGGGTGCGGGTCATGGACCGCATGGAGTCTGGGACACATGGGCCAAAGCCGTATAGGATATTTTATCGTATTGTACACATAGCTCTGTTGTATCCTAGGGACTTCTGTCTCTTAGTGTGTTCTCGTCCTTAGAGGCGATCAGAAAAATATTTTTTGTCAGGATTCTATATCAGGCGTTATCTTTGTTGTCCGAATGTCATGTCAGGTTAACCTGTGGCCAGTTGTCAGGACGCTTGTTTGAACCGTATGGGTATCCCTTTTAAGGGTCGTATGGTGTTCATGCGGTCCTTCATCTATTGAGTTTTATTTTGGGGTGTATGGACGTTGGACGCATGGATGCATCTTTTTTATGCTTCTACAAGACATCCTTCAAATTTTAAGAAGCATGGATAGGGTATGTTTGGGCCGCATGGACATTCAGTATCATGGGTGAACGCTGCTAGATTCTCCTTTATTCATTTATTTCTATATTTGCCTTGACCCATCAATGGATTCTATCTGGATTCTGTACCATCTCCTGATATGGCGCTCAAGGTGAAAGTTTCCAAGAAGATAAAAGTAGCACATAAAAGTTAAGGCATCAGGTTCATCGCTATAACTGCCCCATTCACATCTTGATCCCTTTATGCGTCTCTTGGAGCCTATAAGTAGGAGACTTAGGGATGCGAGAGAACTTTGTCCTCCTTTCCTTCTTCTTCGTAAAGATGTTGGATGTTGTTGTCTCTCACCGAGGAGTCGGTCGAGAGCAGGATTGATATGTGACCCCCTGATACAGGGATTATACTCTAAGGTAAGGGGGTACCATGTCTCTCATGTTGAGCTGCTAAGGTCATAGATCCAACGGTACACAGATATGCTGCATGGGTAGGAAGTCCTCCCCAACATAAGTTGACCCTTAGAAAAGTTCTGCCGCATAGATGAAGGCTCCCCTTGGACATGTGCAGACCTCCTCACAGAGATCTGTCATGTGGTTGAGGACTCCTTCATGTCACGCGTGCAGAACCTGTCTGACATGTGCACAGAGCTTTGGCGAGGCCTTATGGATGAGGAGTCATCTATTTTATGCGTGCAGAGCCTGTATGTGGCTTGGCCGCATGGGTGAGGTCTCAACTTTCTCGTTCGAATAGACTTAACCGTACGTATCTGCGGCCTGGAAGCGGTATACGGCGGTTATACCTTCTTATAATCTTCACTGGGACTGATGCGTCTTCTTTTTGCAGGTTTTGTCTTCGCTCGTATTGACTATGATGGGGCATGGAAGTATATCATAACACCTGTTGTTCGGGATAAAAACCAACCTTATGAGGTGGTTTGCCAAGAACAGATCCAGGAGACGCGAAAAGTTTGGCAAGAACTAATACAGGAGACGAGGATAAACATCCCACGTTATACGCTGAGCTGTCATTGTTCATGCAGTATGTCAGCTGCTTTTCTCTATTTTATGTGGTTCGCTATTTGTTGGAAGACTGCGGGATCGATGACTGAATTTGGATTAATTGCAATTTATTTCGTCGGTCTTCCCGTATGATTATAGAGCGTCTGCTCCTTCTCTTCCCTTGCTATCCATCAGTATGGATTCCTTTCCGTATACTGAGGTTTGCACTATGGAGTGGTAAGCCAGAAAGCATTGAGTTTTGCTGCAGGCTAGACTTGTGTCAGTAGCGACGTCAGCACGGAGGGGCGTTTCTAATAAAAAAGTTTTGTATCAGCGAGAATTCATGGAAAACTCTTTAAAACAGGTTTTCATTATATGTACTCATGACCTTGAATACTAATGAAAATCCTTCAATGTAATGGATTTCTATCATATGTACTCATGATCTTGAATATTAATTAATGAAGTCTCTCATTTTTCATAATTTTGTACGTTGTGGAGTTTCGGGTATTGTACTAGAGATAATATGAATGTAGTACCATACTGTAGCTTTTTAAGGATATTCCACTGGAAATTTTAGTAGACCTATTATCCTTTTGCGTACTTGTGGTGCGAGTAATAGATTTGAAACAAATCCTATCAGAGGTAATATAGATGTGATAGGTTTTGTGGATAGTAAGGATATCCTGCTAGGGAATTTGGTGGACCTATTACCCTTCTGCGCATTTGTGGTGCTAGTAATAGATTTAAAACAAACTCTGTCCGAGGTAATATGGACGTGATAGATTTTTTGAATCCATTACTTTTTGTGCACATTAGTACAAGTAATAGGTTTGAGATAAGCCCTACCAGAGGTAATATGGATGTGGCAGTTTTTGTGGACTTATTATTTTTTGTGCACGTTGACTGCAAATAATAAGTTCAAAAAAATCCCTATCAGAGGTAATATTGATGTGATAGATTTTTTTGACCCATTACTTTTTGCGCACATTAGTACAAGTAATAGGCTTGAGACAAGTTCAGCTAGAGGTAATATGGACGTGGTCGTTTTTGTAGACTTATCACCGCTAGCATACTCCGGATTGGGTACGAGTGATAAGTTGGAAGACAATCGATATAAGAGGTAATATGGACGTGATAATCGAGATTCAAGGACGGGAAGTTTACTCAGAGGTAATATAGACATGGCAGATTTCGCTGGAGTAGTATATTAGAACGACAGTCCAGAGGTCCTATGGACATGTACCAGCGCCCAGGAAGATATGATGTAGTTTGATAATAGAGGAGTACTAGTCTAAATTATACGTAGTACTTTTTGAGGAACTTGTCGTTTATAGGCATCAGGAGCAAGTCACCGTTGGATTTTGCTAGCAGGTAAGCGTCGTTGGAAAATACGATTTCCATAATAAACGGGCCCTCCCATTTAGGTTAGAATTTGTCGGTTGTCTTGTGAGTCATAATCATCGATCTTCTTACTGTTAAGATGTGTCACTCACTTAAAATATTCTCTGTTTTATCCGTTTGTTGAAGGCCCCAAGGAGACGCGCTTTATACAGCTCTATGCATTGTTGAGCTAAGAGCCATTTTTTGTCGAGTGCTTCCAACTCCTGTAACCGTCGACGGTAGTTGTCGTCCGTGGTTAGTTGGTTAGAGAGAGCTACTTGTAGTGAATGGATTTGGATCTCAAGCGAGAGTACCACCTCACTTCTATACACCAAAGAGATTGGCGTATTTTCCAGTAGATGTCTGAACTATTGTATGGTAGGCCCAGAGACATTCACCCACCTTCACTGTCTAAAAAAGAGAATGTCTCACTCACATAGCAACATTTGAATACCGGAAGGTGCATAAGCAAAAAGTTTCAGTCGCATTTGTTAGAAGACACGAATTTCTTAAGGAGCTTGATGATGGTTTTATTGAACCCTTTTGCTAGACCATTTTCTGCGGGGTTGTATGTCGTTGAAGTTATATTTTTTATTCAGTTCTTGTCACAAAACCGATAGAAGGCATGACTTGCGAACTATGGACCATTGTCATGGACGATCTTACGCGGCAAGCCAAAGCGATATATAATGTAGATACTTGACAAAGTTAATCACGTTTGTTGTTTTGACTTCAGCGAGAAGAACAACTTTCGACCATTTGGAGAAGTAGTCGGTAATCGCCCGGATAAACCGATGTCCTTTTGATGAAGACGGACTGATTGGACCGATGATGTCCACTCTTCATGCCTCAAATGGCCAAGATGCTAACATTGGGTATAGGAACTCAGATGGCTGGTGGATGAAGTCTGCATGAATTTGCCATGCTTGATACTTTCTTACATAATCGACAGCATCTGCTGCCATTATCAGCCAATAGTAGCCCATTCTCTGAAAATGATCTTGTAGATTTGGACTAGGTTAATGCGCCCCGCAGACGCTGTTGTTAGCTTCGCGGATGGCTTGCTTTGCCACTGCGTTCGACAAGCAGAGCTGAAGGACATCGTAGGACTGATGCTATAACATTTTGGCCTCCGTGTCGTAACAGAAATGGAGGGAGCGTCTTTTGATTGAAGTAGCTTCCTTTGGGTTTTCAGGAAGAATTCCATAGACTGCGTAGTCGATGTATATAAGCCTCCAATCTTGAGTATTGGTGTCGACCTCCGCTGCATAGTTGTGGCATAAGCATAGGTTGCTTTTGGGACAGACCAGCTCTTGACTGATTACCGTGATTAACTAATAGGTATTTTTTGGGACAGCCAAGGAAGAAGCGAGGCTAGCTAAAATGTCTACCATAATATTTTACAACTGAGGAACATGCTCAATATAGAACATCTCGAAGGTCGCGGTGATATTGTGTGCAGCTTGGTGGTAGGGGATCAAGTCTTCATTTCAGACTTCATATACACCACGAACTTGATTGACGATTAGTTGAGAATCGTCGTAGGATTCCAAGTACTCTACTCCTACTTGGTTGGCGAGCTGGAGCCCGATGATTAGGGCATTATATTCTGCCATATTATTAGAGCATGGCTCCGTGAGAGACTATGCTCGATTGATAACGAGATCGTATGGGGAGATCAACACTATCCCAACCCCAGTGATGATGTTGCCTTTGTGCCCTGCTCTAGAAGCACCATCAAAGAACATTCGCCAAACTGCTTCATGTGAGGTGACATTGGCGTCTACCACTTATTCTAAAAAAAATTCATAGAGCTTTGAGGTTTCTAACCCTGGCTGGGCTGCCAAAAAGTTGGCTAATACCTGACTGTTGACGGCCTTCCATGGGACGAATACCATATCATATGGAGATAATAGTATTTCCCAGGTAGCCAAGCGGGAACTGAGTGCCCCAGGTTTGGTCATGAGGACCGTGAGGGGGTTGAATCGCAATATTACGTGAATGATTGTCCATTCATATAGTATAAAGTTTTCTGGATGGCGAATACCAGCGCAAGGTACTCCTTCTCGACGGAGGTATACCTATGCTCTAGGCTGACCATCATCCGGCTGAGATAGTATATGGCCTGCTCGTGGCCTGAATCACTATTCTGGGCTAACAGGGCACCGATAGAGTGATCCATTGCACGTACATAGAGCAAGAATGACTTTTCCATGACCGGGGCCACCAGCACAAGAGGGTTTAATAGGTATTCTTTGATGTTGTCGAATGCTCGTTGTCACTCTTTATTCCAAACAAAGGAAACACCTTTCTCCAAGAGCTGTGTGAACAGTCGGCAACATCCAAAGATGTTTGATATGAACCTCCTAATATATGCCAACCTCCCTTGGAGGCTGTTGAGTTCCTGAAGGTTCCTTGGCGGATGCATCTCTAAGATGGGCTTGGTCTTGTCGGGGTCTATGTGAATTCCTTGGGAAGTGATGACAAAACCAAGGAATTTGCCGCTAGAGAATCCTAGGAAGGACTTGGTAGGGTTCATCTTGAGGCAGTATGTGCGCATTAAGTCAAACACAGTCCTCAGATCTTGGAGGTGATCATCTTTGGAGGGACTCTTGACGGAGATATCGTCGATGTAGCATTCTACCATCTTGCACAGATGTTCATAAAATATGGTGCTCATAGCTCGCTGATCTATAGTACCTGCGTGCTTCAGACCGAAAGGTATGACCGTATAGTAGTATGCCTATTGGGATCCAGAATGACGTATATTTTTCATCGTTAGGAAATATCTTAATATGGTTTTAGCTTGATAAGCTATCCATGAAGGACATGCGCTCAAAGCTACAAGTGATGTTGATCATTACATCGATGATTAGAAGAGGAAATTCGTCTTTGGGATATGCCGCATTTAGATCATGGAAGTCGATGCAGACCCGGATCTTTCCATTCTTCTTAATGATAGGCACGATATTGGCTATCCAGTTGGGGTATTGTTTCTCGTGGATGAAGCCACTAGCTATCAACTTGTTGACTTCAGGTTGATGGAATCCATCACGTCTGGTCGGAACCATTATTCATGTTGCTTGACTGGTTTGGCATCTGGCCGAATATTGAATTTGTTGATCGCAATTTGAGGATCCAGTCCTGGCATGTCTTCATAACTCTAAGAAAAGACATCAATGTATTCCCTGACGAGATGTAATAGGGATTCTCGATCTTCGTTGGACAGACTTTTGGTGACGAAGATAGGCTTTGGGGAGATCTCGTCACCTAGATCGACTTGTACAACTTTAACCTCGGTAGGAGATTCTCACTGCTCAAATCGAATCTCCCATTGTGAAACCAGGTGTTGGTCCTAAGGTTCCATCTCAAAGAGCTCGGGTGGATCCTCGTTGTCTTCATCAAAGTCGACAGACACTATATTGGATGACAGTGTTTGTATGAGCACATCCCCGATGCTGACGTCGGAGTCATTGGCTGAAGATTCTGAAGAGTGTGAGCGCTCTTCATCTTCTTTATCAGAGCCCTTGGGAGTTGTAGGAGGCGTTACATATCCTAAGTCATGCTTAGTCTTATGATAGTAATCCTCGGACTTGCACGCAAGGGAGGAAAGTCGTAAAGGCGATATTCGGCCTTTGTCGTAGTTTACTCCTTCAGTGACCTTCAGGTTGTATCCCATCTTTTGGATAAGATGTAGGGCTTGCGAGCTGTACCGGTAGAGTGACATTCTGCCTACCTCAAATTCTGGTTCTACTTCCTTTGGGATGAAGGAACGGGAGTATTTCACTCTGCCGAAGATGATCATCTTATCTCCCTTCTTCCTGGATGGGAATAAGAAATAAGAATCCTTACAAGATCAAAGTCGGTGCACGGTGCAGGTAGTGGTCACTTGTCTCTGTAGATGAAGGCACAGACCGTGCTCTAGGGAGTAGAGTGTACTTATATGGATACTCTCTGAGTAGTTAAAAGATAGTCCTTTATTGAGAAAATAAGGTATCTCTTCTGGCAGAATTACATCGTTAGGGGAAGGGATATTGACATTAGCAGATATAGATTCCTCCAGCTCATCATTTTCCTTGATACCCCAGTGCAAGCAAAGGCTTTGGTAGTTTTCTATGTAATTTTACCACAAAAGGTCCAGAAGTTGCAGCCGTGGTCGAGTCTTCCTTTGGTAGTCGACTCGGCTTGTTAAGGCGAATAACCATAGGTTTAAAAGGCATAAATAGGACAAAATCTCATTTTGGTGGTCGATTTGGCCTACAAAGACAGACGACCATTGGTTCTGGCGACGCTAAAGGTACCGAAGATTCAGGTATCTTTTCGTACAATTTACGATGAGGGATGTGGCAACATTGGAGTGCTAGCCTTGAGGCGAATTCTCACAGGCTCCTCGGATGCTGTTATGGCCTCGGCTTCATCGTCGGCCTCATTCCTACAATTATCTTGGCAGACTTTCTTATAAAGGATTGAGTCAGAGTAGTAAATCTCGATACCCTTAAACGGATCAATATCAACGAACTCCGTTTTGTCAAAATCGTATTCGTCTACATATTTTAAGCACTAGTAGAGGGTGGATGGCACGATCATGTGTTCATGTATCCACGGACGCCCCAACAAGATGTTGTAGGACGTATCTATGCCTATGGCGTAGCAGGTAACATCTATTTTTAATTTGCCGATCTGGAATTTTAAGCGAATTTTACCCATAGGGTAGCTCCTTCCCTTGTTGAAGCCACTGATGGTGGTATTGGTGGCTACCATACGATGCATCGGGATCCCCAGGGTCTGAAACAAACTTATCAGGATGATGCTGATCGACAATCCTGGGTCAATATGCATTCGGTCTACCTTGATATCGCCAATATATCTTGTGTAGTACATGGGCCGATCGTGCCTATTGTTCTTGAGCAAAATGTCCTGATGTGAGAAGGTGATATTGGGTATCACATCTATGGCGTTGTTGCAATGTGGACAAGAAGCAGGATCTTCGGTTGGTGGCTTGACTTGCGCCAGGTAGACATCGATATTCTCCAGTGCCTCATGCAAGGCAGCCCGAGTGTCTTTAGAGAGACGTAAAAGCTTAAATAGTGATAATTTTGCCGGAGTGTAGGCTAATTGTGCTAAGATATCAAAATTATAGGGCCCTTCCAGCCCTTGTAGTGCATCCTTGTGCAACAGTTTATCGCAGCACGTCTCCTTATATTTAGACCTGTCCACAGGAGGGGTCTGAGATGGCCCGGGACTAGTGGTTGTAGGCGCGACAACCGGAGGCGTATCGTCGTGAATCGGTTGGTATATTGCGCCTGACCTTGTTACACCTTCTTTCAGCTCTTCAACAAAGGAGGAAACTGTGTAACAGGTCTTAGATTTTCTTTCTTTGGGCTTGGCAGTGGAGGATGCCGTCGGCTATGTCAAGTCTGGCACGAGGTCGGGATGGACCCACATTTCCTCCCCACGTAGTATGGTAAGAGGTATTAGCCCTGCCGCCTGGTCTCGAGCTGGTGGAAGTTTGACAACTTCCATAGTCTCCATAGGGACAGGGACTACTCCGTCTTGGGCTTCCGTCGGTAGAAAGTTGCCAAATTAGAGAGACACCATGTTGGCGGCGACCGTCACGTTATCGAAGTCCAGGGAAAGAGCCTTGGTATCTATCAGACGTTGGATGTACTGCTTCAGGGTATAGCACTCCTACATCGAGTGATGAACGTAGCGGTAGAAGTGACAATACTTTGGGTTGGCAATATCTACCGCCTCAGGCCGACGTCTGACGTCTGGGAGCCAGATTTTTCCTTCCTGCATCAGCATGTCGAAGATGGGTTTGACATTAGTATCTTCGAAAGAGTAAGTCTCCTTTGGTTTTGGAGACTTTGCCGACTTTTTCTCAGGCTTCTTGGTCAAGGTAGCGACGATAGCCTATTTTTCCTTCCGTCACGGCTGCTATTGCCGCCATTATTGTTATTGTTGTTGCTGTTGCTATTGTTAGGACGCTTTCTATTTTCGACAGCAGTAGGGATATGGATCCCCAAGTGCCGAGCATCCTTGAGCTTCTTCTCAGTGTTGAAAGCACTTACAATGAACGTTGTCCAGTCTTTGAACTGGCTCTCGCCCATCCAGAGGCTGACTGTCGAGAGCATGTTCATCTGGCACATCTCTATTAGTGTGGCCTCGGGATTGCCATGAGGCAACCTTTAGCGCGGCCTGTCCTAATCACTCGATATAGTTTCGTGTCAGTTCCTTCTCACCCTGGGCGACGTCCATCAGAGAAAACATCGTCATATCATTTTGTGCATTATAGAATCTGTTAAGGAATAGACGCTTGAGGTCATCGAATGATGAGATACAATTATCTTCGAGACTATAAAACCAATCGAAAGCTACCCCTGCCAATGACCCAACGGAGAGCCTGGTAAGGATAGCATCGTTGTAGGATAAGTGTCCCATGGTGATCTCGAAGTAGCTCATGAAGCAACGAGGGGAGGACTTCCTATCAAACATGTTTATGTTAATGGGATTGTACATGGGCGGATACGGTACATCCCTCCACTCTATCGAGTATGGTTGCCGCACACCGAGATCACGGAGTGAGTCCCGATTGCTTATGGAGTCTAGGCGAGCCCGAAGTTCTCGGACCTCACTTCTTGCTTTCTTAGCTTTATCTTCTGTCGAAGGTGCCGACAAGCCAGGTAGAAGAGGATCACCGCCCATGGGTGAAGTGGTCGTATTTGAATCCTCGTTGTTTTCGTAGTCCATGTTTGCTTGCCCAGAGGCCCTTGCCCGCTGGGAGGCCAGCTTTGGCTTGATTTTCGCATAGTTTGGGGCAAAGTTTGCATTGACACACTCATTGTATGTATCATGTCTTCGAGAATCTTGAGGCACTGCCGATTACTAGGGCCTTCATGGTCATCTCTGGCATGTATAGCGTCCTCACACAAGAAAAAATGGAGGGGCAGTGGATGTCGTGCTCCCTGTCTCATACCCTTGTAGTGAGTAGTCATCAAGGAGGGCGGGAGCCATTGTATCTTCCTCATATTCAGATGGGATACTACCCCCAACGTATAAGATTGTATCGTCTTGGTGGGAGTAGCTACCCTCCAGGATCTCGAAGTCCATTCCTTAAGAATCATTGTCTCCTCGGAACGCCAGGTTGTCGTGTACATCCAGGGGGACACTACCCCCAACTTGGGCCACCCCCAGGGGTTTTGAGGAAGAACTAACCCCAGGGGCTGACAGCTTCTTCCTTGAGCGGGTGCCTTGGAAGGCACCTTCTGCAGGTGTCGTCGTCAGCCCTCCGGGTAGTCGCCTTCGTGATGCAGTGGTAAAGAGCGCTGTACTGGAGGTATTTAACTTCTTTCTTCCCTTAGTGGCGGGAATCTTTATAGTTTGGTAGGATGAGGTGAAGGTCAACTCCTCATCCTCTGAAACTTGCACCTGATCTTCGGGTTGTTGTCGGGTAGGTGCTTTTTGGTGTAGTCGCTAGAAGGTCTACTGCCTGTCTGTGAGTACTGCCGCTTTATCACAACAATAGTTGATAATGATATTGGTGTAGCTGTGACTCGGAGAGGGCACGTCGCACGCCGTAGTTGTTTTTCTTGCTTTGTGCTTGTGAGTAATCACGTCACACAAATCATGCAAAAGGTGTTTTACCTTTGCATCATCTTTATAAGTCCGGGTATCTCGGGCACACGGATGCGCAGGTGCTGTATTTGCTTCCTGACCTGGGATTCGTACATAAACATGCCCCGAGGTACCGATAGAAGACCTTTGAGACTGAACCTGTCCATTGGTCCCTGTGGGTTGGACGAATGGGTCAGTCTTGTACAATTGTTCGTCAGAGGCTCGTATAATAATTAGCGATGCCTATTGGCGATCAGTCGTATGAGCAGTTTCTTCAGCTTGATAGGCTTGTACTGCCCTAGACTTATTTAGCTTAGCTACCCAAGCGTTAGTATGAAAAGTCCAGCTTTGGGTTTTCACCATTCTCAATGGGTCGCATAGGAGCTGCACCGCATGAGATACGATAAAAAATAGAGGTTTTGTTGCTATTGGGGCCGCATGTGGCCTGCTGTCTGCAGTTGTGAGTTGATACCGCAAGGAAAGTCTTATGCAGCCTCCTCCTTGGCCGCATAAAAGTTGCCTCAGCACCAAAATATTTAGCATCATAGTATTTTCGTCTGCCATAGTCTGGGTGCTGAACAATTACTGCGTCAGCCCGGGATGCCGCATAGACGTAGACCTTCTAAGAGTTCTTCCGACGACCGTCATCGGCAATAGAGTGAGAGGCTGGAAGCGGCTTCTCCACAACTGAGTGAGGTGCATCAACCTTAACCATCCATGTTCTACGGGTCTTCTTTGGCTTGGCTATCCTTGGTGAAGGATTAATGTTTTCTTCAGAGAGCATGTCCTCGAACGCTTGCTGGTCGAAGCAGACCACCAGCATCTTTTGCGTCAAGCCTAGCTTGGCCGCATTAGATTATGTCACCGACTTCTCAATAGTAGAGAAGGATGTCTACAGCAGAGTCAATACCGTATTTGCCATTTAAATCAAAACAAGAACTAGGAGAAATGGATTTGATTAATAAACTAAGAAAGTACAAAGAAGATTCCTAGAAGATAATCTAAGTACAAATTTGTTATCTGGGGTGACAATGGAGAGTTAGGAGTGTAGAAACTCTCTTTACTCCGTGGATGATCCGATGCAGCAGCTCTTCTCTCTCCCTTGAGTGTTGATTTGCAGATAGCCAACCAGCCTTTTGCATGGGGGTAATACGATGTTATTTATAGTCGTCTAGTAGTTGTATGAATTTTGGCTGCATGGACGTTGGAGGTTGTCACATGTCTTGTCCTAACAGGAAGGAGTTACAATTGTGCACAAGACTGGACTTCAGCTGTCACGTGGATATTTCTTATTTTTTTATTGCTGAATATCTGGATGGTTCTTATCTTTTGTAGGCACGACTTAATCAAGTGGATACGTGGCCTCTATTGGGTTGGAGAGAATCACTCAGTTATAACAGTAAGATTTGGTTGATGTGGAATCTGGGACACGTGCGGCCAAAGACGCAAATAACGCACGGAGTCTAGAACGCATGGGCCAGAGCCGCTTAGGAGACATGGAGTCTGGGATGCATGGGCCAGAGCCACGTGGGACGCATGGAGTCTGGAATGCAAGGGCCAAAACTGCATGGGACACATGGAGTCTGCGATGCATGGGCTAGAGATTCATGGACCGCATGGAGTCTGGGACTCATGGGCCAGAGCCACATAGGATCTTTTATCGTATTGTACATGTGGCTCTGTAGTATCCTCGGACTTCTATCTCTTAGTATTTTCTCGTCCTTCGAGGCGATCACGAAAATCCTTTTTGTCAGGATTTTGTGTTAGGCGCCATCTTTGTTGTCAGGATGTCATGTCAGGTCGACCTGAGGCAAGTTGTCAAGACGCTTGTTTGGACCGCATGGGTGTCCCTTTTCTATGTTGTATGGTGTCCATTCTGTCCATCATCTGTCGAGTTTTATTTTGGGTCGTATGGACGTTGGGTGCATAGATGCTTCTTTTCCATGCTTCTACAACCCGGGACACTAGAACTTCTGGTACATGTTGCTCCTCGTGCTCCTCTATTGGTTCTATCATGATCCCTTCAGGTACAGGTGTTGCCTCTCGCTATGGACCAACAAATACTTATCCTGCTGAAATTACTAGTGCCCCACCCACCGATGCTGGAGAATCCTTAAGAAAAAGGAGAAAAGATAAATCAAGAACGGGACGAGAAAGGATCGAGAAATCAATGGTACAGAAGTCAAGCTGAGTTTCGAGGAGATACATTCAGGATTTCAAGGAGTAGTATGTTTGATTGAGATATCCTATGATCAAGCCATCCCATAAGTCTGAAAAAACCAGACCTGAATGGGCCACCACTAAAACATTGTTACGCCCCATAACAAAAATACTGGAGAGCGGGGGAATGACTCAGCCAACCATATCTTGCGGAATACCAAAGAAACCCGCAATGTGTTAAGGTTGTCTAGAGACAAAAGGGTGCATACTACAATCAAGCCTCCTAGGGTCAAGAACTTCTATTTTCTCAATCATTCAAACAAGTATCAGTAACATAGAATATTTCAAAGAAAGTTGTAAGGCGTCCCAAATGCTACATCAGAATTTTCTAGAGATCTAACAATACTAAATGATATGCCAGATACAAGATCAAAAGTATACATGATAGTTAATCAGCTGTAGTCTGAATATATTATAGTCATGTAGAAAACTAGTATCCAGATTCTTCGGCTAACATGTACCGGTTGGCTAAACGCCCAAAATAATATAGTTTACAAAAGACGAGCAGTAAAACAAGAAACCTACTCGTGACCCTCAGCAGTCATCCTTCTGGTGCGTGCCATCAGTGAAGGAGAAGTAAGCATGATCCTCAAGTGCTGGATCTAAACCTGGCCATGTAAAACTAGTCGGGTCAGACCCCAAATAGCAAGTACCAAAAAGGAAGCATGAAATAAAGAAACAAATCCAGTTCTATAGCATGAGATGCGTGTACCAACAATCAATGGCATATGTTCCATCCATGACATGATACGATACCCCTTCACCAAACAAGGATAAAAAGTTCCTAATCACATCAAGATAGAATACGTCCGTTGATTAAGGTCAAGCTAAAATGATTATGTGTCATAGTTTTAGTCCATAGTCTATCGTAAAACAACAGCGCAACCGAACAACCAAATAAGGACATGAGTTAAAATATCAAGACACAACAGCCTGTGTCCCTAATTCCACTCAACAGAAGGCAAAATACGCAAACAGAGATACAATATAAGAAACAACATAGCTTCGGTTCATGGATTATCGTAACATAACGATGAAACCTAACAACTAAACAAGAACATAGGCTGAATCATCATACCATGTTAGCCCACTTTACTGGCTAGACATATAATATAAGCGAATTAGATGGCCAATCATATATTACGGCTTGATATGTGATCTCTGGATTATCCCAGTAATGCAATATATAAGTATTCTCAGATTGTACCATAATCGATCAGGGCTGGCTGAACGAATGATATAACAAGTTTTTATATAAAGTGATGCACCAGTCCCTTGAAGGGGCACTGAGCTAATTATTAAATAGTAATAGTTTCAGGCTTTCTATAATAAAGATACTAGCTCCGTCTTATAATAAAATCAGATACTATACTCCACTAGTGTGGATGATATACAATATCTATGGTTGCCAGCCTTTACTTCCACCTAATTTAGGGTGGTTCGACATGTACGATCTCGAGATACCGTTTTCTCCTAATGCTCTATAAATTTAGTTGCCTATTAAACCCTAGGTTAATTAGAATCCTATGTCGTAGTCACATGGTCTTTTCTTTTTAGATATCGTACTTTAAGTATGGACACTCTTGATACGAATCCATATTATCATCCGAAAGTTAAATCTGGATTCAGCCAAATGTGATACAACAATCAGTACTATCTAGCCACGACTAAAGTCACTGTCCAATTACCAGATTCGTGCATGAAAATAATTACATATATTATATAGCAAGAGTGTGTGGCACTACGGCTCACCTTATTTATATCTGTCAAGTAGCACTCTCGGTGCGATCAAGTGTATTAGCACAGATACAATAGTCAGGGCAGGAACAAGTTCTAGAATAAAGATCATAGATAAGTTGTCACGTAGCAAGTTATTCCGGACAGGACAGTCAATCACTGGTCACATTAATTATTATTTTATTATATTGATAGATGAGGATAAAAGTAGTACGAGAACCCCTCGAGATCATATTCACAATCCTTAAACCAAACAAGGACCGGGATTGCAGATCCTCCCCCGAGTTGAACTACGCCCCTTATTTCATCCAACGTATAATAAGGTGGTCAAGGAAAAGTATTTTAATTAGCGAGTTAATAGATATAGGGCCACATCTACAGGGCTTATGTCAGGTGCTTAGTCAAATTTAGTATACAGTCACATCTGGATCATACAAGTCATTTCTAGATTTAACATATAACATCACAATTATTTAATCAAACGAAAACATTAAACCAAGCAAGTGTCCAACGTGTGCAAGAAATACAGTATCGCATAGGAATAATAGGTGCATAGGCAAGCTACCGCATGAGCAGGGTGTCGTATGAGACTGGGTGTCGCACGAAGTTGAGGCCATATAAGGACGCATAGGTGGCTTGGATGCATAGGAAAAGCAAAACCCACTCTTCATGAAATGTGCAATGTAACCATCAATAAATGCAAGTCAGAAGAAGTGACAGATGTGGCTGAAGTGACAAGCAATAAAGTATGTAAAAAAAGACAAAAAATATACAAAGTCGTGCCAATTTAGCGAGAATTTATGCGTCCAGAAGAAGAGAGACGCATAGCTCCTGGCCACATGGTCGACGAGGCGACATACTCCTCTTGGCTGCATACGCACTTGGATGCATAAAAGCTTTTGGGACTTAGTAAAATTTCTTCAACTTGTGAAGTTACATTCGTCCAAGTTCATGCATTTGGTCAAGGGGCGCATATGTAGTTTCAGTCATGCGTCCAATAAGATTGGCTGAATGCTGACTCGAGACGAGAAGTCCAGGTCGTATAACACAGCATAAAAAACTCCTTTGTCTCCTCCAACAGCAGCTTTTCGTCCATGGCCAAAAGCTCGAAAATAATTTTTTTTTTTATAGAAACCTCAAATAATGCCCAAAATCCAGCAAAATAAAGTTCTAATTACTCAAAATCAAGTGCTCATCAACATAGAACAACAAGTTTTCAAAAACATAAAGTTTAAGGAGATCAAAACCCAAAAAAACTCAAGAACACATGAAAAGCTTCTAAATTTAAAGTCTATATCTACACTAATTCATCCACCAAAATTAAAAATACCAAGTTCTAAATATATGGAGAAACGCATAATAAACATAATGGAACAATAAAATAGAGGGTTTTTTCATTCCTCATGCAAGGTGTACTTGCCTATGGAGGGACAGGAAAAACCTAAGAGAAATAATGGAAGAAGAATAATAAGAAAAGAGAGAATGAAGTTGGGTTATATATGGAGGGTTTGAGGTCTGGACCAAGGGTTTAACTCATGATCAAACCAAACCAACGAAATAAACCAAGAGCCAAGTGAACTAAAGAATGGGTCTAGTCTCTCTACAACATACAACTATGCTAGCAAAAAAATTAAATACGCTCCAAATACGAATATCGGGAACGTTGAGTGACAGTTTTGGTATATTTTGGTTATTTTAGTGTATTTAATAATTGGTTATACTCAGGTATTTACAAAAATTTCCATACTTTTTTTAACAACGGGTATACATATTCCAACAATCAGAACGAATCTAAAAGTGAATTAAAGATCGGAATGAACAACCACACCCAAAACCTAATTAACTTAAAATTCGTTCAACCCAATGAATTTGAAGATTCATTCAAACCCAATGAATCTACATATATGTTCGAACAGAATGAATCTAAATATTCGTTCAAACTCAAATAATATGAAATATAAAGTTTATCTTTGTACAAATTAACTAAAATCCTCAATATTTTTTTACTTTGATTGTACAATCAAACTTTCATTTTAATCCCCCACTTTGATTATATAATCAATAATTTTGTGAAAAATAACACAAATTGATATTATAATGAATACAAGAAGATGGTGATAACTTTAACCTTCAATTAGTAGAAATATATTAAAGTTATTGGTAGACTTAGCTTTAAACCAATTACTCTTTGCAATAAAACAGACAATACCATTACAAAACAGACAATACCGTACACATTACAATATCTTGATTGCAATAATTTCAAACATCATTTTAGTGCTTTTTTTTTGCCATGTGCTAATCTCCTGATTTCATGAATGATCTAAAGAGTAATCCTCTGAAGTCACCTCAGAAGCGACACCACTCCTACATTCACGTAGGTAAAGTTAATTTATATACCCCAATTACATAAATATTTATTTAACTTTATTAAGAACAAATATTACCCTTGTCACCGTTTTTGGTCACACTGATATGTCATAATCAAATTGAGCTATATTTGTCAATCAGTGTATCTAACTCACTTCAAACAACTTATTTTTACCCATTGAACCTTGTACTAATTGGTTTATTATTCTAAGGTTGGATTATTATTGTTGGTAATTTTTATTAGAGGTTTCAGCCATATTTCTTTGGGTGTTCCCTGTACAACTTCTCTTGGTAGGCTTTTAGTAAAATGATCTGTCAAATTATTACTACTCTTCACATATATTATTGTGATCACTCCATCCAATATCAATTGTCTCACAAACTTAGGTCTTAGAATTATATCCCTACAAAAATATAGGACTTTGGCGACGGACATATCCGTCATCGAGATGCCATTAAACAGGATTAGCAGCATCATAGCGACAGATATAGGGCAAATTTTGGGCAACGGTAGATGGCTCGTCGCTACCTTTTTTTTCATCGAGAAGTCAAACCTTCGATGTCTTCTCGACTACGTGACGACGTACGACTAGGCGGTGACTAGTTTTCAAACTAGTGATGGACTAGTTTGACGTTGGCATATCGACGCACTAGCGACCAACTCTCTATTGGATGATAGTCAGTGACAAACAAACAGCATATAAGGCATCTAGTTGGCGACATACTGGCGACAGATATTAGGATTCCGATACTGAAATTAGTTTATGATACTCACAAGGCGACGACTGGACAACTGCTTAATATATCACCTATGGGTCGCATGGATGTTGTTGTTCGTCGCAAAGCAGTCGCTCACCTTAGAATTCTCAGGTGATCGACGGCTCTTTATGTCGCATAGGCATCTCTGTCCATCACCAAGCCGACGCATACCATCGCTATGATGTACAAACTGAAAAAAATTAAATTATAGCACTCACCTTACATATACACTATATATCTTATCAATCATAGTATATCAACCACCCAACACAACCCATAATTTTTATTCAATCGGACCTTCAGTGGCACAAGACGCACACTAGAACCATACATTATACAATAGAATAAAAATAAAATTTAGATTCAAATAAAGACAAACATATAATCCATTAAGGATATATAAATATTATAATAATATTCTACATAAATCCAAATGTCCATACATACACAACTTCTATAATTAATAAATATACTGATCATGGGACTACATACATCACAACAATTAACAAATCTCAAATTAAAAAAATCATCGATCTGACGGTGGTTTTTGGTCCCGCAGATGAGGGAAGACGTCCGGAGGAATTGAGCTCACTATGTCATATGGTAGAGAGTTGAACATTCCAGTGGAAGTAAACTCAGGATTCTCGTCAATGTGATAGGAGATAGATAGGGACAGAGGCATTAACGGGAATTATACTCAGGATCCTTGTAATTAGTACTTTGCGTATTCTACCAGAGCAGAAACTAGAGCAAAAGGTGAAGTAGAGATTCACATTAAATTTTTTGGAAGATGCTGGGTCAAGCCTGACACCTATCGATAGGAATCCGGCTTTCCAAGAACCTATGAAAAACTTTTGCTTTGGCCTTTTCAATATGAAGCTCTGCGTCACCTTTTGGGGAGTTCTTACATTCTACACCACCTCCATGAAATTTACAATATTGACATTTGATGTCTTTTAACATAGTATTAATGCAAGTACATTAGGTTATATTTCACGTCCTACAATACATGTTACAAGTAAAAAATTTAATTTCCATTAAATAGGTGGATAAAAAAATAATCAAACTTTTACAAGCATAATTTTAGCAAGATAGATACATATTTAACCAGGAGTTGATGATAATTTACTGTTAATGACTTCCAAGAAGGAGACAAGTAGATCATAAAGCAAAAAAAAATACTAATACTATCGTACGAGCTAAAATTCTATACAGACGAAAATAACTCAATATTATTGTGCTAGAAAATGTAATTTATTTCTTAATTTTCTAAAAATTCCGTGGCATTAATAATTTATTGATTTGTGAATCCATTTATGCACGTTGTATGAGAGGATTCAAATATCCTTCAATTACTAATACATAACTAAAGTTACAAAAATTTAAGAACAAAAATTATATTTATCCTCATAAATAATTTTGAGTTATTTTTATCTTCCAAGAACTCTAACTCGTACGATAATATTATCATTTTCTCTAGCACAAAGACCTATTATCTCATTCCTGCAAGTCATTGGTAACAACAAACTGTCATCAACACATTCTTAAATAGGTATTCATTTTAGCAAATTGTGCAGTTAGAAATACATACAAGAAAAGAGTATTGGATCCATACATTAGCATTGCCAAGTATAGGAAGGACATAAATGAAGAAGTATATGTATTTGACTCTAGTATCGTGCCAATACATACATGATATGGCTGGCTCAAAATACTATAAGAAATTTATTCTAGCATATATTAGTGGCGATCATCTAAGTTATGTTCTGTCACGCCCTAGAACTATAATACTGGAGAGCGGGGCTGACAAGGCCAGCTACGTATATTTAGAGCACTCTGGTACTACTATAAACCATTATTCAATCTTAGGTCCAACAAACCCTAATGTCTCAATCACAAGAACAAAAGGAATAATATCAAGATATAAGATCAGCTAAAATATAAAAGTAAAGTGTCACAAACTATAATATATAGATTATCATGGTGCTAGTAAACACAGAATGAATAAACTAGCCAAAATCTGAGTCATACATAATTAACCCTGGCATATGGCAATCATGCTATTGCCTGTAGGCTAACTGATCAAACCAAAATATGATCTAAACATGTGTCCTATGGCTAAACGCCAACAAAAGTAGAATATACATCAGATTAGGGAAGTAAGAAAATCCACTCAAGCCGTCTGGTGCTCCTGGTAGCCACCATCCTCAAGAAAGTACGGAAGATCCTTCGGTGCTGCTACTGGATCTGGCCATACAAAACCAGTAGGGTCAGACCCCCAAAAAGCAAGTAACACAAAGGAAGTCAATATAGGAACTTAAACCAACAACACAAGCAATACAAATACTAAAAGTAAAGACTGAATGTAAAAGATCTCAGGATAGTAAAAAAATACTGTAAACCTGCAATGAGACATATCCTGAACTGGTAATCAATAGAGTAACAAGTGTAAAAAATAAAAGTATGATCATGTAAAGCCTAGACTGTCCATCATCCATAAATCACGGCAAATCATATAAGTATGGCTTGATACTTTAACTAACTAGGGTTATCATAATCCTAATTATTAACAACTACAATGCAACGAGATACTAGAGTTTCTTCTGATCGCATGCCCCGCAGTCCATCCGGGATATCCATACGCACAAACCAGCACTAGATACTCCTTAAGATACTCCACAATATAAACCACTGGATACTCCATAAGATAACTATATGAATAACCGGGACTGCATGCAATCAAGAAAAATTCCTAGCCATGTACTAAGTGAATCTCTAGTTATTAACCACTAGCAGCTTCTTATATGAATCTGGGTATGGCATTTCGCAGAATCCATCCTAGACATGATGCAACAAAACAAGTTCTAATAATAATTTAAACAGGTTTTTAATTCACATTGCACATACGGACTCATGTATGACCCAACAATAATCAAGCCACGTGTAATCAAGTGAAGACAGGTAAAGCCATGTCAATCCAGGTAAATCCAGGTAAAGCCATATAAAACCAGGTAAAGCCATATACAACCCTATAAATTCATGTCCAACCAGATAAAACCAAGTGAAACCAAGTCAAGCCATGTCCGGTGTAGCCATGTAAAGTCATGCCAAGTCAAGTTCAGACAATCATGTCATCACGTGTAGCCGAGCAAAGCAGGGTAAAATCGAGTAAAGCCAAGTCAAGTCAAGTTATCTGAAACCATGTAAGTTTATGTCCAAATCAGGTCAAGTCATCGCGTGTCCAAACAAAAGCATAACTATCATAACAAAATAATAAAAAACCAAGAATTCCTAAAGAAAGAGCACGATCGGTATATCGTCGGTACAGTCCAATACAACGTTGGTACACCGGACCAGAGATAGAAAAATACAGCAAGTTTTGGATTTAAACAAATCGGTATACCGTCGGTATATTATAGTGTACCTTCGGTATATTATAGTATATCGTCGGTATGTCGTTCCAAGTAGGCAAAATATTACTGGAAAATAAAGTTCCACAAATCGGTATACCGTCGACACATCCCAATACATCGTCGGTATGTCGGCCAAGACAAATATCCTGAAGTCGGTCAATAATGTCGTCATAATCGGTATACCGTCGTTATAGTATAGTACACCATCGGTATGCCGATAGGGTTCATAAAAAATATCTAGAAATCAAGTCGGTTGAAATAAGTATAACGTCGGTATACTGTAGTATACCGTCGGTATGCCGGTTTTCAAGGATAAACATGGTTAAAGTCTAGTCAAGTATTATTTCCAGAATCCAAATCAATTCCCAAAAATTACCAAAATCAAGTCTAGCAGAAAGTCAAGTCTAGGTTAAGTCTCATATCATAATATAAAATAAATCTCACGGTCATAACTTTGGTACTATTTCGGTTGCCGAATTACCAAAACAGAACGGAACAAGATTCAATCAGAAATCAAAATTGAGACGGTCACTAGGCCAGAAATCACTTTATGAACAATAAGAGTAAAGCAAGTTTAAGCTAAAAAGCAACAACTAAGCTCCAGGAAAGTAAAATGGCAGAAAGTAAAAGAAGTTCACAAAATCGACATGGTGTACTAGTGTAATACGAGCTCCCAGCCTAAACCTTCTTGTCCACCACCACGAAGGAGTTCAGAAACCACACTCCAGGTCTTAAGAGCAAACTTCCAAGCTCGAGAAAGAAATAAAGAAGAGAGGAGAGAGAAAGAGAAGGAAAGAAATAAAAAGAATCAAGTACTATTTTTAGAGAAATATCTCAAAAATATCTTAAAAAAATACTCAAAATTATCTCGAAAGTGAAACAAATATTTGTCGGACAGTATACTATCGGTATACCATAGTATACCGTCGGTATACCGGTCAGGTAGTAAAGTTTTAATTTTGAGAATTTTTGAGTTTTCTCGAGATCCAATAAAATGCAATAACTATCACAAAAATATGTATCCGCATAAAATTCTAATACTGTTAGACGAGTCTCATAACTCTCCCCTCCTTAGAAAAATTTTGTCCTCAAAATTTCCATAAGGATCCAAACGCAACTAACAAGAAAATCCAAGAAAGCCAGCATTAAACCGAAAAAAGCAGGAAACTCATATGAGCATGAAATTTTCTAGGCAACAACAAGAAATCAAAAAGTAAAAATAACATACATAATAGATAAGCTAACAATCAATCACATGCACAAGCTAAGATAGGACACGGGTATACGAATAAGTATACCTCCCAAGCCGAAGAAAAATGGATAACGAGTACGCATATCGTCCTCGCGCTCCCATGTTGACTCATCCAGTGAGTGATGCACCCAAGCAACACGAACTAATCTGATAGTCTAGTTCTTGAGAACCTTCTTCCTCTGGTCCAAAATAGACACGGGCCTCTCCTCATATGATAGGTCGGTGCCAATGACCAACTCAAAATAATCTAGGATATGGCTTTGGTTTGCAATATATCGGCACAACTGAGATACGTAAAAGACGTCATGTACCTCATGAAATGATGGTGGAAGAGCTAGACGATATGATACATCTCCAACTCGCTCGAGAATATTGAACGGGCCTATATATCTGGGACTAAGCTTTCCTATACTCCAAATATGATAACTCCATGGGTAGATAAAATCCTCATAAATACATGGTAGCCGACAGAGAACTCAAGATGACGACGGTGCTGATCTGCCCAATAACGCTGGCGATCCTGAGCCACTCTGAGATGCTCTCTAATATATCTGATCACTCCAACCAACTGAGCAATCATCTTTAGACCAACCATTTGTCTCTCGCCAATGTTATTCCAAGCTAACAGTGATCTACATCTTCTACTATACAAGGCCTCGAAGGGTGCCATCTGAATGCTTGCCTGGAGCTATTGTTAAAGGAGAACTCTTTTAAATACAAGTGATCCTCTCAAGATGCACTAAAGTCAAGTATACAAGCTCGAAGTATATCCTTCAAAGTCTGAATAGTATGCTCCGATTGCCCATCTGTCTGCGGATGGTAGGCTGAACTAAATTTCAACCTAGTACCCAGAATCTGCAGTAAGCTCTGCCAAAAATGAGATGTGAACCGAGAATCTTTATCTAAGACTATGTTAACCTACCCACCATGCAATCTAACTATCTGCCTCATGTACATCTCAGCTAGTTGCTCTGTAGACTGGCCTACTCTAAAAGGAAGAAAGTGAGTAACCTTCGTGAGTCAATCCACTATAACCCATATAGCATCTCTGCCAGATGGGGATCTAGGAAGACCGGTTACAAAGTCCATAGTAATTTGGTCCCACTTCCACTCTGAAATTGGTAAAGGCTGAAGTAGTCCGTCCGGTCTCTGATGCAAAGCCTTGACCTACTGATAGACTAAACATAGAGAAATAAACTGAGCTATTTTCCTCTTTATATCATTCAACCAAAAGTGTTGATGAATATCCTAATATATTTTTGTCCCTTCTGGATGCACTGACTACTGAGAAATATGGGATTCTGATATAATCTCTTCGCGAATATCTCTGATTCCCAAACATGAGAGTTCTATCCTCGTGAATGCTCAACTCTGGTCTGCGTCTTGACTCACACTCTACCCTGATTTGCTAAAATCTGACATCACTAGTCTGCTCTGCTCTTATCTTCTCAACTATAGAAGACTGAACCTGCAGACTCGCCATAAAATCGGTATTGTCAGGTAATGCTACCTCGATACCCATGAAGATCCTCCAAAATATGGCGCTACTCTATCACGAAGTAAGCTCATCTTCTGCTCAAGACGTCTGCTACGATATTGGCCTTTCCTGGATGATACTGAAGGTCAAGATCGTAGTCTGACAATAACTCGAGCCACCTTTCCTGACGCATATTGAGTTTATTTTGTGTGAACACATACCTCAAGCTCTTGTGGTCTGTAAAGATCTCCACTCGATCACCATATAGGTAATGCCTCCAGAGCTTAAGTGCAAACACTACTACTGCCTGGTGGATCTATTACCCTTTTGCGTACTTGTGCTGCAGGTAATAGATTTGAAACAAACCATATTATAGGTAATATGGACGTGATAAGTTTTATTGATTTTAAGGACATCCTACTAGGGGATTTTGGTAGATCTATTACCATTTTTTGCACTTGTGGTACGAGTAATATAATCGAAACAAACCCTATCAGAGGTAAATGTGATAGGTTTTGTGGATTTTAAGAAAATCCCCCAACGGGTGTCACGCCCCAGTCCCAAAATACGTAGGACTAGGAATACGTAACACGCCCAGCCGTATATATACGAACTCCAATATATGGAAACCATATACACACGTACGCTGTACATGAATATTCAATCCACCAGTAGTAATATACTGTCACAACAAGTCATACACAATCTATATCTCATCCACAGCACAAATAATAAGTAGGAATAAAGAGCTGAATAATATCTGAATATCAAGATGAGTATCAAGTCTGATAGTCGGGTGGAAACAAATCCACTACAAAACGACTATACTGAAGTAGCAACAAGGATCTCTAAGCAGCGGTAATAAATCACAGATACTCCGAAGGTAAGACCTCCTCAGTCTAGTAAGTGGAGTCAGGTCTAGGTTCATACTCCTGCGGATACTCCTACTCGTCCATATCTGGAAATGGACCAGGTCTTCAGAGGGACGTAACAAGATACATAATAATAGGCCAATAAAGTACTGAAAAGTAAACATCCAATGGGTCGTCTAACCGTCTAAGTGAATGCAATTCGAGAACAACTTTCCAATACGTGGGCTATCTGGCCATAATAGGATTGGCATAATTCTCTTGGAGAATCAGGGGCCTACAAGCATGTCGTCTTTTGAACGACAGAGGCCGCCTGAAAATATATAGTGGTCATCATCACCTATTTCTCTGACAGAGAATCCGGGCGTTACAGGAGAAAAGTACAAAGGAGCCCAAACGCCTTACTTATTGTTCTCCCTACCCCATGCTCTAGGCATGTCATATCTATGACACGATAAAACCACTAAATAACTGCCAGGTCTACTAGTATACAAAGTTTCTATCAGCAGTCATCCCTAACGCACGGCTCATACGTAAAGAAGGCCAACCCAATACGTAGTCCGGGATCTATATGAGACTCACAACTCGTATAATAACTGTGTCATGGCCAATGAACCAAATAATGCTTCATAATAATAGGGCAGTCTCATAAACAAGGTCCAATGCAAATACATAAATAAAACAGAATACGATGATACCGTCTTTGCACCCAAGTTTCCTTGGACGCGCAGTTTATATAGCAATTAAAATAAATGAACTAAATAAGCAGAAATAAACTATGCAGATATCATATGGAATGTAAATAATAGTACGATGGCAAGGTATACTTGCCGAGCAAGAGTTCTGTAGAGTGTACGTCCAAAACAGTGTTAAGTTTAGTGGAAGAATTGGAGATAGGGTTTGGAAGAGTTTGTTGTAGTATATATCGAGATAAAGAGGCAGTGGGGGTTTGAAGTCGGTTCCGCACGGGGGATATTTATTTTAGTGGTTTAAAAACCACTACTGCTGCTGTTTCTTTCTTTCTTTGGTCTTGGTTTCGGTTGAAGGGTGTTTAGTAATAATAGATAAAGAGGCGGTGGAATGAGAAGGCTAACACGCACGGAGAAGGGAAAGGGAAGTTAGTTTTTGCTACTGTTGCTATTGATATTTTGCTCCCCTAACGGATCCGGATAGGAGCTGCACGGGTAGTGGGTTCAAGCGGGTAGGGTAGAGGCTAAGGGGTTAACGGTTTTGGGTAGAGATCCAATAGGAATTTCTTTTCTAATTAATTATATATATATATACATAGAAAAATTCTAAAAATTATATTGGTGCACCCATTAAGCTAACAATTGTCCAAAGGGTCTCCTACATGGAATAAATTAGAAAAAATTTATAAAGGCTCCATAAATCCCCAAAATGCACAAACACCTCAAATAAAATTAAATAAAAGCTATTTCCTCTATTTAGCTCATAACTACTATAATTAAATAATTAATACGGTTTATAAAATTAAGGGTCTTACATTCTACCCAACATATAAAAATTTCGTCCTCGAAATTAAAATAGGGTAGGGTTTCTCTATATAATCTCTCTTGATCACAATCTAAAAGAATTCACCTCATGTTTAATAATGTAATTTCTACCCACCTTAGAATTTACCTATCTATCAAAATAGGCCATATATCTAAGAAAACTATTCCTCAAATTATTTAATCATGTTATTCAATCCTCAAAGATTATACAAAATATATCACCTATGATATACCCTTAATTTTGGGAAGTAATCATCAAATAATGTGATTGGTCTATGGGGTATATCTAGTACTATCTGTACATCAAACTTATACCAAGCACAAGGTTTTGTCTTTCCGAAGTAAGGGAAGATAGAGAGCAATAATAAAGAATTCCAGGTGAAGGTGATAGAATACAAGTACGAGGTTCAAGGAGTTTTAAAGAATTCAATTGGGAATCGTCAAGGCGGGTATGGATTAAAATCATATTTTGGTAATTCTTATTCACATGCTCGTATCAGTACAGTTCTATAACCGATGCGATATGCCAGACATGTCTAGGGCAAGTATATTCGTCTACTAGTCAACTATGTATCTCAATCCACGTAAAGTAGTATTGTGAAGGGAGAACCAAGTGCACTATGGTTGCTCAGACCGTAATACACTGATTCTGAAATGTATTAATGTATGCATCCACTAATACATATATCATGAACAATCTCGATAAAAGAATAAGCTTGCAAAACTAGGCTGTAACAGCAGCATAAGTCAAGGTAGTTCAGAAAATAGAAATACGCTAGATTATGATGAGAGATATTACAAAATAATTTGAGTCACAAAGAGATAAGACTTTACAGTCTCTACAGTTATCATACTAACTCCTTGTCTAAGTCGCTATTTGACCAAATAGGGTCTGGGCCTCTAAAATTATCTTCTTATGCTAGCGTACCATTAATGTCATTCAACTATACTTTATTAAGGAGTCAAGAGGACTATGTGATACTAGGTTGTGAGGCATACTACCCAACTTATAATAATAAACTAATACTGTAATTGCCTTGAGGGGACTCTTCAGAATAACCTGGTCCTTGTAAATAAGATAGAACTCTTGTTAGGGTATACGAGAAAATATCTTGGTACTCATTAAGGTCTCCTATTGCATTATATAGGTAGTGGTCATCTTAAGTCTTAATCATGGTACTTATAGGACAAGTATCGATATTAAGAATTGAAGGGTTACTGGCTCTCAAGTGAAATAGAATATAACTTGTATCGAGTTATGGATACATATTATGGGATCTACAACTAAAGGATAATGATCACAGTCTAAATGAATAACTCAACTATCATGCTCTAACTACTAAGCACATAATTCAAAATTCAAGATTGCAACTATAACCTTAGCAAACTAGATATCTTAACATAGAATAAAATCACTCGGTCTACAATCAGAAGTGTCAGGTGGCACGAGTTGAAAGATGAAGAATAGAAGAACCTAATTAGTTATCGCACAACTAGCGAGCGCTAAGGGTTCAGAGGAACAAGTCATAAAGATAGAAAGACTCTATATAATGTTATGGTTTCTTGAGGGAAGGTGGTTGCTAATCTCTATGTTCGAGGTATGATCAAGAAAATTGTTCTAGTCATTCCCCTTGGCTTCCTAAGATACTGTTCTGCTAATATCAAGTCAAGAAGCTAAAGTTTGTAGTGCTCTAGTACTATCTCACCATGAAAAGCTAGGTTAGTCCTAATATTCAACCTTGGATTTCTATTGGGTCCTCAATACTAGGGTCAAACACTATGGCCAAACTTCTAACTAACTCTAGTAGTGTCTATACTACTCTCAAGTTTTCATAAATACATCAAGGGGTAATGGTAAACCAATCTATAGGTAAGGGACGCTAGGGTTCATCAAGTATTATGAACTCAGTGATGTGTCAATACTCTAGTTGTATTCTTAATAGGAAGGTTACCCTACTTAGTATCTAACAACAGAGACTTATATATTCTAGGAGGGGCTATACTCAAGGAACTATTAGGAAGGTACAAGAATCAAGCAGGATATAATTTATTAAATAGAATGTAGGAGAATGAAATATGCTGGGGAATTTTTTGCATATTTACAATCAAAAAAACCTCCAACATACATGAAGTCCCTCCCTAGGTAAAACAGGTTGCTAGACTGTCCGCGTAAAGCAGAGCTTCAAAGTTGTTGGCGTAAAACAGAGATTCAAGAAAGTTTTTGCGTAAAGTAAGACTTCAGAGTTGTTCGCGTAAAGCAGGGAAGCGTAAAGTAAAGCTTCAGAATTGTCTGCGTAAAGTAGAGAATCAAGAAAGTTTTGTCGTAAAATATAGCTTCAGAATTGTCTGGGTAAAAGTCTGCGTAAAAGTTTCTGCGCGTAAAGGATCTGTGCGTAAAATTTGCCCGCATAAAGTCTGCATAAAAATCTGTCTGCATAAAGTTTGCACGTAAAATCTGCGTGCGTAAAGTCTGCGTAAAAATCTGCGCGTAAAATCTTCAAAAAATTTGCGCGTAAAATCTGCGTAAAAATCTACCTGCGTAAAATTTACGAAAAAGGTCTGCGCATAAAATCTGCGTGCGTAAAGTTTGGCATACGTTGTAGCATAAAGTTTGTACGAGGAACTCTTCGTATTCCTCGGATGAATTTGTCAGACAAATCAGTGAAGCTGACATCTGATAAAAGTATGGCACGATGATCGAGAGGACGGCTGTGATGATAATTTTGCACAGAGACCCAGGTTGTCGTTTAGTGACATATTTGATACAAGTTATTTCTACACATCCAAAAGGAAGAAAGTGGAGTCTTCTGAATATGCTGCCTATTCTACATTGATACAAATAAGTTTTTACGCTCAAGATAAGACAAAGTCGACAAAACTGAGTTTTTATGCTCAAGATAAGACAAAATCAGACACCACGTCAAAAGGCTATTTTCTGCACAGGGCTCGAGGCATATCACTGCATTTAATGCACGAGATTTGGTCTAATTGGTCATGACTGGGAAAACTAAGACTATGACAATACGCTCCCATCACCATCCTTACATTTTACGCCTAATCAGGCTATTCTACGCTGGTTATCTATTATTTAGGAATTACCAAGTTTACGCGGGGATAATTACCTACGTGGCTTGCATGCGTTACCTTATAAAGGGATACGTGTCATACGCAGATTGAACGTGGGTAGCAGTTGTCATAACCGCAGCATAAAGGAGACAATCTTCTTCATAGTTTGGCCTTTACGCCAATAAGACAGTCATTTGGCTTTTTACGCCAACCAGACAGTCTTTTGGCTTTTACGCCAACATGACAGTCATTTGACTTTTACGCCAACAACAGTCATTTGGCTTTTTATGCCAACAATGGTAAAGGGTCTGGTCACAAGATAAAGGTTTCTTGGCGTAAAATATGTTTATCCAAATATAGGATGGTTGAAAAGGAAGAATCACTACCAGAAAAATTCAAATTAGCGACGTCTAAAAACGTCGCTAAATAACCAAACAACGTCGCTAAGTTAGTTTAGCGACGTAAGTAGCGACATTTTAAAGAAGTCGGAAAAAATAAAGTCGCTAAAACAAAATCGTCGCTAAACGTCGCTATGCTGACATTTTAGCGACTTTAATGTGTCGCTAAATTTAATGACGTTTAGCGACGAAGCGTCACTAATTAGCGACGTTTAATAAAGTCGCTAAACATCGCTAATTAGCGACTTATATAGCAATGTTACACCGACGTCTTTAATGACCTAGCAATACTGCCATGTCAGCAGTTTGCGAAGTACAGCGACAATTTTAGCGACTTCGTTAGCGACGACTTTAGCGTCGTGTAACAGCATGCTAATTAGCGACGTAGTTAGTGACGTAAATAAACGTCGCTAAACGTCGCTAAAAATGTCGCTAATTTTCAGAAAAAAATAAAATAAAATATTATTGAATTGCATTTATGGGTTTGCCAACCCCCTTGGGTTCATTATCAAGTATATGATGGTAGTAGAAATAATTGAATAAAGGACACAGTAGCAGCACCAAGGGGGAAAATTCTAGTGCACTGGGTAAATACAGGCCAAGTGTCAATCATCAGTTGTAAACCAAAATATATTAGGAACTGTGTGAATATCAGTGAATTAAGACAGTAATATCTGTATTATGTGTTGGTCTTAATGTACTCAGAGATAGAGAGAGTGTGTGTATTATAATTCAGTGTATTTGAGTTTGTACAGGGACTGTGTATTATATTGCAACTTGTATCATTGAACTGGAAAAAAAAGGGAAAAACAGGCACTGAACACTCAACACCGGTAAAATAACATATTTAATATGAATAATATAATAAAATTTGAAGAAAAAAAAGCATCCATTAAATCTCATCATAAAGAATATAGAAAATTTATATCCATACAATCGCATCCTAAATAATAATAAAAAAAAAATTGAGTAACTAGCTATACTACTGCGGATCTGTAGGAGGCTGACCACCGGCGCGCTTGAAGGATAAGAACTGCTCATACTCGTCCCGTGGAATCAAAACCGATGTCGATGGAGAAGGAAGTGACGTCGGTGGAGTCTGTATTGATGTAGGCACACCAGGAGGCCGTGCCCGCTCCAAGTCTGCGAGTCGCTGGTTGTAAGAATCCATGGTAGATAGCAGCCTCGTACTGCTATGAACCATTGAATCCTGCATCATCGTCAGCCTCTCGCCCATCGATAGCTGTGCTGTAGCTCCATGTTGTTGCGTTTTGTCGAGGATCTAATATCATTTGTCAAATCTCGGAGCTCCGTCATGCTGCGGTCGAGCATATCGAATCGTACGATGAGCATCGGATCGTCCGCCTACGGCTGGGACCGGGGCTAATCCTCCATCCTTTGCAGTAACTCGTCACAGAGAGATGCAATCTGACGGTCCACGGCCTCCTGGACGGCCTCCTGGACTCTGGCCGATGACTGCGAGGGCTGCGACTGCGAGGGCTGTGTGGAATGCGCAGTTGTCGGGGAGGCCCTAGATGACTGCGTCACAACCAGGGTGCCATAGGAGCCCGTACCGTAGTACGTACCCCTCTGGAGACCACCAGCTGCGGTCACCCACAGGTCGTCCGCCGACGGAGCTAGAGCGGGCTGCGACGAAGTACCAGCCTCTCCAGGTGTAGGTGCACTAGCAGTCGCCCGCTCACACAGCCTAAGATACTCGGCCTAGAAAGGTTTGGAAACTCAATAATTGCCTAAGTTATATTAAAATTAACACAAAGTAAAGTAATACTTACATAGGTCTGCGAGGCCCTCTCATCAATGAAATTTTTGTCCTAGCGATGGGTAGCCAAGAAGACGGACACCATGTTTGCATCCTCACCCCTCTGTACCTGTTAAAAATATATTATTTATTACTAAACTTAAACATTTTTTCCAAGTACCATTTTATGGTACTTATATTAAAATAATATATTTTAAAAGAAAAAATATACCAAACGACGGAAATATTTCGCCATCGGAATCGAGCCACCACACCACTTGGCAGCATTCCGCCTAGCCGCCTTGGCCTTCTCAGACCTTTCCTTGTAGCTCGGATCGTCGAATCTAGCCCTCATCGCAGTCCACTGCTCAGGCGTGATCCAACCTTGGATCGGTTTTCCAGCACGATCACGAGCCTTCTGGTCATCCAGAGCATCTTGGATAAGCTTGGTGTCAACGGTAGGAAAGAGCCGCTCAATCAACTCAGCCCGGTACGGAGGATAAAAATACGTTTGCTACAATAAATAATTTAGTAAGTTAGCATCACGGATAAGTTATATAATATGCATAAATTAGAGAATTTATTTAATATACTTTTACCTGGAAGTGCGTAAACCAGAATGCCTTCCTCTCCTCCGGAGCCTCAGAGTAGTTGATCCAAGGGCCACCGTAGTTGTTCCTCAGAAATTGGCCTAGGCGTCTCTGAACTGACGATGGACGATATCTATACAAAGATAATAATTTAGAATACTGAAAAAGTCAATATACGATGAATAAAGAAATACACGATATATATTATACTAAACCATCTAATTGACTTACTTTGTACTGTCGGCCCAAATCTCTGTCCTCGTCTCCTCCGGAGGTGCGCATGGAGGATCTTGCTGATGCTGGGACAACGTGGGCACAACCTCCTCGACATGCTAATCTGTCCCTATGGTTTCGTCAGCAGGAGGAACGCTGGACGAGGGTGTACTATCACGCTTGGAACTATTCGTCCCAACAGTCGGAGATGTGAGTGATCGATATACTGGAGTACTGGGCGACGATGATCCGGATCCAACAGTATGCAGTACCGAAGGAGCACTTTGTCTACCTCGGGACCTGCCGAATCCTCTGCGTCGTCCTGTCATATCTGATAACAACATATGATGAATATAGAGAAACACAAATATATAGTACATTCTACAGTCGAAATGTGATGCATATCTCAAAGTATTCTACAGTCAAAATATAATACATATATTCATTAATGGGTACATCTACTTCGTCAATTTTCCAACCTTGATCTACATTCTACAGTCAAAATATAGTTATATTCTATATGCAATATATTTTATTTTCAATCATCTTCAGAAAATTTATCTTGTTCGCCTTCCTCGTCCTCCTCTTTCTCTTCCTCTTCCTCGTCTTCACTTTCATCTACTTCGTCTTCCTCTTTAGATAATTCTACATCTTCTACATTATTACTCGTGTAATGAGTAACTTCCGTTGAGTCCACATCTATAATATTTGTTACAAGAGGTAGATCGTCCTCCTGATAAGCTATTTCGTCAATGTTAAAGTTATTTCTAGCTTTAGTCTTGTATACTGCCCACCAATCCGACCTCGCTGTCCGCCATCTAGGATAAGTTGTGAAGTACACGAGCTGAGCCTGACTTGATAGGACAAATGGTTCGTAGCCTTGATATCTACGCTTGTAGTTTATATCCACAAGGCCATGCTTGTCAATTTTTGAACCTTGATCTTGAATCCGATCGAACAATTCACACCTGAATAGCACGATATTAGCAGGTTCTGTGCCATAATTATATGTCAACTCCACAATCTCTCGTAAGATGCCAAAAAAATCATTGCCCGGATTGACGTCTTTGTAGTTCGAAGATTTGATACACAAACAACTATTTTTCGTGGAATCAAGATCCAGAAAGCTGTCTCTGATAGGAGCATTTGTTGACTTGAACCTGAACCCATTCATATAGAAACTTGGCCATATTTTTACGGCAGTAATTGGTCCCTTGGCTAGAGTTCTAATATATTCAGTCTCGGGTGTTATTAGACGATCGACCTAAATACCAAAGTAGCGATAGTAAGTTATTTATTTTGCAAGTGCAGAAATAAAAAGTAATTACCAAGCATCTTACATATGCACTCAACTAAGAAGGAAAATGGCATCTCATATCTTGTTCTATATTTTCATCTGTTATGTAGGGTCTAACCGACCTCAACTCATCATTATATGTGCTGAAAAATAATGAAGCAACTGCTGATTAGTAGCATAATAGTATCTTATACTATTACATTGAGATGATGTAAACGTGGACCTATTAATTACTTACCCCTCTAGCTTCTCTACTTCATCCTCGTCACAATTGAGTAATATATACAATTGAGCAGCCCTTAGCTCATTGTCATTCAAATATCTCTTCTTCATTTTTTTTGAAGGCTTTTCGGACGCATTGAATACTTTGAGTATTGCATCATTAGATTCCTGATATGCGTCATCGTTTCTCGGATCTTTTGTCCTATTAGTAACAACATGCGGTTTAAAATACGTCGAGCAAAAGTTTATAATCTCCTCGAGAATATAAGCTTCACAAATAGAGCCCTCAACCCGTGCCTTATTTTTTACCTTTCTCTTTAGGTGATTCAGATGCCGCTCAAAGGGGTACATCCATCGATAACCGACAGGACCACCAACACGTGCCTCATAGAAAAGATGAATTGGCAAATGCTCCATAGAGTCGAAGAATCCAGAAGAAAACACCTTCTCGAGCTTACATAGTGTTACCGCAATGTCCTTCTCTTGCTTTTCTAGACGATGGACGAGAAACTTAGTACAACAAAGATCTCTGAAGAATATGCTCAGCTCTGTCAATGGGTCCTAAACGACCTGCGATAAGATTTCTCGAAATACAATAGGAATTAACCTCTCCATGAATACGTGACAATCGTGGCTCTTCATACCCACCAGTTTGTTCTCCTTGAGGTCGACGCATCTTCTCAAGTTCGACACGTACTCGTCTGGAAACTTTAGACCCTGAATCCACCAACAAAGTCTACCTTTATCCTCTTTCTCCAGTGAGAAAACTGACTTAGGTTGCTTTAACTTTCCATTCCCCTCCTCTATCAAATGCAATACAGGACGTCTACATATTTCTTCTAAGTCCAACCTGGCCTTTGGATTATCTTTCGTCTTTCCCTTTACCTCCATTACAGTATTAATTATGTTATCAAACACATTCTTCTCGATATGCATGACATCAAGGTTATGTCTGATCAGATTGGTGCTCCAATATGGCAGATCCCAGAATATACTCCTCTTCATCCAGTTATGGGTGCGACCAAATCTGTCACACTTTTATCCCTTAGCAGGCTCTTCGATAGCACTTGGTAAATCTTTTACCTATTCCCATATCGTGTATCCGGGCCACCTTGATGGTGGATTGGCCTTCTCCACAATTCCCGTACGAAAAGCATTTTGGTTCCTCCGGTACGGATGATCCTTCGGCAAAAATTGTCGATGACAATCGAAGAAGCACGGTTTGCCTCCGTGTTTCAAACGGAAAGCCTGAGTACGGTCCATGCAATACGGACATGAGAGACGACCATGGGTGCTCCATCTCGATAATATTCCATAGGCCAAAAAGTCGTTAATGGTCCACATAAGTGCTGCCCTCATCTGAAAATTCTGCTTTCTAGAAATATTGTACGTATTGGCACCTACTTTCCACAGCTGATTCAACTCATCTATCAAAGGCTGTAAATACACATCGATGTTCCTCTTCAGATTGTTCGGACCTGGGATAATAACGGTTAGGAACATATACGGAGTCTTCATGCACATCCAAGGCGGTAGATTGTACGGACTGACGATCACAGGCCAACACAAATACTGGGAGCCCGAAAGTCTGAAATGGGGTAAAACCGTCAAAGGAGAGCCCCAATCTGACATTACGCGCTTCCTCGGCAAAATGTGGATACTCTCGATCAAAGTGCTTCCATGCTTCTCCATCGGATGGATGATCCAATACTCCTTCGATCTGTTTTCATCTGTACTAACTCATGTTTTTTGCAGTCTCCTTAACCATAAACAACTGCTGCAACCGCGGCGTCAAAGGCAAGTAGTGCATCGAATCGGTAGGCTTCCTTGTACCAACAAAATTTTCTCTAACAGTGGCCTTGTAGCGATCAGCACTACATAATCTGCACGCATCTTCATCCTTGTCGTCTTTGTAGTACAACATGCACCCGTTGCGACATGCATCAATTTTCTCGTATCCCATCCAAAGCGATCTCACCATCCTCTTAGATCGATAGAAGTCTTTAGGCAACTTTGCACCCTCGGGCAAGATCTCTATAATCAAACGAGCAGTCGATTATAGCATTCTTGCGACATGTTAAAATCGGACTTGATGCTCAATAATCTTGTAACCACCTCCAACGGTGAATGATCCTCACAACCAGGATATAGTGGAGTCATTGCATTCTCCAGCAACTCTATAAATTTTGCAGCATTGGCATTTGGTGCCTCCTCAGCTGCTTCATAATTGTCCGGATTGAAACTAGGTCCCGTCGCATCATAATTGTCCGGATTGAAACTAGGCCCCGCCGCATCATAAACCATGTTCACCAACCCGTCGTCGTAAACATCGTGGTCGTGGACATCCATATACGGCTCCACATAGGGCTCCGACTCTGATGCTAGAGATACAAGTTCTCCGTGCGCGGTCCACTGATAGTAATTCGGCATGAAGCCCTTCGAGTATAAATGATATGTAACTTTCACTTATGGATAATATTTACTGTTGCGACATCTCACACACGGACACTTAATTTTGGTACCGTCCATGTACTGAGGGAACGCCTTGGCGAACTGCAGGAACTACTGTACACCCTCAATGAATTCATCCCGTACACCGCATATGTCATCAGGATGATGGTTGTATATCCACGAACAATAACGCAGATAGTAATTCATATCCATTTCTAGATACTTCTGCAAAAATGACAGTATGTATCATATAAATCATTACATACAGTGGTTTATCACCTAACTTCATAACTTAACCGTACTATAAAAATCATAACTGATATAATACATACTTTCATTTAGAGTCTAAAATAAGCAATATTCAAAACAACTGACCCTTTATCAAAGTCTAAAATAAGCAATACTTTCATTTCATAACTGATATAATACATACTTTCATTTATCAAAGTCCAAGAGCCCTAGATATGGAATATAAATGTTAATGAGTATTTTGAAATGATAAACAGGGTTAACTAGTTCATGGTGATGTTTTTAAGCCACTTTTAGATCCATACTAGTTTATACTTGCACTTTATCCTTATAAATGTTAATGAGCCTCTTACCTTTGGCCTGGCACCTTGCACTTTATCCTTATACTTGCTCACTGGACTACAACCCATAGCAGTCACTCCTCCCTGATACCACAGTATCAGTTCACTTCACAGCACTGTTGTGCTCTAATTGAATTGCACTGCACTGATCACTCTTGCCAATTAAATCCCTGATACCACAGTATTAGCTAAGGGCTGTATTGGCATGCAACAAGTGACCTGTGAATACCTACCCGATACTTGTCTATACCTTAACCCAAACACATGCCTGCAGACCCTAACTAAGTCTGCAACCTCTGATACTTTGTATTGATGCTGCAGTGGCTAAATCTTTCCTTCACTTAGTTGTTTCCAACTGCCCTTAGCTACTGCCAAGGCTCACAGCAGTGCTTGTTGCTGCCTTGCCATTGCTCAAGCATGCATGTGTTTGATGTTGCTCAAGTATGCACCAACACTCTCCCACTGCAGAAGATGACAGGAACTAATCCCCTCCTCACAGTGCCAACCCGACACCACGGTAACTCATTGCCAGCTTGCCTAATACACTAGGATAAACTGAGTTGAGTTCAGTTCCTGAAGCTTCATAGTTCAGTAGTGACACCCACACACAACTCGACTCTTCTACCCTCTCCCACATCAAGCACAGCTAGAAGAGACTATGAACACCAACAAAGATAACAGTAGCTATATACCTATCTATATATATATCGAGATACACCTATATATGCATACACTCTCTCATATGCAAATAGATAATACACCAATTTACATATACATATCATATGATACTCTAAGGCATAAATAGACACATACACACACATACACAACCACTAGTCCAATTCACAAACATTTGGTGTGCAACACCAAGATACTATAGGATACATCCTCCATACACCACACCACCATGATACCAATCCTCAATTCACATGGACACATCCAATAGATCAAATATTATGTGTGTGTCAGTGTGTGTATGTGTGTGTTATGTCAGTGTCAGTATCTCTGTATGTGTGTGTGTGTGTGTGTGTGTGTGTGTGTGTGTGTGTGTGTGTGTGTGTGTGTGTGTGTCTGTCAGTGTCTGTGTGCGTGTGTCATGTCTGTCAAGTGTGTGTTGTGTCAGTGTCACAACAGAGAGAGAGAGAGAGTTAGGGTTTACTTAGAGCTCGAGTTGGAGGAGGGGGATGCCGGAGTAGCCGTGGAGAGCCGGCCGTCGGAGAGGGGGGGTGGGGGAAATCGAAAGGTTTTAAAAACTTTCAAAAATTTTGACAGATGGGGGAAAGGAAAATTGAGCCCTAATTAACCAAAATTTAGCGACGTTTAGCGACGTCAAATAAAAACGTCGCTAAATTAAAATTTAGTGACGTCAAAGACGTCGCTAAACACGTTGCTAAATATTTTTAATATATACGTCGCTAATTATGACGCTAAACATCGCTAAATTAGATATATTAACGACGTTTAGCGACATTAATTGAACTTATAGAGACTAATATTTTAAAATCTTATTAAAAGTCGCTAAACGTCGCTAAATGTCGCCATTTAGCGACGTCTAGCATCATTTTTTATGGAGTCGCTAATTTAGCCACGTTTTTACTTGGAGTCGCTAAAATGCGTCGCTAATCCCGCTTTTTCTAGTAGTGAATGAGGTTTTAGTCAAGTGTGGACGAGATTCTTATACTCTATTCCTATACGCAGGCTTGTTTGGTACAGTTACGTAACCAAGACAATATATTCTTGACCTGCATAGGCCACCACCAAAAATATGTCACGCCCCAGTCCCAAAATACGTAGGACTAGGAATACGTAACACGCCCAGCCGTATATATACGAACTACAATATATGGAAACCATATACATACGTACGCTGTACATGAATATTCAATCCACCAGTGGTAATATACTGTCACAACAAGTCATACACAATCTATATCTCATCAACAGCACAAATAATAAGTAGGAATAAAGAGCTGAATAATATCTAAATATCAAGATGAGTATCAAGTCTGATAGTCGGTTGGAAACAAATCCACTACAAAACGACTATACTGAAGTAGCAACAAGGATCTCTAAACAGCGGTAATAAATCACAGATACTCCGAAGGTAAGACCTCCTCGGTCTGGTAAGTGGAGTCAGGTCCAGGTTCGTACTCCTGCGGGTACTCCTGCTCGTCCATATCTGGAAAGGGACCAGGTCCTCAGAGGGACGTAACAAGATACATAATAACATGCCAATAAAGTACTAAAAAGTAAATATCCAATGGGTCATCTAACCGTCTAAGTGAATGCAATTTGAGAACAACTTTCCAACACGTGGGCTATCTGGCCATAATGGGATTGGCATGATTCTCTCAGAGAATCAGGGGCCTACAAGTATGTCGTCTTTTGAACAGCAGAGGTCGTCTGAAAATATATAGTGGTCATCATCACCCGTTTCTCCGGCGGAGAATCCGGGCGTTACAGGAGAAAAGTGCAAAGGAGCCTAAACGCCTTACTTATTATTCTCCCTACCCCATGCTCTAGGCATGTCATATCTATGACACGATAAAACCTCTAAATAACTGCCAGGTCTACTAGTATACAAAGTTTTTATCGACAATCATCCCTAACGCACGACTTATACGTACAGGAGGCCAACCCAATACGTAGTCCGGGATCTATATGAGACTCACAACTCGTGTAACAACTGTGTCACGGCCAATGAACCTAATAATGCTTTATAATAATGGGGCAGTCTCAAAAACAAGGTCCAATGCAAATACATAAATAAAACAGAATACGATGATACCGTCTTTGCACCCAAGTTTCCTTGGACGCGCAGTTTATATAGCAATTAAAATAAATGAACTAAATAAGCAGAAATAAACTATGCAGACATCATATGGAATGTAAATAATAGTACTATGGTAAGGTATACTTGCCGAGCAAGAGTTCTGGAGAGTGTACGTCCAAAACAGTGTTAAGTTTAGTGGAAGAATTGGAGTTAGGGTTTGGAAGAGTTTGTAGTAGTATATATAGAGATAAAAAGGCGGTGGGGGTTTAAAGTCGGTTCCGCACGGGGGATATTTATTTTAGTGGTTTCAAAACCACTGCTGCTACTGTTTCTTTCTTTCTTTGGTCTTGGTTTCGGTTGAGGGGTGTTTAGTAATAATAGATAAAGAGGCGGTGGAATGAGAAGGCTCACACGCGCGAAGAAGGGAAAGGGAAGTTGGTTTTTGCTACTGCTGTTGTTGATATTTTGCTCCCCTAATGGATCTGGGTAGGGGCTACACGGGTAGTGGGTTCAAGCGAGTAGGGTAGAGGCTAAGGGGTTAACGGTTTTGGGTAGAGATCCAATAGGAATTTCTTTTCTAATTAATTATATATAAATATATATACATAGAAAAATTCTAAAAATTATATTGTTGCACCCATTAAGCTAACAATTGTCCAAAGGGTCTCCAACATGGAATAAATTAGAAAAAATTTATAAAGGCTCCATAAATTCCCTAAATGCACAAACACCTCAAATAAAATTAAATAAAAGTTATTTCCTCTATTTAGCTCATAACTACTATAATTAAATAATTAATACGGTTTATAAAATTAGGGGTCTTACAACGGGTCACTTGTTTGTGCACATGAAAGCTCAGACCGTGCTCTAGGGAGTAGAGTGTACTTATATGCATAAGATCTGAGTAGTTCAAAGATAGTCCTTTATTGAGGAAATAAGGTATCTCTTCCGGCGGGATAACATCGTCATGGGAAGGGATGTTGACATTGGCGGATATATATTCCTCCAGCTCATCGTTCTTCTCGGCTACCCCCAGGATAAGCGATGGCTTTGGTGGTTTTCTGCATAATTTTACCACCAAAGGTCCGAAAGTTACAGCCGCAGTCGGGTCTCTCTTTGGTGGTCGACTCAGTCTATGAAGGCGAACAACAATTGGTTTGGAAAACGTAGATAGGGCATAATCTCCTCTTGGTGTTCGATTCGTCTTGCGAAGGTGGACGTCCATTGGTTCTGGCGACGTCGAAGGTACCAGAGATTCAGGTGCATTTTCGTACGATTTGATGATGAGAGGTGCGGCCGCATCGGGATTGCAAGCCCTGAGGCAGATTCTCATAGGCTCCTCGGGTGCTGTTGTGGCCTCGGCTACATCATCGGCCTCGTTGCCACCTTTATCTTGGCAGAATTTCTTATAGAGGATCAAGTCAGAGTAGTAGATCTCAATACCCTTAAACGGATCAACGTCAGCAAAATCCGTTTTGATAAAACTGTGTTCGTCTACATATTTTAGACAGTGGTGGAGGGTAGATGGCACAATCCTTTGGTCATGTATCCACAGATGCCCCAATAAGACGTTGTAGGACGTATCTACGTCTATGACGTAGCAGGTGACTTCTATTTTTAAGTCGTCGATCTGATATTTTAAACAAATTTTACCCAAAGGGTAGCTCCTCCCCTTGTTGAAGCCACTAATGGCGGTATTGGTGGCCGCCAGACGATGCATCGGGATCCCCAGGGAGTGTAGCAAACTTCTCGGGATGATGCTGATCGACGATCCTGGGTCAATATGCATTCGGTCCACCTTGATATCGCCAATATATCTGGTGTAGCATAGGGGGCCGATCGTGCCTATTGTTCTTGGGCAACATGTCCTATTGCGAGAATATGATATTAGGTATCGCATCCATGGCGTTGTTGTAATATGGACATGCAGTAGGATCTTTGGTTGGCGGCTTGATATTCGCCAGGTAGACATCATCTCTCTGGAGTGCCTCACTCAGGGCAGCCCGAGTGTCTTTAGAGATCTGTAAAAGTTTAAATAGTGATAATTTTTTTGGAGTGTGGGCTAATTGTTCTAAGATGTCGAAGCTATAGGATCTTTCCAGACCGTGTGGTGCATCCTTGCTTAAAGGTTTATCGTAGCGTGTCTCCTTCTTTTTGGACTTGTCCCCCGATGGGGGAAAAATTAGCCTGGGACCAGTGGTAGTAGGTGCAAAAACCCAGGGCGAATCGTCGTACGTCAGTTGGTATATTGCTCCTGACCTTGTTGCACATACTGCCAGCTCTTCAGCCGAGGAGGAAACTGTGTAACAGGTCTTAGATTTTCTGCCTTTGGATTTGGCGGTGGAGGATGCTGCGGGCTCTGTCAAGTCTGGTACGAGGTTGGGATGGACCCACATGACCTCTCCACGTGGTGTGGCAAGAGGTATTAGCCCGGCCGTTTGGCCTCGAGTTGGTGGAAAGTTGACCACTTCCATCATATCCATACTACCTTGGATAGGGTTTGTTCGAATCTATTACTCGCCCCACAAGTGCGCAAAAGGGTAATAGATCCACCAAAATTCTTCAGTATGATGTCCTTAAAATCAAATAAACCTATCATGTCCATATTACCTCTGATAGGGTTTGTTTCCAATCTATTACTCGCACCACAAGTGCGCAAAAGGATAATAGATCCACCAAAATCCTCCAGCGGGATGTTCTTAAAATCCACAAAATCTATCACGTCCATATTACCTCTGATAGCGTTTGTTTCGAATCTATTACTCGCACCATAAGTGCACAAAAGGGTAATAGATCTACCAAAATCCCCCAGTGGGATATCCTTAAAAAGCTACAGTACTATGCCACATTCATATTTACCTCTAGCACCAGCACCATAAATATCACAACATCAATAAAAGTAATTCCTCCTTTTATTAAAAAAAGAAGAAGGGGAGAATACAAACATCAAGCAGAAGAGGAGTCAGAGTCCTCCAAATTATTGATGTATATTGACAAAAAATGAATGAAACAAACGTTTAAAAATGCAAACAATGGACGAGAAGCATCTATAAGAGCCCGTTCCCCTGAGTTGGCAGGGGAAAAAGGAATTCTGGGGAGATATCCGTCTTTTGCACTCGAGAGATAGACGTTTCTACGGCAGGTAGCGGCTCGAGCTCACTGGAGTAGGAGTCAGAGGCCCCCAGGGCCCTAGAAAAAGACATGTTGGTTTCCTTTAGAGCATTTCCATAAGCTATTACACCTAAAAACATGAACTGATGTAAGTAACCTACAGATCGTTCGCTATTGATAGGCAAAGAATTGGCAACTCAATGACCATGCGACCCGAACGTACCCCATCCATGCTTCTTATTCAAAGTATTTAAAACTTATCAGTTTGAAAACTTTGAAGGGGGTCTTATGGAAGCATGGAAAAGATGCAGCCATGCGACTGACGTACATGCGCCCCCAAATAAAAACTCAACAGATGGATCGCATGAACACCATGATGCCCAGAAAAGGAGTACCTATACGGTCCAAACAAGCGGCTTGATAACTAATCGCAGGTAGATCTGACATGATGTCCTGACAACAAAGATGGCGCCTGACACAGAATCCTGACAAAAAGGATTTTTTCTGATCGCCTCGAAGGACGAGAACACCCTAAGAGACAGAAGTCCCAAGGATGGTGTAGAGCCACGTGGACAACCCGACAAAAAGATCCCATGCATCTCTGACCCATGCGTCCCAGACTCCAAGCGCTCCATGCGACTCTAGCCATTGCGTTCCAGAGTCCATGTGGTCCATGCGTCTCTGGACCCATGCATTCCAGACTCCGTGCATCCCGTGTGTCTTTGGCCACATGTGTCCCTAATTTTTCGTCGACCAAGTTTTAATGTTATAACTGAGTGGTCCTCTCCAACCAATTAGTAGCCATGTATCCATTTCACTAAGTCGCGCCTACACAGTTGAGAACTACCCAGATACTCAGCAAACAACAAAATTCCAACAAATATTTACGTGGAAGCGGAGCCCGGATTCCCGTGCATAGCTGTAGCACCGTTACGTGGAGAGGGGACATATGGCAAACCTCGCCACCCATGAGGGCCAAAATCTATGCGGCCACAAATATGACTATAAATAGTAGGGTACCATACCCATGCAGGCAATCTGCGAATCAACACTCAAGGGAGATAGAAGAGGTTCCACATCGGATCATTAACAGAGTAAAGAGAGTTGCTACATTCCTAACCCTCCATCGTCACCCACCAAAAAATAAATTTGTACTTAGATTGTCTCCTAGGACTCTTCTTTGTACTTTTTTAGTTTGTAAAATCAAATCTAGTTCTCCCAGTTCTCGTTTTGATATTAAATATCAAATACTGCCAACTCAAGATCATGCGTCGAATAACTCTTTTTATGGTCTCGAAGCTGCCTAGATGCATAAGCTAAGCTATCAATCTACCATGCTGCATAAGGACACACCCTAGTCCCACTCCTGAAGCATCATAATACCTCTAGAATCCACCTAGTCCCACTAGAAGTGTCAAAATGGGAGCCAAAATCAAACTTTGCTTGAGCTTCTCGAACGAAGTCTGACGAGCATCTGACCACTCAAAGCGTACATTCTTACACATCAGTCGTGTCAAGGGTACAGAGATCCTAGCAAAGTCTGCCATAAACTGCCTATATTAGCCTGTTAGACCCAAACAACTGTGCACATCTGAAGTTGTACGGGGTACTGGCCAACACTCAATAGCCCCCACCTTCTTAGGATCCACCTCAACTCCTCCACCAGAAATGATATATCCCAAGAATGAGATCATATCAAGCCAGAACTCATACTTGTTGAACTTCGTATACAGCTGCTGCTCTCGAATGATCTGAAGAACTACGCGAAGATGCTTCTCATTCTCTTCCTTACTCCGACTATAGACTAAGATATAATCAATAAACACTATCACAAACTGGTCTAAGTAAGGCATGAAAATGCTAATCATAAGAGACATATATATATAGTTGGTGCATTGGTCGCTCCCAATAGAATAACTAGAAACTCCCAATGACCATATCAAGATATGAACACCGTCTAAGGTATATCATGCTCTCTAACTCTGATCTGATGATACCTAGACCGCAAATCGATCTTAGAAAATATAGTTACCCCACTGAGCTGATCAAACAAGTCATCTATCATGGGCAAGAGATACTTGTTCTTAATGGTTATTACATTTAGTATTCTATAATCAATAACTAAACACGATGAACCATCCTTCTTTTTAACAAGAGGTAACGAGGCACCCCAAGGCGATGTACTAGGTCTAATGAATCCCTTCGCTTTCAACTCCTCAATCATCCGGTACAAGATCTCCAACTCAGATGGTGACATCCTGTAAACTCTCTCTAAAACTGGCTCTGCTCCCGGGATCAAATCAATGTAGAACTACACATCTCTAACTGGTTGTACAACTGATAACCCGTCAAGAAATACATCAGGAAACTCACAAACTACTCTTAAAAAATGTGTCTCCTCGGCCTCCACCATCAACAGTGTAACCTCTTGTAACTCTACTATACCTCTCAAGAATGAGAACTCCTCTCCATCAGGTACACGAAAGATAACCTTGCCACTATGGCAATCTATCACCGCGTGTCTTACAATCAACCAATCCATCCCAAGAATGACATCATAATCGCCCATAGTAAAATCTATCAACCTTGCTAGAAACTCTCTCCCGCACACTATATGTGGGATATACTATATCTACTCCCACGAGACCATTACCAATAAGTATATTAAACCTTACAAGTAAGGACTCGGACTCCAATCCAACTTATATTGTAAAACGTGCAGATATAAATAAATGTGATGCACCAAAATCAAATAAAGCTAAAACGGAATGAAAGTGGACGAGAATGGTACCTGCTACCACCTCTCCTGCTGCCAAAGCCTCCTTCATTGATAGCAAGAAGGCTCAACCCTGCCCTCTGGGTGCTAGTCATCTCTACTGCTGGCCTCTAGGTCACGCCTATGCATGGGCCTATGCATACTTCTGCGGCCCCTTCTGGATTTCCTGAGCCAGTGGAGACAAAGGCCTATGAATCTGCGGCTCACTACCAAAAAAAAATGAAATAGCGACATTTTTAGCGACATCTTAAAAAAATGTCGCTAATATTAAAGACTTGAGCGACTTCAAAAATAAACGTCGCTATACGTCACTGTTGGCGACACAGTGTGACGTTTAGCGACTGTAATTTAACTTTTTAAAGAATAGTCGTTATAAGCTTCTTTAGTGTCGCTAAACGTTGCTGAATTTTTTGATTTAGAGACGTTTAGCGACGTATTTACCGATATTTTTTTGATTTTTAGCGACATTTTTAGCGACGTCGCTAACGTCACAAACTATAAAATTAGCGACGTTTAGCAACGTCTATTGATGACGTCGCTAATTTTTTATTTTTTTAGTTATTGACGTTTACCGATGTCTATTGATTATGTTTCTAATCGTTTTTAATTAGCGACGTTTAGCGACATCTATTGAAGGTGTCGCTAAACTTTTTAATATAGGGTTCAAGAATTTATTTTCTCCCATTCTGTCGATTCGATCCCCAAAAATTCGAAACCCTCTTCCCTTCCTCCTCTGGCATCCTCCTCCTCCCTCCGTCCCTACCACCAGCCCACCGGCTCCCACACAGCCCCCTACTCCGGCTCCCCACCCTCCGAGCGCCCCCTCCGATACGTCCCCTCCGACTTGGCTCGTCCCCTCCGACGACCTTAGGCTTCTCCTCCTCCTCCTCCTCTAGGTAAACCCTAACCCTATCTCTCTCTCTCTCTCAGATATAGACACGATATGACACTGACACAAACACGACACACATACACTGACACAGACTCGACACATGTATATACTGACACACACACTTTAACTTCTATGTGATAACAGTATTTAAAAAACTGGACCGGACGGTTCAACCAATTGGTCCATAAATCGGTAGTAAACCCTAACCCTACCTTCTCCTCATCTTCCTCCTCCTTCTCATCCTCCTCTGGGTAAACCCTAACCCTACCTCCGTGTCTACTCTTATGATTTTATTATGGTCTTCTTGTTCATAGAGTTTCAAAAATTGGTTTACAATGCAGGCGAGTCGCAATTTGATCTTAGGGTTATGTGATATTTCATCTATTTGTCTATGGTGATGAAGTTTGTCATGGATGAAACCTTTCTTTATTACTAAATCATCACAAACAGCTTGTTATTTATAAATTTGCTTAGTTTTATAGTACATCAGAAACTTGAACTTCTATGTGATGACAGTATTTGTAAAACTGGACCGGACGGTTCGACCAATTGGTCCATGAATCGGTAGTTTTTTCGGACCGGGTCAGTGTTGATCCACTTTTTTTTAAAAAAATTGGTTGTAAATGAATATCTATGTAAAAACCAATGTCTAGAAGGGATTGAAATTGGACCACTTAGGTTAACCTAGTGTTGAACCACTGGTTGACCCGATCTTGTGCCTTATTTGGATCAATCTCTCTGGTTTTTAAAATGGTGATCAAATGTTAAAGAGGACTGTTTTGCTGCCTCTTGCTTGTGGTTTGTCTATGCCAGGATCATATATTTTTCTTCTTGATAAATCTATCTAAGATTGGAAAATGAAAAGAAATTATTCAATTATATATTTTTTTTTATTAACTGCCCAAAATGGAAGACATGGTTTAATCCATTTACCAACAACAACAACAAAATTTTAGTCTTAGTGACTCAATGACTACTATTTTATATACATCAGCTTAGAATCACCATAAGTAGTGACAAAGATGGAGACAGATTGGGACAAATTTATGTATCATATACAAATTTTATCCTAAATAGCAAAGGAATTTTTTTAGTATTTGTCGCCGTATCATCGCCAGTCCATCGTTGCAAAAGAAATTCAATTTTTCATTTATGGTTTTATCCCATTGTGAAGACTTGTAAGCCAAAAACCTTTCTATGATTAGCATTAGAACATCTTTATAAGATCTTCAGACTAGGGTGGATGCTGGGTATCATAATCCATCTCAAGCTAACATTTGATGACAATGAGAGTGAAGGGTATAAGAAAAACAAAACAAACTAGAAAGAGGATATAAAAGATAACATCGGACAGATGTATAAAATTTATAATGTACAAAGTCAATATTACATTTATGATTTTATTCTATTTGCAAGAAGCCAATAAGACTTGTAAGTCAAAACTTTCCAAGATAAACAGTAACATCTTGATTAATTATTTACTTCTGAATACTTCTGGCATATGTGTTCACTCCAAAGCTATCCTATTTTGAATATTATTATATAGAAAGTCAATATAATATGAGATGGTTTTATTCTATTGCAAAAAAAGCTTACGAGTCAAAACCTTTTATTTACCATCATTATAGCATCGTCATTTGTTTACTTAATTTCATACTCCACGTGTACACTATCCAAAATCTAATCAGCTTAGCCCCATATAAAATGCTTAAGCTTAGCATTCATTCATGGGCTCGCAAACCTAGCCATAAATCCTTCTTCATATATAGAGAAATTAAACAAGCTATAATTAGTGAATGTGTAGAACTTTGGCAAGAATTCTATTTTTCATTGTTAACCACCTAAAGTAGCCAAATGGTGCATGCCATCACTTGTATTTGATTCTATAAAAATTACATAAAAGCCAAGGGCAAGGAAAAGTCTAAATTTTATGCAACATAAGCTTGATACCCCATTCTTGGGGTCAAAAGACAAACTTATTTGTCTAGTTTACATAATAAGTTGACACTTTTTTCTCTTACTTACTAGGCTCAACCAACAGCAGAAGAGATTGACAAACAATGGTAGTTCCAAACCCATCAATAAGTTATATATTTTTTTTTCGTTCTTTATTCCCTCTCAAGTTTCATCTTGCAGTGATCAATAAATAATGGCAGTGCCAGGGCACCAATAAGTTAATTTATATTTCCCATTCTACTTTTCTCCTTCCATAATCCTTCTTTCTCCTCCCCTCTTCCCACCACCACATCAAACAGAGAACGTAGCAAAGAGAGTGAGAGGACTCAGAGGAGCACCATTACTAGCTGTTGTCATGTGCTGGCCCAGGGCAAAATATTGGGATATCATAATTCACAACTGCAGACCTATCCTCCCACATGATCTTTAACGCTTCACCTATGAAAACTCATCTTTTCTTGCTACGTATATCTTTTTTTATTTTCTCATTATTGTTGCATATGTTCTCATTATCGTTACATATGACCTGATGACTTGAGACCGAGAAATAGGGACACTCACATATTTGGGCCGTATCATGTCGGTATCGGACACGTACTAGATACACCACACACTCCAAAATACAGTTCAAATGTGCAGGGACACTCAAATATCTGGGCCGTGTCATGTCAGGTAGATGAATCAAATTATAGTAATTAGGGTTTTAAGTTCTATGACTTTAAATAGAACAATGTGTAAGGTTTGGGATAAAATTTTTGTAGAATCCTTCTACATAGTGCATATTACGCTACATGTGCAGAAATAATTTGAGTTCGAATGACTACAATTGCTATCAGAGAAACAAAATTCTAGAGGAAAATGCACACAAACCTATAGTTAAATGACTGGCAGCCTTCATTTATATCTTATGTGTTAGAGCATACATAAAATTTGAAACTGACAAGAATTTTATTAGTTTGAGAAACAGAAATAAGTATATTTCATGTTTGTTAGATCACATCTTCACCTTCTTATAGTCCTCAAAATAAATAAATAAATAAATAATAGTTTATAGGTTGGAATACTTCTTAGTTGCATATTCATATATAGCTAATTATTTCACTAGCTACTACTTACTAGGGACAAAATGTAGCTAAATGATAGTGAACTAGAGGCCAACTCACGTATTTGTGGCACTCCTATTTACCAGCTCTTATTTACCACTATCTCACCAATGTAATATACTTCAACCTCACAGCATTATCTTAAGATATATTTTACTAGCTACTAATTACTAGCACTATCAAATGCACTGTTGAACCCATATATTACACAATTCTATTCCCCCTGTTCATTAACAATGTATAATATCCAAATTGTAACAAAAAAATACTATCCATGAGTATAATAACATGAACACATAATAACTGAATTTTGTACTGTATTTTTAATGTGGAATATAACATCTATTTTAACTATATGGATACATATATTTATATTTTTTATCAATTATATTCTTTGTTTCTATCTATCTTACCAGATGGCACTCATGACCCGAGCACATGCACGTCGCTTGAGAGAGGCATCTCCTACTGTTAAGGAGGAAGAGGCACCTCCTACTGTTAAGGAGGAAGTGATACCTCATACTGTTAAGGAGGAAGTGAATGTTAAGGAGGAAGATATACCTCCTACTATTAAATTGGAAGCGGTTGTTAAGGAGGAAGTGAAAACTTCTACTGTTAAGGAGGAAGTGGTGCCACCTACTGTTGGGCAGGCACCAGCCCAGAGGGGGAGTTCCAGTCACCCAGCAACTATAGCAAAGATTGATCACCTAGACGCTGCTTATGCAAAGTATCTGAGGGACTGGGTTCTGCCCCAGCGTATTAGATTTTCTTGAGAGATTAAAAAATGGGATAAGACTTATGGTGTAACTGTGATACTGTTATTGTGGTTATTATGTGACTGTGATACTTTTATATTATATTTTTTATGACTGATACTTTTATTTTATGTTTATTGTATGACTGTGATATTTTATATACTTTTGTGATATTTTGTACCCAAAAAATTCAACGAAGGGTTGCTCCGGGTTTGTCTATTTTTATGAACTATTATAAGTCTGTGTATTTATTTTATTCATATTAAATATATGTTAATTTATTGGTGTTGAGTGTTCCACCGAAGGGGTCGGCGAACCCAGGAAATTTAACGAAGGGTTGCTCCGGGTTTGTCTATTTTTACGAACTATTATAAGTTTGTATGTTTATTTATTTATAATAAATGTATGTTAATTTATCGGTGTTGAGTGTTCCACCGAAGGGGTCGGCGAACCCAGAAAATTCAACGGAGGGTTGCTCCGGGTCTATTTATATTAATTGGTAATTCATAAACTGCAGGAAGATGAATTTGGAAACCATTGATAAATTTTTTCACTAAAAATTTAGCGATGTTTAGCATCGTTTAGCAACTCTTAGCGACGTTTATATAGGTCGCTAAATATGTCGCTGAATATGTTGCTAAAAATGTCGTTGAATGTCGCTAAATTGCTGACAAGACAGTATTTGCCAAGTCAATAAAATGTCGCTAAATATGTCATAAAATGTCGCTAAATAGAAAAAATTTAGCGACATTTAGTGACACACTATACGTCGCTAATTTAGCAACGTTGAGTCGCTAAACGTCACTAATAAGAAAAATATTAGCGATAACAAATACGTCGCTAGAAAATATCGCTATAGCGATGTTTTGTGGCATTTTTCCTGTCAGCAACTAGCTTAAATGCGACTTTATTAAAACATCGCTAATTACGTTGCTAATTTATTTTAGCGACATTTTTAGGCCATTTAGCAACATTTTCAGGTGTCGCTAATTTGAATTATTCTGGTAGTGGCTGTTGCACTAGTGCTGGTGCCCTGTACTGTGGTGCTACTGGCCGAACTGCTGACAGGGCTGATGATAATCCAGTCTGGTTCCTCCTAGGACATGCTCCGACCAAGTGGTTTGATGCCCTACACACCAAGCACAATCCCTGTACCCTACGGTACTCTGATACTATATGCCCAGGTTTTCCGTAATGGAAACAACTATGGGAAGAAGAAGAAGAAGAAGAAGAAGAAGAAGATGACTGTCTCTGCTGAAGGAACGTCTAGGAAGACTGCTGAGATGATGCTTTCCTCCACAAGGATCCAATCGTTAGGGCTCGAACTGCTAGAGCTGGTGCTGATGAATAGGATACTGATCCTCCTAAAATATTAGGCCTTTTCAAACTCCCAAATTGATATGTAATCCTCTGCGATGTGTACTCATACCTCCTGGCTACCCATATCACCGCATCAAATGACTAAAACTCATGGTGCTCCACCGCCAAGATAATATCTAAATGAAGTCCCTGCTGGAACCTCCTTGCCCTCTCCAACTCGATCACTACTAGAGTAGGAGCAAACCGACTAAGTCACGTAAACTCTGCCGCGTAACCGTCGACGATCTTGCCTTCCTGCCTGAGGTTATTAAACCTCTACAGAAGATCGCAATGTGTCATCTCATCAAAATACCTCGCTTGAAACCTCTTAGTAAAAACTTTCCATGGAATTGGTGCAGTAAAAGAACCCTTGTCATGACCCGCACCCGGATATTCGGGCATGAGTACGTGGTTACGCCCAACCTACGCCGCACCATCGGCGGTAGAACATTGTCTGGATTATTTTTAACTATCTAACATCTCAATAATATAATATAGTATATGTCAATCATCTTAACTCCAAACGGAGGAACAATATGGTATCTCACAAATATAACTAATCTCAATCAAAAATTAAACTAAGGACGATAAAGCACGAATGGAATAGCGAAGGAAAGAAATCTAGATACAATCCACAATCTAAAATAGTATACAAACTATGAATCTCCATAAAAGTCTAATACAAGCAAACACAAATCACTAGACCTCCTCGGGGTCTACAATTATGTCCTCCTGGTCTATAGGAGTATCCTCTATAGGTACACCGTCCTGTGGCCCATAGAATATGGGATACTGCTCTATAATCCAATTATCTGGAAAAATATATCCAGTCAGGATTAGAGCAAAGTACATACCTCTGAAAACAGTTTCAATAACATAATCGAGCATATAAAACAGATAATAGAAATAAAATACAATATCACTAAACATATGAATGAATGAACAATAGGTATACAGGTAATTTACGAGAATATAGAACAACAATATGAATATCTGCAATATGATAAAATAACTGCAATCTAACTAATGTGCCTCAGAATACAAGTTTATTATGTGATCGGTTTGGGTGAACAAGATCAATAAGGTAAGATGAATACAAGTGTGGTATGTAATCAGAATATACACGATGAATAATAGGTCTTTGATCATATAATCAACTTCTACTCTTCCATCCCTAACTAATACCAATGGATCCAATCACGACACGCTACGAACACAAATATGACCACTGAACACGAGCAGTGGGTGTACACGAATATAATCACACTGAACACGAGCAGTGTGTGTACACGAATAAGCACACTAAATACGAGTAGTATGTAAACACAAAATATAAATCAATACCCAATGTACACGATAAAATACATGTACAGGAGTACCCGCTGAACATGGTAGGGGATAACATCTCCTTACGGGATCCATGTAGTACGAGTCTGTAAAATCACTGTGTCAAAATCAAGTATACAATTCTAGAGCATGCATATATACACTATTATGAATTAAAAACTATCAGAGAAATATACTCGACTGAAGTCCTGAGATGTGTCTCTCGATGCCCTAGCTGGTGTCACACAGACCTATATATGGTACGTTGTATCAATACAAGGTTCAAAAATAAAAATAAGTTAAACTTATGTAATTATAGGTCATAAAGATATTTCTAAGTCAAACCGACTAATTCTAGGTTGTAAGAGTCTAACACTAGGATACTAGGTTAATACACTATGAAACTAAGCTACACAAGCTAATCTATGATACTTTAAAACACACAAAATATCGTATCTCAGGATACGCAAGTTTTAATATATAAAAATAGTAATTTATATACATATACAAGTCAATATATATAGTATCTAACTAATTAAAACAAAATAGGATACCTTGGCCTTGCACCAATGCGTATGACAGTACCACACACCTATCTCGATACTCAACCCAATACCTTGGTATCGACACATTACCTTGATTATTACCTTGGTATCCCAAGGTAATTCAAAACTACATTTAGCTAATATATATATACCTAACCTCCTATCAATATACTAGCTATAACCATATATTAACTACTAACATATACAATATACTAATATAATACATATACCTACTATCTAAACATACAGTACTTACTAACTACATAGATACTATAGATAATTAATAATAGCTTACCTACATAGATATATATATATATATAGTTACTATATACTATTCACTTAAACCAAATAAACCATTACCTTAACTAACTATACTAACTATTACTAACAAGTATACTAAAGTAATCTTAACACTAAACTACTAATCTACTAACCAATAACTCATAACTAACTAGACTATCTAAACCAATACTTAAATAACTAAACAAACTCACTGACTGAAACTGAATTAATACATGATACTGAAGAACACCTCAGAGACTATGCACATGCTGAATGCTTTCACTGATGAACACCTCAGAGTTGCTGATACTGCTACCTTGTATTTCTGTCACTGCCTGAACTGGACTGCATCTCGATTCCTCATGTGCACTATATTCTTGCTGCTGAACTGTCTGTGGTTGTTGTTGTTGATCTTCTGCAGGATTGTGCTCGAGATGTTGATGCACTTCGGTTGTCCTGAGCCCCTTGCTGTGATGATTCTACTGCTCAATGCATGAATATGCATACTGCTGCACCTTGTTGTCGATGCAACTGCAATTGAGTTGGATATTACAGCTTGTTGTAACTGCACAGTGCTCTTTCATGTGTATATAGCTGCTACAGTGGCCCAAGCTCTTGCTTCCACTGTACATCTCAGTGCATGAGCTGCAGTGAAGTCTCCCTGCTGTGAGCAGTTGCACTAGCTGTGCCTTGATGCACAGTGGAGGCTGCACACTGTTATCTTTCTCATCCCGAGTCCCCTCACACTGTCACACACTCACGCACATACACACAACTCATATACATATATACATACACCTCTATTTATATCAATCTATATATATGTATCAACCCCTCATATATATATATATATATATATATATATATACTCACACATATGCACATATATATATATATATATAGATAACATACACACTTACATATATACTCATCTATCTATATAAACACACACACATATATATATATATATATATATAACACCACCTACACACACACACACATACAGACACACACACACACACACACACACACACACACACACACACATATATATATATATATATATATATATATATATATATATATATATATATATATATATATATATATATATATATATATATATATATATATATAAACACTCATAGATATATATACATATAGATATAATTAGATACATATACACTTACATAGTACATATAGATACACTTAGCTATATGTATACTTAGCTATAAATACTCAATTATACAATATGATATAATACATACTCATATATATATATATATCATATAATCTATCACATATATATATATATATATATATATATATATATATATATATATATATATATATATACACACACACACACACACACACACACACACACAAGTACATATAAAAATAAAGGCAAACACGTGGAGTGCACCGCACCCGTATCACACTCATTCTATGATACACTTGTGATACGACTCCACCACACAACCAAACGTATTCTAAAGGATACGAGCAAGTCTAGAATGCTAATTATGCACTATACGAACAATAATAATATCAACTACGTATCCGTGTCAAAAAATAATATGCACAAATCCCCGTGTCGGAGGAAAACTCCCAAAATTAATCCGTATCGCCAAATTGATAAGATATTGCCTATACGTACCCAATTGTGGACACAAAACTAGTCACAAATAATCAATCATATGTCATATTGATCTATTTGACCAATTGACAAACACCACATGTACCAATCTCGAAATTTCCCCAAAATTGACACAAAAATACACATAACTTCGACTATAGGTCTCCTATGAACCTAAAACCAATTCCTATGGGCAGCTTATGCATGTAGGTAATTTCTCATGGTTAAATCTCAGATTTAGAACCTAATAAAAGAGGAAAAACTAAAATATACCTATTGGGAGATAGATTTCCAATAAAAATCTCCAAATATAGAATGTAGCATCCTCCTTGTAGATCTTAGCCTTCTCTTTGTTGATCCTTGCTTTCTTCTTATAGATCCTTGTTGTAGTAGCCTCGATTGAAGAATAGAGAAGAAATTTATGAGGGAATAGTGAAAGAATGAAGGAAGTTGGAAAGGAAAAAAATCTAGATCTAAATGCAAATAAAAAAATAAAATGAGAGACACTCTCTCTCCTCCCTCCTAATGGCCGTCCCTAGCCCTCTCCTCAAGCAATTATAAAATATCTAATTTACCCCTTGGGGCCTCTCATGAAGAAATTAATTAAGGAGGGAAGGTTCTAGTCTAATGGTTTCACTAATTAATCCATCCTCCTACTCCATGGGCCTAATTCTTGGGCTCAATCTAAACCAAACTAAAATATTGGGTTCATGCATCTAATTAATTAGTTAGGTCCACTACACAAGTCTAAAATAATCTAGCAACTAATAATAAATAAATAATATAATAAATAATTAATACACATGTACAATATTTAAATACAATAAATCCCAAAAATAAAATATACTCGTGTCAATTACCAAACTACCCTTGATTGAAAAGTGAGGGTGACAACCCTCCTGTGCTGCCCACCAGTCATGAACCAAGTCCAACAAATTTAGCCTCACTACTGCTACACACTCTCTAGTCGGAGTCCCTGCTGCCTTTAAGATAGCCTAAGCATCTTGCAGCCAACCATCGGAAGAAATCATGTCTTTTGTACCATTGAAGTACGAAGGACTGAGAGGCATGAAGCTGGTCGTAGAATTATGGATATGAGAACCACCTCGCTCCAAGGATGTCTGGATCGACTGAGTGAGTACATCACTCTGGTGTTGCTGGATAGTCATGAAACCTCGAAGGACATCCATCAGTACTTGGGCAACACCCTCTAGCTGCTCGGGTTGAACTGGGTGCACATATACTGCCTGCTGGTCCGATAGTGCTGGCCGATCAGCCTCAGGATCTACTCTAGACTCTGCCCTTGAATGCTGAGGACGACCTTTAGGAATACGCTGGGCTCCCGAATTCTGACCCTCCTCGAGCTGCACTCGATCCATTTGGCCGATAGTAACAGGCACAGTGCCCCTTAAAGTTAAGGATACATGAATCAAACGAAGAACAGTATAGATCAACGAATAAGCAGATAATATGTCAAGAATCATGGATAGAGATAAATGACTAGAGATCGAGGGGAACAATTTAGGATTGAGATATCAAGCAACAGCAACAACCCCCACATATCTGTAAAAACTATATCAAATCTTCTCAGATAGACATAATCCGCTTAGACAGACCTCCATGGGCCACCACTAAAACCATGTCACACCCATAATCAGAATACTGGAGAGCGGGACTAGTAAGTCCAGCTACGTATACTTAGAGCACTCCGGTACACTACATATACGGTAAAGCTGTAAGATATGAGGGGTCACTACTATAAACCATTAGTCAAACCTAGGTCCAACAAACCCTCGTATCTTAATCACATGAACATCAGGAATAATATCAAGATGTAAGATTTGCTGAAATATAATAGTAAAGTATCCCAAACTATAATATACAGATGATCATAATGCTGGTAAACATATGTTTGTGGTATTTAAATAAAAGAATGAAAGTGTATTTTCAATGACGGGGTTTGTGCGAAACCCGCGCCCTTTGGTTTACAAACAAACTTGTACAATGTAATCCTATACGAGGATGTGGGAGTACAATTTATTTAATCTGGGTATAAATTGTTATAGGTGTCTGATCTGCGGTCAATCACTTTAGCCCTTGGACCGCACGATGTTGAAGAAGTGCCATGGAAGACAGGTAGCAGCTTCGAAGGTTGCAGGAGAGGGTGGATGCACGATGCCGAAGTCGTCGATCCCCACTCTTTGCCTGAGCTCCGGGTTCTCTCTCTCTCTCTTCTCCTCCTTGTTTGATCTTCTCCGACTGTCGACCTTGGATCTGGTATTGGTACTCTTGACTGAATTTTTCGACCTGGGATCTGCTATCGGTTTCTTGACCAATTTCTTCGACCTCGTTCCCCATTGACAGGGGCCTCTATTTATAGAGTCTTTGGTGACAGTGACCACTCCGTTGGTGTAGCAACCGAGGAGTGAAAAGTACAGCACCATTTTACACAACGGTTAAAGTAACCAATGCCTACGTGTAGATGATCTTTTGACTGAGCGGGTGACATGGGTCCAACTAAAGGGACACAACACGTACGGTTGCTACTAAGATCACGGCATAAAAGCCACGCGGGTAGGTATCCATTGTGTAGAAGAGGTTGGCATAGAAGCTAAATGTCCGTCACCATGGCATAGAAGCCAAGTAGGCATAGAAGCCGAACAGGCATAGAAGTCGAGTAGGCGTGGAAGCCGAGTAGGCGTAGAAGCCGAACAGGCATAGAAGCCGAACAGGCCTAGAAGCCGAACAGGCATAGAAGCCGAGTAGTCGTAGAGACTGAGTGGGCGTGGAAGCCGCATGAGCACAGATCCTGAATGGGCGTAGAGGCCGCTGCATATCGTGCCAGAATGGGCGTAGAAGTCGCTTGAGCACAGATCCTGAATGGGCGTAGAAGCCACTGCATATCGTGCTGATGTGGACGTCTTAGCCGGAATTATGGCTTTTGAAGATATAACCAAATCTCTTGCAGGAATTTGCCATCACCTTATGCATTAAATGCGGAGGCGTGTTTCGAAGGTCTGCAGGCCTTCTGTGCACCCGTCGTAGAGACGTGTCTTGAGAGAAACTGTCACCGCTCTGTACAATTAGCCGTGGAGACGTGCCTCGAATCCCGTACGAAGTGCAGCTTTTGACGTGGCAGGCGGTTTGTCTGCTACGGAGCGTAAAATAGCTCATGTTTGCCTGTGTAAAATAAGGCGGCGTATTCCTTTATACGCAAAAGAGCGGTTTATGCTGAGGGGACTCCGGTAAACGACGGTTTGGTGATGATTTACCAAATCCTCTGCATTAAATGGTGAGATCCGCCATCATACTGAGGGACGCATCCCGAGAGGTCTGCCATCGTTTCCAGCCGTCGTCTGGGTAGCCGTGCATCACCTTTTGTCAGGAGTCAGAGGTCAGATTCACTGCGTGACTTGACAGGTTCATTTCGGGGAAGATGAAGCGTTCCTCGTACGCTATCACGCTGCTTTGAGACCGGTTGAGTTTTACGCCATGGAGGCGATGAAGAACTCTGTTTCACGCTGGAGCGGCCTGGACGTACTGCATCTATGCGGTTGGTCCTTTGAGCTTTATTCTTCATGCTGTATTTTAGCGGAGAAAACTCTGTCGTACGCCTGATGGCTCTGAAGGCCTCTGCTTACGCTGCTCTGTATCAAGAGGCTGTGTAGCTCTTCCCAGCGTATTTTTCATGCTTCTACAAGACCCCCTTCAGAGCTTTTAAATTCCTTGGAATTTAAAATGCTTTAAACGAAGCATGAATGGCCCCTCGTAACTCGAAACATTTCTGAATGGAGCGTTGAAACGGTCGGTGCAGACTTTATGGCAGATTTATGGTGGATCGCTGTGATCTCTTTTGCCTATAAAAGGCTGGGGGAGTTAGCCTGTTCTCCCCACATCTTCATCACCACGCAGAGATGATCACCGGAGTTCGCCGGGTCGATTTGAGGAAGAAGGAGATCATGTTCTTCCAGCGTATAAGGAGCCGAAAAAGATGGCGTCTTCGAGCAAGTGTCCACTGCAACGATGGATCATGGAAGGATATCTTAGCCTCCCTTGCTCGGGATAATCAGCAACTTTGTATGGCGTTGCCCCAAGAGAGAGGAAGGGTCGTATTTGACCACACAGCTTGCAAGCTGTATCTCTTCTCCTTAGATCCCCGCGGACGAGATTAGACAAACCGTAATCTATCGTCCCTGATCGAGCTGGGTGGAAGACTCCTCAGCTGGATCGGCCATGGCGAATGGAGGATCTTCTTGTTCATTACTGTGGAAGTAAATGAACCGCCATGGAAGAAGAGAAAGACCTGCCCTGATGCGAGAACCCGGTAGAACGGATTCTAGCGGCGATCTTCAGATAACGAGGGGGTATCTCCTTTGTAGACGGAGTTTCCCTCAGATGTAATCATGAAAACGAAAAGAAAACCCTTGTAGATTGGATTTCCCTCATATGTAATCATAATTTTTATCTTTAATAAAAATTATCTTTCTTCTTCATATGATCATCTTGCCATATGTTGCTGTGAAGTCTGAATATGTGCAGCTTCAACACGTCTGAATCTGTACGCCGACTCTGTAGAAAGAGTGCTAGGTCCTGTCCTTTACGCATAGCGAGTAGTTCATAGAACGCTGTAGAGCATTTTGAACCTCTTAGAACTGTCCTGTTGCTGGGATTGAGGAACCGCGTAGAGCTCTGAACTTCTGATAAACAGAATTTTTGTTCAGTCCTCGCCTTCAAGAGTGACTTCTCAAAAATCCTTTGGAACAGGGTCAAGGAATGGCTGTCAAAAACTGAGTTGCCATCTTTTGATAGACGAGGTATTCAGACTGGAGTTTGGGCGAACCTCCAACTGACCCGAGAAGAGTAATTTCTCAATGTTTGAACTCTTGTATGTTTCGGGTATTTGGGATACGTTGAGGCCAAGGAGGAGTATCTTCTGTGTGAACTCCTGTAATTAACCATCTTGGGGACCGTTCGAATATACGGAAAGTCGTGGAGCGAGAAATCATCAGTCTGTAGCCTCCGGGCGTAAAATACTGTCGAGCGTAAAATCGTAGACTTGTAGTTCCTGTGCGTGAAGTCATGGGTTTTGTGGCCTCTCGAGCATAAAAGCTACTGAGCACAAAGGCATCCGGGCCAAAAACCTGACTTGTAGCTGTCGAACGTAAAGTTGTAGATTCGTAGCTGTCGAGCATAGGAAGCTCCTTTAGTGTAGAACTGTATATCTGTAGCTCCTGAAAAGAAAATTTCTCCGAGGGTAAAGTCTTGCGGATCTGTTGCTTCTGAGCGTAAACTGAGCGCCATCGAGCGTGAGATCATCGATTTGGTATCTGCTGAGCGTAAAGTCGTAGATTTGTGGCCTCTCGAGCGTAAAAGCTACTGAGCACAAAGGCATCCGGGCGTAAAACCATAGACTTATAGCTTGTGAGCGTAAAACCGTAGATCTGTTGCTGTCGAGCGTAGAAAGCTCCTTCAGCGTAGGACCTGCTGAACCGTCTTGGCACGAAAAACTTTTCGAATTTGCTGACTGTCCGTCTTTCAAGGTTAGTGGTCTGACGTGGCATCCAATCATAACCCATTATTTAATTTTGTGAGATTTGGTTAGGGTCTCGAGGAGTCCGTCTGAGGATTCGAAGAGTCGGCCCGAACTCTATATATATCCCAAGTTCTCTGAGAGAGAAACTTTTTATCCGTCTTCTGTGAAAGAGAGCTTTCGACTGTTCGAGTTTTTCTTCGTTCCCTCGAATCTTCAGAAAATGGCGTCGAAACAAACCTCCTTCACTAAGGGAAAGGGTATAAGTTCCTCTTCTCATTCTTCCGCCCCAGCGAGGGAATCTTTGGTCGGTCAAGGCGAACTTCCTTCTGAGCGAAGTGTCCCGTCGACGAGCAGTGCACCCGGTCTTTGAGGTAAAGCCTTCGGGGTGACAAAAACGATGAAAAATCCTTCGCACACGTTGAACGTGACCGCGCTAGGTCATCTTCTGTGCTGATAGTCTCTTCTTGAGGAAGATGATGCACGGAGGCGTTTTCATCTTTTACGCCCATATTTCTAATGTGTCAGCGTAAAGACTCCATATTTTCTTAGTTCTGAGCGTAGAAGCTCTGGCTACCGAAAATTGGGGTATATCGTAAAATTTGAATTTTTACGCTTGTGGGGGGGACCTCCGGCGTAAAATTGTCAGATATGCACAATCCTGCGTAGAGCACAGACTGTTGTTTCTTTCGGTCCGTATGTTCGTGCAAGACTTGTGATGACGTATTTTTTCTTGCACTTTTGTAGTTGACTTGGGTGAGTCTCCACTGGCCGAGGTGATGGGCTCCGCTGCTGGGATGCTGCAATCGAACTACCTGGAGGATCTGTCCCACGTATCCTTCCCTATCTCCGGACCCCAGTACCCTGAAGGAAGGAGGGTCTTAATATCGGCTCAGGGCGAGCGAATGCTGCTGAGCATGATCAACGGGGAGCCTCTGACTTATGTAGACGCGGAGCCGTACGTAAAGCCGGCTTTCCTTTTTGGGGACATGATCGACAAACAGTCTCAGACGAAGCCTAAGAGGAAGCCCTGGGTCTTCTCAGCCGAGAATTTGGTTTTGTACCTGCCAACGATGCCGAGGGATTATCCCATCTCAGCCTTCTTCCATGTGACGCATCCTAGAAAGATATCGTGGATGCTGACTCCTGATCTTTACGGTAAGCCGGGGAAGATTTTTTATCTAAAAGGAGCTGACCAGGGGTCATTCGTCAGTCGCCCCTCCGGCGTTGTGACGTTGTTCAGAGGACTGTGCCCGGGCAGTGTTCCAAGTGAGGATAGCTTGGTGATCCAGCCGGTCCAATTGCCGACCTTCTGCAACGACTTCATGGGTCGAGGGAGGGTATATCCCAAGGAAAATCCTCGGTGCAATGGGTGGATTGCCCCAACGAACTCCCGATGGAGATGCCTAGTTGACTGGGCCTTGAAGCACTTCCAGAGAGAGTTGGAGGGCATTGGACTATATGCCGCTGTGAGTGCGACGAGCGTCGGGTTGCCTCCGAACCCCAATTTGTTCTTGGCGCTGATGGAGCGGTACATTCTGCTCACCGGGACCTTTGCCACTCCACTGGGGGAGTTGGGGTTGGCGCTCCACGAGATGGCAGTTGTCTCTAGACTGCCATTGGGGGATACTCCATATGAAGAGTATGTTCCCACCAACCGGGAGTTAGGAGATTTGGACCCTCGGGTGGCAGAAGTATATCAGGAGCTGATGTGTCAATACTTCGCGTGCACCGCCTTTTATAACGATTCTTCTGATTTGGCTCATACCACCAAGTGGATGTCCTACCTCTTCTTCCATCGAGCCGGGGCCGCCAGGTCGGAGAAAGCCTCGGGTGGCAAGAATGAGCCCGTGAACTGTTTGGGCGTGCTTAGTTCCCAGGTTGTGGAGACTCTTATGGAGGAGGCTGAAGCTCCGGACCAGATTCTTGTCGAGGGGGTAGGAAAGTACCTGGAAGGCACCAAGGCCTGTAGTTACTTGAGGCGTTGTCGCAGGCCTTTGTCTAAGGAAGCCCAGCTGGCTGGTTTTCTCTCCATATGGTTGCGCCGAGTAGTGGTGCCAGGTACCGCGTCCGCGGACCGCATTCACCGAAATATCCTGTGGCCGGCAGTGCGCCTGGTGTTTGGGGCAAGACTGGGCTTGCTTCCTGCCATGGTGTGCCGTATACAGGCTGGCTTGAGAGCCATAACTGACGGGTTGCTCGTCGACGAAGCTCGACGTGAGAGCTTTCCCAGGGTGGAGTTACCATACCTATACTTGATGGGATGGTTGGTTCTCCACAATCCCCGGGTGATGTCTCATGGGTCCGGTAGCAGCTCGGGGGGTATATTCTTGCTGAATTACAAGGATTCCTCCTGGAATATGAGCACAGTTTTAGACTGCCAGCTGGTGTTGAACCTCGGCCACGGTTGGAAGCTCCTCTGTACTGCTCCCCCCGTGCATCGCAATCAATCAGGGGTGCGGCTTGAGGATTCAAGTGAAGAGAAGACCGACCTTTCTCCGGAAGCTTTTAACTGGTTGGTCTGTATTAGACCCTCCCATTTGCTGTACAGGAGCGAAGATCACTGCTTCTTCGAGCCCTACTTGCCTAGTCGGTTTGCCAGGCAGTTTGGGTACGATCAGCTACATGTGGGCAATGCCATTACCAGTTTTAGGTCTAGGGGTGGACTCATTGATGGAGCTAGAGGGTGGCGATATTTCCTTATGGGTTGTACGAGGGCAACCTTCATTGTGTCGGTTGTTACAACCTCCACGGAGCTTCGCATTCTCCATTCTTACGCCCAGTTTTACGTGGCGATTAACACCTTCCATCGTGATTTCGACGTGCGTGGAAGCTTCCGGGTGCCTTCTCCCAAGCCTGGGGGAAGAGTTGACGTCCCTTCGGTTTCTTCGGACGAATGTGAGGAGTCTGGTACTCCGGACGAGCCTCTGGTATCGGTGCCGAGGTGCGAAGTGCCTCTGCCTGCGGGAGCTTTGGTAGTCCCTTCTGGGAAGCGATGGGCTTCTGCTCTGAAGGAAATTTCTCTTCGCAAGAGGAGGAAGGAGACGGTTGCTCGTCCTCTCCGCATTCCTGGTATTGTGGCTCCTGGGAGGGAGCCTACCTCTCCCTACCTCGGGGATGACTCCTTGGCTGGAGGTTCCTCGCCTTCTAGAGAGGGGCCTCCTACAGTTTCGGTCGTCGATGCCGGAGAATCCTCGTTAGAGGTGGTTGTGGCGGCTACTGCTCCAGGTAGCGGAGCGAGATTGCCTGTGTGGCCGAGGCTGATGGAAGAATCTTTCCCGAGGCCAGCAGCGGGCATGACTCCTGCCGCGTTAGTGAGCGCGCCTGGCGAGATTCCGGCCGATGAACTTCGACCATGTCTTGGTGGAGGCCTGACAGAACTCTCGGCGATGTTGGTCGGCCCACCTCCTTCTCCAGGCATGACGATTCGCATTGTGTCATTAAGGCGTGGTTTAGCTATATCGACTGCAGATGCGTCGTATATGCCGTTGGCTCTGGGTAAAATGTTGTTTTTATGTCTCCTTTGAGAAAGATTGTCATCATACTGATATTGACTTTCTCGTCTTCTTCTCAGGGGATAGCGCCCACGGGGAGTATAGCGTTGAAGCGCATTCTGGTTCCGCTTGGGCTTCTGATGAGGAGGCGTTCGTCTTTGATGAGGAAGTGGCTTCGGGGGCCAGTACGCCTGGAGTAGCTACGTCACCTCGAGAGGAGGATGAACACGTCGTCGTGACCTTGCCTCTTGTGAGTGTGGCGGCGACTTCGACCGCCGTTACCGAACCTTCTTCGATTGTGCCATGTGTCGATGCGACGGCTGTGGCCACCTCGTCTGCAATCATCCCTGGAGAGGGACTTGCTGACATTGCGGGCGCTCCCGGCGTTCAGTCGGATCTAGTTGCGTTGACCGAGCAACATACCAGCCTTTTCTACACCAGTTTGAAAACGATGGTGTCAATGGTGTTAGCGAAGAGTCTGGATTTTGAGCGCCTGAGGAAGACTTCTCTTGCTTCGATCGGGGTCATCAGGGAGCTCGGCGATCCTGGGGTAGCTGACGCCCTGGAGGCGGTGGTTAATGGGTTAGAGCAACCTATTAACGAACATTTGCAGCTAACTCGGGGTCTCGATGCTGATGTTCAGGCTCGGTTCGACCTCATGACTGTGCGGCTTGCTACGAAGGTGGAAAGTCTAAACAACTCTATCCAGAAGCATAAGCTGGAGGTGGATAGGAGAAAAGTTGTCGTAGAAGAGGCTCTTGCCGTTGAGACGCGGTGTCGCTCTGAGCATGAAGGGAATGCAGCGAGGGTCTCCATGTGAAGGAAAAACTCGCTCGGGCAGAGGAGTGGGCTTCTCAGTCGCTGGCAGGTCTAGACGTAGCGTCCGGTCGACTGAGCACAGCGCGATGGGAGCTGGACCGTGCGAAAGCTGCTCGCGCGGGCTGTCTTCGGGCAAAGGCTGATCTGACCCTCACGGACACTCCCGAGGCACGGCTGGAGCAGGCTCGTGCCGATGCCTTGGTTCTTAAAAATGAGAGGATAGCTGCGCTGGAGCGGCAGATTCACAATCTGACTCACCCGCCATCATGATGTATCATTTTCCCTTTTTGCTTGCCCAGATGTAATTCTGCCTCCCTCTCGGGAATAAATAAAGGCGACACTTTTCTGACTTTTGTGGACCCATCATTTCGGAATGTAAATGACCGGTTTTGGTGAGAGTATTATCAGAGGTAGTATGGACATGATAGACTCCCGATAAACTTCTTAGCAGGACACATCTATTCAGAGGTCATATGAACATGATAGAGCGCAACCCTACTAATTGCGTTTTGGAAGTAGTTATGTCAGAATCGAGGGCCTTGCTATATCCCACCCGAGCAGGGCGGATTAAGCATAGTACCTTTTCAGGAATTTGCCGTTGATAGGAGCCATTAACAGGTCTCCATTAGGCTGGGCTATCCTGTAGGCGCCGCTCGAGAACGTTGTCTCGATCACAAAAGGGCCTTCCCACTTGGGTTGGAATTTGCCTTTACTTCTGTGGGTAAGAATCATCGGTCTTCTTACGGCTAGAACTAGCTCGCCGACTTTGAACACTCTTTCCTTCACTTTATGATTAAAAGTTTTGGAAATGCGTGCTTGGTAAAGCGCGATGCGCTGTTGAGCTTGTAGGCGTTTCTCGTCTAATCCTTCAAGCTCTTGGAGTCTTAACAGGTCATTCTTTTCTCGAGTCAACTCACTAGTCACTGCTATCCTGAGCGACGGGATCTATATTTCGATGGGAAGAACTGCCTCGCTCCCGTAGATCAGTGAAAAGGGGGTACAACCTGTAGGTGTCCGTACCGTTGTGCGGTATGCCCAGAGACATTCGCCCAGCTTCTCGTTCCAGTCTCTTTTGTTTGAAAAAACAAACTTCTTCAGGAGTTTGATAATGGTTTTGTTGAAAGCTTCCGCCAAACCATTAGCAGCTGGATAATATGCCGTAGAGGCAATATTATGTATTCGACTTTTATCGCAAAATCGATGAAACGCTTGGCTAATGAACTGAGGCCCATTGTCATGGATTATCCTTCGAGGAATCCCAAAGCGATAAATGACGTGGTGCTTGATGAAGCTGATCACGTCAGACGCTTTTACCTCAGCCAGAGGGATCGCCTCTGCCCATTTGGAGAAGTAATCCGTGATGGCCAATATGAACCGGTAGCCTCTGGAGGAAGACAGGTGAATGGGACCGACGATATCCATACCCCATGCTTCGAAGGGCCAGGATGCGACCGTAGGATGTAGATATTCAGACGGTTGGTGTATGAAGTCTGTATGAACCTGACAGGCTCTGCATTGTCTTGCATAGCTGATCGCGTCTGTGATCATAGTGGGCCATTAGTAGCCTATTCTCCGGATACGATCTTGTAGCTTAGGACCGGGCTGATGCGCTTCGCATACGCCATCGTGAGCTTCTCGGATAATCTGCTGTGCTTCGTCGTCTGAGAGACATCTTAATAGCAGTCCGTCGTAGGTTCGACGATATAGGCAGTGTGAAGATGCATAGAAATAGAAGCGTAATGATCGTCTCTTGACGGATATTGCTTCTTTGGGGTCCTCTGGCAAGATTCCGTATACGACAAAATCTCTGAAAGTACTTCTCCAGTCCCTCCCGGGGGGATCTGTGTTCACAGCGTGGCTGCGTTCTATGTGAAGGTTGTTCTTCATGCAAAATAAATCTCTGTTAAGAAGGATCACCGAATCTTGCCTTCTTATAGGGGTAGCTAAGTCCGCAGCTAGACTGGCCAGGGCATCAGCTTCCAGATTCTGAGATCGAGGTACATGCTCTAGGAAGAACCCTTTGAACGTCATGGCTATCTCGATTGTCGCTCGGTAATAGGGGATGAGGTCTGGATTCTGGACTTCGTACATCCCTCTGACTTGATTGACGATAAGCAGAGAATCGCCGAAAGCTTCCAGAGATTCGACCCCCAGCTCTTCAGCGACTTGGAGCCCGATCAACAGGGCATTGTATTCCGCCACATTGTTGGAGCATGGTTCATTAAGAGAGTATGCTCGGTAGATGACGAGTTTATCAGGAGTGACCAGGACGATTCCTACCCCTGAAACCATGTTTTCCTGGGGGCCAGTCCTGAAGGCGCCGTCAAAGAACAGTTGCCATGTGTCACTTTCCATTACGGAGTTACATTCTGCAACTTCGTCGGGAATGTCTTCGTATAACTTGGAGGCCTCTGGGATCGGATGAGCATCCAGAAAGTCGGCCAGCGCTTGGCCTTTGATGGACTTCTGCGGGATGTACACCATGTCATATGGTGTTAACAGCATTGCCCAGGTTGCGAGCCGAGACGATGAACGAGGGCCACTCATGGAACTGATATTGTCCTCTGAATACCGAGACTATAGAAAGGAGGTTCTTCCTGCAAACGTCTACTAACGCCGAGTCTGAACTCCTGGAGGCATTTGTAAGGTGGCCTGACGAAAACGTTCGACGAAGGTGCGAACGTCTTCTTTTTCCCTTTGCTTGACTTCAATGAGGGAGGACATAGACATGTCCATTCCACCCTCGTAGAATTGTGTGAAGAATAGCGCTTTAAAGTCTTCGAAGGAAGTAATGCAGTTGTCCGCCAAGCTACGGTACCACTGATAGGCTACTCCTGAGAGGCAGCCCTTGAACACCCGAGTGAGGAGGGCGTCATTCCCTTGTAGCAACACCGTCATTATACTGAAATAGTTCATGTATTGACTTGGTGATGTTTTTCCTTCGAACAGAGCCATAGTCTGAGGTTTGTACTTCGGAGGAAAAGGAACTTCTTCCCAGATAGCCGGGTAAGGCTGGTTGATTCCCAGTTTCTTGAGCTGATCTTTGTGCCTCAAGGCGTCAAACTGGGCTTTCAACTCCCGCACTGCCTGCATCAGATTCTCAGTTGGAAGCGGAGGGATTGCTGACTCTTGATCTAGAGCAGGTTCTTGGCTTGGGTCGGATGGTGGTAAGTCCACCCCCATACGTATCTGAGTTGGCGGGACCGACGCTTGAGCCATGGCAGTCGCGCGCTGAGTTAGCATCATCTGGTGCATTTTCTCTATTACGGATTGCATTTGCTTCAAAGATGTCTCTAGCACAGTGATGCGTTGTTCCGCATTTTCTGAAGCCTCCTCGCGTTCGTCTTCGATGGCGTAAGCTCCCACTTCCCTGGGCGTCATCGAAGGATTAGTATAGGTCGCCGCAGAAGTCGACTCTACACTCTCAGCATCTATTCTGGGAGATTGGCGACCCCCAGCGTCGGAATCAGACGAGTACGAAGCTAGTTGCTGTGACCTTGCCCGGGTGTTTTGGAACACCCCAGCTTCAGTGCTCCAGAGGAGTTCTTCGAATCTTCTTCGGCTCGGAGGCCCAGAGGGATGACGTCTTGAGCTCGACCTTCTTCTGGGTATGCGTGAAGCCATGTTCACGGACGCATACGCATGCTCTTCTTCCGGAAAAAATTGAGAGTAGCTCAATCGGTCGAAGTCCGACCGTTTTGCTTTAGAACAGCAGCAGTCAATCACAATCTTATGACTATTACAATATTGCTCTCTAGGGGGCGTAATAGACATGTTGGAAGATCCCCTCTTCTTACGCTTCTGGACTAGGCATTCGCGTAGGTCAGGAGTAGCAACCGGAGCTTGCTTTACGTCGCGGGACTTCGCCTAGCATAATTTAGAGATTCGCTCAGACTGGCATAAAGCTGAAGAGGTCCTCAGTCGGCCATCGGCTTTTCGCATAATCCGGAGGGTAGGCAGATTGTTCTCTTGCTGGCGCAAAGGCCGAGAGGTTGAATATTCGCCTGCTTGCTTCCCCTCGCGGAGATCACCGTGCTCATCTGTTTTACCATAGAAGTCAGATGTTGCTTCGTGCGTGGAGCATGATCTGTTCTTCCAATTTGGCGTTGAGGCACCATCGGAAGTTTTGCCTGTACCGCGCGTAGCGGGAGACTGATTCCTACGCGTAGAGCGCAGTGGATACTCCTGGGTTAGCGCAGAGGCCTTGCCCGAAGTTTTCTCTGTACCGTGCGTAGCGGGAGACTGGTTCCTACGCGTAAAGCGCAGTGGATACTTCTGGGTTAGCGCAGAGGCCTTGCCCGAAGTTTTGTCTGTACTGCGCGTAGCGGAAGACTGAATTTTACGTGCAGGGCACGGAGGGAGCGATGCTACCACCTCATTGGTCAGAGAGATCGGAGAGATCGGAGAGTCCACAGGAATGGTTGAGGATGTCTTGGGCATCCACACTTTGCGCAGCTTCCTGTTGTCTTGGACGGAGAGAGAGTGAGAGCTACACCCGGTTCGAAGCATGTCTTCGTAAGCAGACTAGTCGAAATGAACGACCAGTGTCTTCTTCACGGTTCCTATAGATACCGCATCACGTTGAGCAATTACTTCCTCGTCAGAAGAGAAAGACGTCCCCAGCAGAGTGGCCATCTTGTTTGTGGTATTTAAACGAAAGAATAAAAGTGTATTTTCAATGACGGGATTTGTACGAAACCCACGCCCTTTGGTTTACAAACAAACTTGTATAATGTAATCCTATACGAGGATGTGGGAGTATAATTTATTTAATCTGGGTATAAATTACTATAGGTGTCTGATCTGCGGTCGATCACTTTAGCCCTTGGACCGCGCGATGTTGAAGAAGTGCCGTGAAAGACAGGTAGCAGCTTCGAAGGTTGCAGGAGAGGGTGGATGCACGATGCCGAAGTCGTCGATCCCCGCTCTTTGCCTGAGCTCCGGGCTCTCTCTCTCTCTCTCTCTCTATTTATAGAGTCTTTGGTGACAGTGACCACTCCGTTGGTGTAGCAACCGAGGAGTGGAAAGTACAGCACCCTTTTACACAACGGTTAAAGTAACCAATGCCTACGTGTAGATGATCTTTTGACTGAGCGGGTGATGTGGGTCCAACTAAAGGGACACAAAACGTATGGTTGCTACTAAGATCACGGCGTAAAAGCCACGCGGGTAGGTATCCATTGTGTAGAAGAGGTTGGCGTAGAAGCCAAATGTCCGTCACCATGGCATAGAAGCCAAGTAGGCATAGAAGCCGAACAGGCATAGAAGCCGAGTAGGCGTGGAAGCCGAACAGGCATAGAAGCCGAACAGACATAGAAGCCGAGTAGTCGTAGAGACTGAGTGGGCATGGAAGCCGAGTAGTCGTAGAGACTGAGTGGGCGTGGAAGTCGCATGAGCACAGATCCTGAATGGGCGTAGAGGCCGCTGCATATCGTGCCAGAATGGGCATAGAAGTCGCTTGAGTACAGATCCTGAATGGGCGTAGAAGCCGCTGCATATCGTGCTGATGTGGACGTCTTAGCCGGAATTACGGCTTTTGAAGATATAACCAAATCTCTTGCAGGGATTTGCCATCACCTTATGCATTAAATGCGGAGGCATATTTCGAAGGTCTGCAGGCCTTCTGTGCACCCGTCGCAGAGACGTGTCTTGAGAGAAACTGTCACCGCTCTGTGCAATTAGACGTGGAGACGTGCCTCGAATCCCGTACAAAGTACAGCTTTTGACGTGGCAGGCGGTTTGTCTGCTGCGGAGCGTAAAACAGCTCATGTTTGCCTGTGTAAAACAGGGCGGCGTATTCCCTTGTACGCAAAAGAGCAGTTTATGCTGAGGGGACTCCGGTAAACGACGGTTTGGTGATGTTTTACCAAATCCTCTTCATTAAATGGTGAGATCCGCCATCATACTGAGGGACGCATCCCGAGAGGTCTGCCATCGTTTCCAACCGTCGTCTGGGTAGCCGTGCATCACCTTTTGTCAGGAGTCAGAGGTCAGATTCACTGCGTGACTTGACAGGTTCATTTCGGGGAAGATGAAGCGTTCCTCGTACGCTATCACACTGCTTTGAGAGCGGTTGAGTTTTATGACATGGAGGCGATGAAGAACTCTGTTTCACGCTGGAGCAGCCTGGACGTACTGCATCTATGCCGATGGTCCTTTGAGCTTTATTCTTCACGCTGTATTTTAGCGGAGAAAACTCTGTCATACGCCTGATGGCTCTGAAGGCCTCTGCCTATGCTGCTCTGTATCAAGAGGCTATGTAGCTCTTCCCAGCGTATTTTTTATGCTTCTACAACACATAATGAATAAACTAGCCAGAATCTGAGGAATACTTGACCAAACCTAGGATATGTCAATCATGTTATTGCCGTAGGCTAACTGATCAAATCCAAACATGAGCTAAACACGCGCTCGGTGGCTAAACGCCAATAAAAGTAGAATGTAAATCAGAGTGGGGAAGTAAGAAAACCACTCAAGCGGTCTGGTGCTCCTAGTGGCCACCAGCCTCAGGAAAGTATGAAAGATTCTTCGGTGCTGCTACTGGATCTGGCCATGCAAAACCAGTGGGGCCAGACCCACAAATAGCAAGTACCACAAACAAAGCCAATCTAGGAACTTAAACCAACAACACAAGCAATACAAATACTGAAAGTAAAGACTGAATATAAAATATCTTAGGATAGTAAAAGAAATACTGTAAACCTACAATGAGACATATCCTGAACTGGTAATCAATAGAGTAACAAGTACAGAAAATAAAAGTATTATCATGTAAATCATAGACTATCTATCATCCATAAATCACGGCAAATCATATAATTATGGCTTAATACTTTAACTAACTAGGGTTATCATAATCCTAATTACTAACAACTATAATGCAATGCGATACTAGAGTTCGTTCTGATCGTATGCTCCTGCAGTCCGTCCAGGATATCCATACGCACAAACTAGTATCGCATACTCCTCAAGATACTCCACAATATAAACCACTGGATACTCCACAAGATAAATGTATGAATAACCAGGACTGCATGCAATCTAAGCAAATCCTTAGCCATGTACTAAGTGAATCTCTAGTTATTAACCCCTAGCAGCTTCTTATATAAATTCGGGTGTGGCATTCCTTAGAATCCATACTAGATATGATGCAACAAAACAAGTTATAATAAGAATATAAATTGGTTTTTAATATACATTGCACATACGGACACATGTATGCCACAACAACAACCAAGCCACGTGTAATCAAGTGAAGACAAGTAAAGCCATATAAAGCCATGTCAATTCAGGTAAAGTCAGATAAAGCCATATACAACCATGTAAAGCCATGTCCAACCCTGTAAAGTCATGTCCAACAAGATGAAACCAAGTCAAGCCATGTCCGATGTAGCCATGTAAAGTCATGCCAAGTCAAGTTCAGTTAATCATGTCATCACGTGTAGGATGGCAAAGTCGGGTGAAATCGAGTAAAGCCAAGTCAAGTCAAGTTATCTGAAGCCATATAAATTTATGTCCAAATCAGGTCAAGTCATCGCGTGCCCAATCAAAAGCCAGAAGTATCAAAACGAAATCATGAAAAACCAAGAATTCCTAAAGAAATAGCACGATCGGTATACCGTCGGTGCAGTCTAGTACATCGTCGGTACACCGGTCCAGAGAAAGAAAAAATATAATAAATTCTGGATTTTAATAAATCGGTATATCATCGCTTTATTATAGTATACCATCGGTATATCGTTCCAAGTAGACAAAAAGTTACTTGAAAATAAAGTTTCACAAATCGGTATACCGTCGGCACATCCCAGTACGTCATCGGTATGCCGTCAAAGACAAATATCCTGAAGTCGGTCAACAATGTCGGCAGGATCGGTATATGGTCGGTATACTGTAGTACACCATCGGTATGTCGATAGGGTTCACAAAAAAAACTAGAAATCAAGTCGCTTGAAATCGGTATACTGTCGGTATACTGTAGTATACCGTTGGTATGCCAATTTCCAAGGATAAACATGGTTAAAGTCAAGTTAAGTCAAGTCAAGTCTAATTTTCGGAATCCAAATCAAATCCCAAAAATTACCAGAACCATGTCTAACAGGAAGTCAAGTCTAGGTTAAGTCTCATATCACAATATGGACTAAATCTCACGATCATAACTCTGGTATTGTTTTCGTTACCGAGTTACCAAAAAGGAACGAAACAAGATTCTATCAGAAATTAAAGCTGAGATGGTCACTAGGCTAGAAATTATGATATGAACAATAATAGTAAAGCAAGCCTAAGCTAAAAAGTAACAACCAAGATTCAGGAAAGTTAAATAACAGAAAGTAAAAGTAGTTCACAAAATCGGCAAGGTGTACTTGCCTAACGCGAGCTCCCAGCCTAAACCTTCTAGTCCACCACCACGAAGGGGTTCAAAAACCATACTCCAGGTCTCAAGACCAGGCTTCCAAGCTCGAGAACGAAATAAAATAGAGAGGAGAGAGAAACAGAAACAGAAATAAATAAATAAATAAATAAAAAGAATCAAGTACTATTTATAGAGAAATATCTCAAACATATCTCGAAAGTGAAATAAATATCTGTCGGACAGTATACCGTCGGTATACTATAGTATACTGTCGGTATACCGGTCAGGTAGTAAAGTTTTAATTTTGAGAATTTCTGAGCTTCCTCAAGATCCAATAAAATGCAATAACTAGCACAAAAATACGTATTTGCATAAAATACGAATACTGTGAGACGAGTCTAACATATTCATAAGTGCAGTATATCTTCTTAACAAATGTAATATTTGAAGGATATAACAGAAAAAGATAAACCCAAATAATTTAAATACTAAAATATCATCTCACACTATAAAATATAGCGATGGGTTATGGTATCATCTTTGAAGAGGGGGTACCAAGGGTGGGGGATTGGTGATAGTCAATGTTATTTACGACTGTATGGTCTCAGATCTGTATGGCAAGTAAAATAGTTACAAGGGTTATGCCTCACCATTATTATTACAGATTGCGGATATATATATATATATATATATATATATATATATATATATATATATATATATATATATATATATATATATATATATATATATAGTGGGTGGTCTTGGTCCTTCTCTCCTTTACCTTCACAGTAATGAAATATATGTTGCATGTTATGCTATGAGTATTGTTGCATTCTAATAAAAGAAACAAACAAAGACAGATAAGGGAGTAATCTTATTTTCTGTATCATGCTGCTATATAACATAGAATCGTAAAATAATGAATTAGACTTGTGTAAGGTAGAATTACTTTTACTTGTCACATATGCTATTTATACTTGCTTCTATAGAAGTAGAAATTTCTTTGCAGTATCTTATCACATTGATTATAGTACTATTATAGAGTACTATATAGAATATTATTTTATTGCTTTAGATAGGATGGTTGTTGTAAAGCTTTTTTAGAATAGTGGTAGCATAAAAAGGTTTGGGACCATTGGGTCACCAAGGTAGTATCCTATAGATTATGAACTATATAAAAGAGAAAATCCTTGAACTGGAAAGAGTTATACAAGTGATGGCTCGAGGAAGTATGATGGTAGAAAGAAGAGATATGTTTATAGAGTTATTAACCTTTTGTACAAAGCAGTTTCTTATTAGTTTAACTGTTCACACATTTGCATGGTTATGGACAACTTGTTCATAATGTTTGTTCCTCGAACAATCGCTAGCGCACTGGGATTGTGTCGTCTTAGGAAGAACGGTGATGACTGAAGAATTGGTACGGGCATTATAGGACCTTCAGTAGAGTGTGCGGACTGGATTGAAGATCGCATCACAATACTGGTATTTCGGGACCGTCGATGTGGATTGTGCCCATAAGCAAAGGTGATTTTTATCTTACCAGAATATAGTTCAAGATGACATACCACCAGTAACCTTCATATAGCTAGGTCGCATGCTAATATTTATCTTCTTTCATGCTTAATATGCTGAGGTACAAATGTATGACATATTAATATTTTATGAAGGCTAACGATTATTTTCTGCAGGAATATTCTTGTGACACATTATTTTTAGTTTATTATAAATGATCACATTCATGCTTATAGACACTTGTATTCTATGTCATGTAACTGATCCTAAGACAAGATTAGAAAGATCACATAAGTTTGCTTGCACTCACTTAATTCAATGTGTTAGTTTTAGTTGAGTAGGCTAGGGGCCACTTACTAATGCATTCTTCAATGTGCTGACCCCCCCCCCCCCACCATATCTTCACAAGTGTAGAGTTTTCTTAGACGAAATGAGGCGTTAGATCTTAATTGGCAACTTGAAGCATTATATTAGAGATGTTATTATATTTTTATATAGAGGACATAATATACAGAACATCGTTGTTTGTATAGCACTTGAATTATAAGCCTTGTGGCATGATTCAGAGAGAGAGAGAGAGAGAGATTTGTAATTGAGTTATTCTTCGCTTTAAGCGCTGTAAATTTTGCTGCAATATCAAAAAAAGAAATTTTTTTGTATATCTTGTGTCTATTCAACTTTTTTATTTAGCATTTATATTGCTATAACTTTGTAACTTAGTTGCTCAATTGGTTGTTTTGTTATTTGTCTTATACAAATATAATTTAGACTTGTACGACATCATGCCCAGTGACAACTTTCGATTCTACATAACCGAGATATGACAATTTGGTATCACAGCACGACTTTATGTATTATACCCTCAATCGATTCATTTTTATTCTGAGTTGCTTCCATGATTGAAGTATTTGACTCTCTCTATGTTCTGCTAGATTTTCCATACAATAAATCTAGATATGTTATGAATCTTATATGGATATTTTGTTAATCAGGGATAGCTTGGAAGAGTGCAGTCCTTTTTTTTAGTTGGTTTTGAAGTCGTATGTTTGGTTTGAGGGAATTGTGATGCATGATATTTGGATAGGGATAAGTTAGATTTTGAGATAAGCAACAAGTTATCGGTGGATTTTATGTTTGTGATTATTAGGATCATCAATGTAAGGATTGTTCAGAAGGGACTTTGATGCATATTATTGGAGATAGTATATTGGTATGCATGGTGGATTGATCCATGAGTGGTGTATTGGGTAACCCGAGCATTTACTTAAAATAAATGAGGATTTATATATCGATGAGTCTATATATCAGTAATAGATGGCGTAGTGCCAGTCTTAGTTTTGAGTTGTGTCTAGTTAACTGTAATTTAGAATGTCTCTTATTAGATTGGTCTAGATGATCAAAAATGATTACTATCAGAATAAGTCAAATTATCGATATCTGGAAACGTCACTAAATAGCCTAAAAATATCGCTAAAAAATTTAGCAACATAATTAGTGATATTTCAATGAAGTCGCGTTTAAGCTAGTCACTTACAGGAAAAATGTCACCATAGCGACATTTTCTAGCGACGTATTTGCGTCGCTAATATTTTTTATATTAGTGACGTTTAGCGACGCAACGTCGCTAAATTAGTGACGTATTTTGTGTCGCTAAACGTCGCTAAAAAAAATTTGTTTAGCGACGATTTGCAACACATTTAACGATGTTTTATTGACCTGACAAATACTGTCATGTCAGCAATTGAGCGGCATTCAGCGACGTATTTAGCGACTTATTTAGCGACATATATAAACATCGCTAAATGTCACTAATTTTTCAGTAAAAAAAATAAAATAGAATATAAAATAGTTTCCAAACCAATCTTTCTGCAGTTTATAAATTCATAATTTATATAAATAGATCTGGGTTCGTCGACCGCTTCGCCGGAACACTTAACACCGATAAATTAACATACATTTAATATGAATAATATAGTAAAATTTGAAGAAAATAAAATATTGGGATTACAAACCGAGTTAGGAGAAAATCTCGTCGTAAAGAATACAATAAATATTCACACAACTGAGTGCAAGAAGTAAAGTCTGAAAGCCTCAAAATAAAGAATATTCATAAATGACCAAATATCATAGGTCAAAACACAAACAATCAGTAAACTATCCTAACTAGGACTACTGCAGATCTGCAAGAGGCTGACCACAGTCGAACATCAGGGATAAGATCAAATCATACTGCTCCCGTAAAATTGACACCGATGTCGATGGAGAAGGTAGTAACGTCGGTAGAGTATGTGTCGATAAAGGTGCACCAAGAGGACGTATCTGCTCCAACGCTGGCAGTAGATGGTTGTATGAATCCATGGTAGATAACAGCCTCGTACTGCTATGAACCATTGAATCCTGCATCATTGTCAGCCTCTCGCCCATGGTCAGCTATGATGCCTGCAGCTCCGTCATGCTGCGCTCTGTCGACGCTCTAAGATCAGTTGTCATATCCCTAAGCTCCATGATGCCGCATTCGAGCATATCAAATTATGCGATGAGCATCGCATCGTCCGCCTGTGGTTGGGACAAGGGCTGCTCCTCCATCCTTTGCAGTAACTTATCACGGAGAGACGCAATCTAACGGTCAACGGTCTTCTGGACTCGGGCCGATGCCTGGGAGGACTGTGGGGAATGCACACATGCAATGGAGGCCCTAGAGGACTGCATCACAACAAAGATGCCATATGATCCCGTATCGTAGTACGTACCCCTCTGGAGACCACCAGCGGCGGTCACCCACAGCTTGTCCACCGACAGAGATGGAGAGGGCTGCGAGAAAGTACCAGCCTCTCCTGTTGTAGGTGCACTAGTAGTCGCCCATTCACGTAGCCTAAGATACTTTGCCTAAAAAAGTTTGGATACTCGATAATTGCTAATGTGTCTGAGGTACTTATTACTAACTACATGGATATTTATTTGCATATTTTCTAAGTTATATTAAAATTAACACAAAGTAAAGTAATACTTATATAGGTCTGTGAGGCCCTCTCATCAATGATATTCTCGCCCTTTCGATGGGTGGCCAGGAAGACGGTCACCATGTTGGCATTATCACCTCTCTGTACCTGTTAAAAATATATTATTTAGTACTAAAATTAAATATTTTATCCTACTACCATTTTATCGTACTTGTGTTAAAATAATATATCTGAAATCAACCTTCATCATATGCTCATCTGTCTCCATGGTTCCGTCAGCAGGAGCATCTGAGTAGTTAATCCATAGCCCACCATACATCTGTCGTATCATCGACGGAGTCGGAGATGCTAAAGATTGGTACACTGGAGTACTCTACGATGAGAATCCAGAACCAATAGCCTGTACCAGATGAGCACTCCATCTATAGGATCGACCTCCGAATGATCTGCGTCATCCGTCTATACCCGATAATAACATATGATGATAAAATAAAAGACTTATAATAGTTAATAAAAATAGACAGACCCGGAGCAACCCTCCGTTGAATTTTCTGGGTACGAAATATCACAAATGTATATAAAATATCATAGTCACACAATAAACATAAAATAAAAGTATCACAGTCACACAAAAAGTACAATATAAAAGTATCACAGTCACATAATAAACGTGTCACAGTCATACCATAAGTCTTATCCAATTTCTCAATCTCTCAAGGAAATTAAATACGTTGGGGCAGAACCCAGTCCCTCAGATACTTTGTATAAGCAGCGTCTAGGTGATCCATCTCTGCTATAGGTGTTGGATGACTGGAACTCCCCCTCTGAGCGGGTGCCTTCCCAATAGTAGGAGGTACCACTTCCTCCTTAACAGTAGAAGTTGCCACTTCCTTCTTAACAAACGCTTCCAATTTAACAGTAGGAGGTGACACTTCCTCCTTAACAGTAGAAGGTACCACTTCCTGGTTAACAGTAGGAGGTACCACTCTCAAGCGACATGCACGTGCTCGGGTCATGGGTGCTATCAGGTAAGATAGATGGAAATAAAGAATATAATTGATAAAAGATATAAATATATGTATCCATATAGTTAAAATAAATATTATATTCCACATTAAAAATATAGTACATGGCTAGAGTTCTAAACATCTTCTTCGTTTTTCTCGTCCTCCTCTTCCTCTTCCTCCTCATCTTCACATTCATCTACTTCGTCTTCCTCTTCGGATAATTCTACCTCTTCCATACGATCAGACGTGTAATGAGTAACTTTCATTGAGTCCACATATACAATATTTGTTATAATAGATAGCTCATCCTCCTGATATCTATTTCTTTAACGTCAAAGATATTTCTAGCTTTCGTATACATACTGCCCACCAGTCTGACCTCGTTGTTCCTCGTTTATGATAAGTTATGAACCAAATTGCCACTCTCCCACACTATTTGCAACACTTCTCATATAATCCAATATCCCGACCATATCCAATATATATAATATCAAAGGAACCCCCCAAATCAATGGCTATGAAGTATAAAGGTATAATCCAACATCCTATTGCTAATCCAACATCCCGTGTGTACTGTATTTCTCATATAATCTAATATCCCATCGCTAATTCTAATTGGACAAAATTTAGTTGTTACTTGACACGTACACACACACACACAAACACACACACACACGCATGAACACATGCATACACATGAATACAAACACACAATTTTATACTCAGAAGTCAATTATATGATACTCAATAATATATGATACTAAATTCATAATAAAATTCTATCAAACAACTATATAGCATATTTGTGGGTGTTGTATTATGTGTGTGATATACTAGTGCAACCAAATTTCCTAATTATGCTACCAAACTTCCATACTAACTAGGGTGTGTCTCCATGTATGTCCGTGTGTGTCTCCAAGTATGTCCGTATCCACGTGTGTCCATATATGCCTGTATGTGTCCGCGTCCATGCTTCTACATGTGTGTCCGTATTAGTACGAATTGTGTCATGTAGGGTTATGTCATGTGTGTGTGTCCATGTGTTCGGGTTCATGTGTCAGGGTTAGGATTGTGTACTGTTTGTGTCCATATGTCCTGATTGTGTCCAGTATGTATGTGTGTCCTGGTTTTGTCCGGGTCTGGATTAGGGTTTACCGAGTTGGGAGGAAGGGAGGAGGAGCACCTGAGAAAGGGGTCGACGGAGAAGGACCACGCCGGAGGGGAGGAGCCACGCCGGAGGGGTAGAAGCCGCGTTTGGGGTTGCCTGTGTCGGGGTTGGGGGGCAACACGGCCGCGTCGGGGTAGGGGGCGAGGGAGGCGGTCGAGGGTGGATCACCAGAGCCGCGGAGGGTCGCCGGGGGAGGGTGCATCGTCGGTGGGTGCACGCGAGAAATGAAAAGTTGGGAAAAGTTATAGGGAAAAGAAATAAAAAGTTGAATAGACGAGAAAACCCTATATTCAGTAATTTAGCGACGTCCGCTCGAGACATCGCTAAACGTCACTACATTTTAAATATGACATATAATTGTTGGAGTCGCTAAACGTCGCTATTTTTAAAAATTTAGCGACGTTTAGCGACTTGTAGGTGACATAATCTTTCATAATACTAAAAATTGTCGCTAACCATTGCATACAGTCGCTGATAGCGACGTATTACGACGTTTCTAAAGAACGCCGCTAATTTTAATAGTATTAGCGTTGTAGTTGTCCAGAGTCGCTAAATTCGTCGCTGATTTGAATCATTTTGTAGTGGATATTTGGTAGATTAAGTTTATATTGGATATGTGTCACGACCCGCACCCGGTGTAGGGATACGAGTACGTAAGTACGTTCAGCCTGTGCCGTAACATCGGCAGTAGAATGTTGTCTAGGTCAACAATACTATCTAAACATCTCACACAATCTAATATACCTGTCATACTATCTAATCTCCAAATGTAGGACAATATGATGAGTTAGAGTCATTTCGCTTCGAGCAGTTTCCAGATGACATCGCAGAGGATCCAGTTATGGGAGAGATAGTACATGAAGTTGCTCCCAACCTTAATCATCAGCCTGTTGATGGTGGTCAGCGTGACCCTCAAGAGGATGAGCATTTCACCGTCACTTTTCCAACTAGGGGTAAATTGGTAATTTGACATAGTTATTTCATTTTTAGAGATTATAATTATTTAGAGTGCAATATATATATATATATATATATATATATATATATATATATATATATATATATATATATATATATATATATAGTTATTTTGTGCTTGTATAAACTATTTATTAATAGTATGCTATATATTTATTTAGAGACTTGTATTAATAAAATTCTAGAAAGTGCTAACCTATTAGTTAGACTTGACAATAGTGAACCCATTTAGATTTGTCATGACAACTTATGAGCCCAACATGGACTAGGCCCATTGAAACCCATTTTCTTTTGCTAAGTAGGAGGATTAGAGTAAATTTGTATTAGTTAGAAGACTTCCTAAATTATGCCTCCCTAATTAGAACCTATGTGACACTAATGGAGGGCTAATTGGATATTTGATGAAGCTTGGAGAAAGGGAAAACCTGGCCGGCCTATAGAAAGACTCTATTTCTCTCTCTCTCTCTCTCTCTCTCTCTCTCTCTCTCTCTCTCTCTCTCTCTCTCCCCCTATTCATTTTCTTCCATTTTAGATCCCCAATTCCTTCATTCCCTCCATAATTTCAATCCCAAATTCTTTCATTCCCTCTCATTTTTACCATTAGAAGAGCTTTGGAGCTTGGAGAAGCAAGGAGCACAAGGAGGAGGAGCTTTGGTAGAAAGATCGTGTCCAGACCGTGTCGTTGAGCTCTTTCATTGGGAATCCATCTCACAATTGGTAAATTCAAAATTTCTTCATATTGTAGCTTCCAAATTATGCATTTGACTCTTAGGAATAACCCAATGGCATAGGGTTACCTATAGGATGAAGTTCTAGGCCTAATTGGTATGTATTGACACTTATACATAGGTTTTTGTGTAAATTTTGGGGGAATTACGAGATTGACACATCAAGTGTGTGTCATGAGACTAATTTATTCTAATTAGACTTAGAACGGGATTGTTAGAATGGGATTGTGGGACTAGCTACGTGTCCACAATTGGATACGAGTAGGCCGTATCACGATACTTTGTGATACGGAGTTTATTTTGGGTATTTTATGAAATTACTCGTCAATTATCATTATAGCAAGTTACTTTAGTTGTATTATGATGTATTTAGTTTATATAAATGATATTGGTGGGAAATTGTGGGTTTTGACACTTGGGTTGGATATGTATTATGAGTATCTTAGGTTTGCACTATAGGTGTTTGACTAATTGACACTAGTGCACATAAATACATAGGTGTGTGGTCTATGCGCACACACACACACACACACACACACATATATATATATATATATATATATATATATATATATATATATATATATATACCTGCAAATTAGGGTGTATACCATATTCATGTGTGTGTGTGTGTGTATTTGTTGTATGAGTGAACGGTGCACTGTGTCAGTGAGGTCACTATCCAATTCAGTGTTTGTGTGTGTGTGTGGCATTAAGTATCGGTCAGCTAAGAGAGAGTGTGTGGGAATAAGTTGTGCTTGTGTGTGAGTGTTCTGTGGTGCCTGAGATTAGCAGTGAGGTGAAGTGTCTTTGATCAGAGATTAGTATGTGACTGTTGTAATTGCTGTGACAGAGGGGGTAAGGGCCAAGTGCTATATTGAAGACAGTTGGGGCAAGGGTGCATCTAGAGTATGAGAGGTATTATCATTACAGTGCATTATGGGGTATCATATATGTATCAGTTACCATAGTATTTGGCTATCATACTTGTTATTAGTAGTAAGGGGCAGTTCTAGCTAAGGGAAAATATTGGCATTGGGGGAGAGCGTAGGAGCTCAGGTTGCGATAGGAGTTTCAGTCTAGTATTAGAGTTAGGATTTGGTGATCAAGTTTCAGACCTTAGGTGTGCCAGGTTAGGAATGTATTAGATACTTAATATCAGGTAATTGGATATGTCAGTGATCAGTCCCATTCCAGGTCAAGTGCAGTATTAGAGTTTAGATTTTTGAATGTGCCAGAAGTTAGCAACTGAAACTTGAAGTTTAGCTTCAGCAACAGGTTGCATAATGAGAGGAAGGTCAGAGCTATTATAGCAAGCATTGGGGGCACAACAATGCTCTAGCCCAGCAACGACAGCCAGTGGCCCCTACAAACAGTGAGCAAACTCAAGCAGTGCAATTGAGGACTGGGTCATAGTATCAAGAAGGATGTGCCAACTGAGAGTGGCTTCTGCAGAGATTGTGAGAGGTTATGCAAGTTGAGTGTTCTAATGAAGGGTAGAGGGCTGAATTAAGTGATGAGTACATCTTAATATCAGGTATCATGGTTGTGTATCCTGCCTATGTAAGAGAGATGAATCCCAATTTGTGGCGTATTAAATTGTATGTTGTTGAGGAAGGGGGTCCCTTATGACATTGGTGAAGTATCAGTAAAAGGTTATGTGGACTAGGAGTATTAACTAAGTTATAAGGGTATAAGGACATCAGTTAGTAAGTTAATGTTAGGTTATAGTTATTAACTAAGGTAATACCTAATATAAGGTAGTATAAGTTAATTAATGACTAAAAGAGCCTAAAACCTTAGTGTGGACCTAGTATCGCTAGAATAACCTGGTATTAACCTAGAATATCGTGTTTTGCTCATTTTAGTATTTTATCACTTTATTACACCATTTAATATGTTATTTCCTCAATAGGATTGTGTGACATTAGCTCGGGCATCGAGAGACACATTTTGCTCATGACCCTAGGCGAGTACATCTCTTTGTTAGTTTTTATTTTATGATGGTGTATATACCACTTGTTCTAGAACTGTTTACTTGATTCTGACACAGTGGCTACACAGACTGGTACTAAATGGATTCTGTCATGGGATGTTATCCCCTACCGTATTCAATGAGTACTCTTTCACATGTATTTGATCGTGTTTATCGGGTATTGATAATCGTGTACTTCTTGTTCACACACTGCTCGTGTTTAGTATGCTTATATTCGTGTTCGTAACGTGTCATGATTGGATCCATGAGTATTGGTTGGGGATGGGGGAGTAGGAGTTGGTTATATGATCAAGTCCAGTGTATTCGTGTACAGGTCGATTACATATCACACGTGTAATCGAGTTACCATATTGTATTCATGTTCAACCCAAACCGATCATATAACTAACTTGTACTCTATGGCACATTATCTAGTTTATCTATTTTTATCAGTTGCAGTTATTTATATTGTATGTTCTTTACTTCTAGTATATTACATGTTCACTCTAGTTCATTCAATTTTCTCTTGCTAGTTATCTCGTATTCTTTTCTATTATTTGTCATATATGCTCTACCACATATTTGAAACTACTTTCAGAGGTTTGTACTTCACTCATTTTCCTGATTGGATATATTTTTATATGATTGGCTAGATGAGTTGTGTCCCACTTATTATGGGCCACAGGACGACGAGCCATTAGAGGATTCTTCCTAGAGCAAGAGAACCTAGTACTAGTGATCGAGGAGGCCTAGTATTATATTTTTGGATATTGTATTAGTCTCATTCTAGACTCATGGCATGTATATATTATTTTGGGAGTGGCTATATCTAGACTTATGTTTTGGACTTGTGGATATATTGTGACTCTTATTTCCTCTCTTTTATTCTATATTGTGCTTTCATCCTCCTTTAGTTTTATATTGTGAATGAGTATTGTTTACAATTATCATATACCATATTATTCCTCTTTTTGGAGTTGAGGTATCATGACAGGTACCTTTTATATATTGTATGAGATGTGTAGATAGTTATATTGATCCAGAAAGCGTTCTACCGCCGATGTTGCAGCGTAGGCTGGGCGTTGTTCACTACTCGTGCCATTATTCAGGGTGCTGGTCGTGAGACATTTTTAGTGGTGCCCCATGCAGGTCCAGAGTCGCAACAAGTACAATATCGTAGTAGTACTCTAAGTCTGAGATACTGCTACGAGCCTGCTTTAGGATATAGGATATAGGCTGAGAGTATACTTAGTCACAACTAGGGAACATTTCCAAATATCTATTTTGCTATCCTTATCTACTTGAATGCTTACTTTACTTTAAATAATTTTATCCTTCTTTAAAGATATCGTATCTTACTCAATATTGATTCCTTTGTTTCAATCTATCTTCAGGATGCCGCTGAAGACACGATCCCAGTGCTCAGGCGCAGTGTCAGCGAGGTCAGTCACTTTGTCGCCTCTAAGGAGGGCACCAGCAGACCCTACTCCATCATCTCCAGCTCAGAGGTCCGTTTCACCGGTCCAGGTGAGTATTTTTGTAATAGTTTTCGGGGGTGCTCCACCTCCAGTTCAGAGGGCAGTGCCTACAGCTTCAGAGGAGCTTCCACCTCCGCCACCCGCAGTTGATCCAAAGTAGGTGTTTGTATTTTTTCAGTAGATGATAGAGGCACAGCGGGTCCAGGAAGAGGCCTAGCAGTGCCATTAAGAGGTTATGAGACAGAGCATTGAGAATGCCTACTAGCTTGCACTCGTCGATGTCGAGAGAGTTGTCTTGGTCCAGCCACATGTAGCTTCACCTCAGTTCCCCCTGCAGCAGCCGAGGCTGAGGACTATCATAGACTTTAAGAGGATGGGGCCGAAGGATATTAAAGGCAAAGAGGGGATTATTTTTGCTAATGATTGGATTAAAGATATAGAGAGGAACCTGCGGTTGGCACAGATTCCAGAGAGTGTATAGGTGGAGGTCGCAGGGAGCATGATGTTTGACATCACATTGCCTTGGTTCAGGACGGTCCCCAGGATCCCAGCGTCGGGTATTACTTAGGAAGCTTTTAAGGAGCCTTTCAAGAAAAAGTTCTTCCCATATGTGGCTCTGATATATCTAGAGAGCTAGTTTCAGTACCTCGTATAAGGGAGTATGACAGTGGATGAGTATGCGGCAAATTTTTATAGGTTGGGTGACTTTGTGGAGGGAAAGAATTCCCGGGGGAAGGCCTGAAAGTTTAGAAAGGGTCTTAACAGGGAGATCAAAGTCCATACTAGTAGTCATCGTACCACTATATTTGAGGAGATCCTAGCACTGGAACAGCAAGCGGAGGATGATTTGGAGCTTGGCTCCAAGGGGATGAGGGATCCCTCAGGAGCTAGCAGCAGTGTGGGGCCAGCAAAGAGGCCTCACTTTCAGCAGCAGCATTAGAGACACTTCCAGCAGCCGAGGCAGCAGTTTTATGTACCAGCTAGAGTGCTAGTGCAGCAGGCGCACCAGATTCAAAGGCCATCTCAGCCAGTTATTCCTTACTCATTCTGTGAGAAGTTGGGACATGATTATGATGCGTGCAGGAAGAGATTGGGCCAGTATTTATTCTGCGGATCAGGAGACCACTAGTTGAGGGCTTTTCCTAGAGCTCCATCTCGTCCTGCTCAGGGAAGAGGACAGGTATAGAGAGCACCCGCGAGACCACCAATTAGATAACAGAGAGGGCCTCCGTTGCCGACTCAGCAGTAGAGGTTCGTACAGTACCAGCAGAGAGGTGCGCAGCAGGGGCGAGCTTTCATCTTGACCATCGGGGAGGAGGAGGAGCTAGTTAGAGATATCATTTCAGGTTTATTCTATCTTGATTATTTTCTAGCTCATGCTTTATTTGATTCCGGTGCTTCACATAGTTTCGTATTTGTATCTTTTGCTTTGAAGCATCATCTTAAGACTGAACCGTTGGCGAGGACTTGCAAGATCACGACCTGGGGTGGCATTATCCTGGTTAGTGATATTTGCAAGGATCGAATATTTTCTCTAGGAGGCCAAAAATTGAGCGTGTGTCTACTCGTAATGCCACTTTCGAACTACGACATAGTACTCGGGATGGATTGGTGGAGTATGTACCATACTAGTATCGATTATAATGGAGGCAGAGTTTTGTTTCAGACGCAAGGAGAACCCGAATTTGAGTTCTTTAGAGGAACAGCAGAGTAGAGCGAGGGAGACTTTTGTGGAGCTTTGGTAGAAGAGCATGAGCTGCCACATCCATTGATTGCAGAGTATATTAACGTCTTTCGGGAGGAGTTGCCAGGGTTGCCACCAGACAGAGATGTGAAGTTCTCTATAGATTTGGTGCCAGGCGCAGAGCTAATATCACAGCACATCTATAGGGTAAACAACAGCGAACTGGCAGAGTTGAAGAAGCAGGTGGTTGAGTTACAGGACAAGGGATTCATCCGCTCTATTTTATCTCCGTGAGGTGCTCCAGTATTATTTGTACCGAAGAAGGATGGGTGGGTACGTATGTGTATCGACTACAGGTCTCTCAACAACCTCACTATCAAGAATAAATATCCGTTGCCGCAGATTGACGATATATTTGATTAGTTGAGAAGAGCGAAGGTTTTCTCGAAGATAGACTTGAGGTCGGGGTAATACTAGGTGAAAGTGAAGAAGGAAAACATTCCGAAGACAGCTTTCAGAACTCGGTATGGGCAGTTTGAGTTCTTGGTGATATCGTTTGGGTTGACCAATGCCCCAGCGGTATTCATGAACCTAATGAATAAGGTGATTCATCAGTACTTCGATCAGTTTATTGTGGTCTTCATTGATGATATATTGATATATTCAAAGATCCCGGAGGAGCATGAAAAGCACCTGAGGATAATTTTGGAAACTCTCAAGAAGGAGTAACTGTATGGAAAGCTTTCAAATTATGAGTTCTTCCTTTATAAGGTTGAATTTCTCGGACAAATGATTACAGGAGACAAAATCTCAGTAGACCCAAAGAAGATATCAGCAGTTGAGTTATGGTATACCCCGAGTTCAGTGGCATAGATCAGGAGCTTTCTTGAATTGGAAGGCTATTATCCGAGATTTGTTCAGGACTTCTCCAAGATTGTGGAGCCGATGACTAGGCTGACCAGAAAGGACATAGAGTTCGTCTGGACTGAGGAGTGTCAATCCTCTTTTGAGGAGCTGAAGAAGAGGTTGACTACAGCTCCAGTATTGACGTTGCTATAGGGGACAGGAGAATTTTTTATATATAGTGATGCTTCGGGTAAGGGTTTGTGATGTGTGTTACAGCAGAACGGGAAGGTAATTGCCTACGCTTTCGGGCAATTACGCCCACATGATAAGAATTACCCTACCCACGATTTGGAGTTGACAGCGATCATTTTTGCCCTAAAGCTGTGGAAGCACTACTTGTATGGAGAGCGTGTGGAGATCTTTACAGACCGCAAGAGCTTAAAATATGTGTTTAGACAATAGAAGCTCAACATGAGGCAGAGACGGTGGTTGAATTTGATGAAGGACTTCGGCATCTAATTGCAGTATCATCCAGAGAAGGCTAACGTAGTTGTTGATGCCTTGAGCAGGTATCCAGTGGCTATGTACTTGACAAGGGACAAACACTTATTAAAGGATCTTGATAGCTTGGGTATCGAGGTATTAGTCCTTGGAGTCGCGGTACAAATATGGGGACTTTGGGTACAGTCAGAGTTGATGGACCGAATCAGACCCGCACAGTTCGAGGATGAGTCTCTGGGGAGCATCAGAGCCCAAGTCCGGATGGGATTGCAGAGGATTTCAGTATTGCAGAGGATGGATCATTGTGGCACGATACCAGATGGTGTATGCCGAGTAGGGCGTTACGCGAGGAGGTTCTTCAGGAGGCGTATCGATCTCAGTACTCTATGCATCCAGGTGCCAACAAGATGTATAGAGACATAAGAGAGCATGTTTGGTGGTATCGTATGAAGCGGGAGGTGGCGAGTTTCTTATCCAGATTCTTGGTTTGTCAGCAAGTAAAGGCGGAGAGACATAGGCTCATCCTCGAACTCGGAGCATGTGACGATGGACTTTGTATCAGGGCTTCCGGGTTCTCCAGGAAGGAAAAATGTAATTTGGGTCATCGTAGACAGGTTGACCAAATCGACCATTTTTTTGCCATTCAAGGTGGGTACGTCTACGGAGAAGCTCGCGGAGATGTATGTGCGTCAGATAGTTAGATTATATAGAGTTTCTGTGAGCATAGTCTCGGATCAGGATAGTAGTTTCATATCCTTTTTTTGGAAGAGTTTGCATGCTAGATTGGGCACCCAGCTCACGTTTAGAACCGCATATCACCTTCAGACCGACGTGCACTCAAAAAGGACTATCCAGACTCTCGCGAATATGCTACGCACCTGTGTTTTAGATTTTAGAGGCTCTTGGGAGGATCACATTCACTTGGTAGAGTTGGCTTATAACAACAACTACCAGACAAGTATAAAGATGTCACCATTTGAGGCATTGTATGGACGAAGATGCCGCACTCCGTTATCTTGGAAAGATATTGGTGAAAGAGCCTTATTGGGACCAGAGATGGTTGTGTATGCAGCTGAGAAGGTGAACATTATCAGAGATAAACTTTGGGTGGCGCAGGACAGACAGCGAATTTGGGTCGATTGCCTTCGAAGACCTTTAGAGTTTGAGGTATAGGTTTTGTTTTGTATTTTTTGTGTTTGCCTTATTTTAGATAAAGTGCTAAGGCTGTGTTTTATGCTAGGTTGGCGATCTGGTGTTCTTGAGAATTTCTCTGATACGGGGCACGATTCACTTTGGTGGAGGAAGGAAGATTAGTCCACGGTACATCGGACCCTTCGATATTCTTGAGAGGGTCAGTGTAGTGGCATACAGACTAGACTTACCGCCTACAATAGAGGGAGTACATAACGTGTTCCAAGTGTCACAGTTAAGATAAAATATGGTAGATCCTATCCATATATTAGATTACTCGGAGATCGAGGTGGTTCATACTCTCAGTTATCCCGAGCAACCGATGGAGATTCTGGATCGCATGAAGAAGGTGCTGTAAAACCAGACGATCAATTTGGTACGCATCACGTGGAGGCATCACTCGCCATGGGAATATAGCTGGGAGCAAGAGGCCGAGAGACCGAGATGCGCGAGTGATATCCTTATCTGTTCGAGCCGTGAGGTAAAATTCTTTCGTGCATGTATTGATTTCTTCTAGTAGTTAGTTTCTTCCTTAAATTTTGAGGACAAAATTTTCTAAGGTGGGTAGGATTGTCACCCTCACTTTTTCAACTAGGGATAAATTGGTAATTTGACCTAGTCATTTTATTTTTAAAGAATATAATTATTTAGAGTGCAATATATATATATATATATATATATATATATATATATATATATTTGGTGCTTGTATAAACTATTTATTAATAGTGTGCTATATATATTTATTTAGTGACTTGTATTAATAAAATTCTAGAAAGTAGGCTAACCTATTAGTTAGACTTGACAATAGTGAACCCATTTAGATTTGTCATGACAACTTGTGAGCCCAACGTAGACTAGGCCCATTGAAACCCATTTTCTTTAGCTAATTAGGAGGATTAGAGTTAATTTATATTAGTTAGAAGCCTTCCTAAATTACTCCTCCCTAATTAGAACCTACATGACACTAGTGGGGGACTAATTGGAAATTTGATTAAGCTTGGAGAGGGGGAAAACCTGGTCGGCCTATTGAGAGACTCTCTCTCTCTCTCTCTCTCTCTCTCTCTCTCTCTCTATACTTTTTATTCACTTCTATTTTAGGTCCCCAATTTTATTACATCCTCAATTCCTTCATTCCCTCCATCAATTCAACCCCAAATTCTTTCATTCTCTCTTATTTCCACCATTAGAAGAGTTTGGAACTTGGAGAAACAAGGAGCACAAGGAGGATGAGCTTTGGTAGAGAGATCGTATCCGGATCTTGTCGTTGAGCTCTTTCATTGGGAATCCATCTTCCAATAGGTAAATTCTGAATTCTTTCTCATTGTAGCTTCCAAATCATGTATTTGACTCTTAGGAACACCCAAAGGCATTGGACTACCTATAGGATGGAGTTCTAGGCCTAATTGGTGTGTATTGACACTTATACATAGGTTTTTGTGTATATTTTTTGGGAAATTATGAGATTGACATATCAAGTGTGTGTCATAAGACAAATTTAGTCTAATTAGAGTTATATCGGTGTTGTGGGACTAGCTACAAGTCCACAATTGGATACGGATAGGCCGTATCACGATACTTTGTGATACAATGTGATACGGAGTTCATTTTGGGTGTTTTGTGCAATTACTCATCAACTCTCATTGTAACAAGTTATTTAGTTAATTTATGTTGTATTTAGTTTATATAAATGATATTGGTGGGGAATTATAGGTTTTTACACATGGGTTGGATATGTATTATGAGTATCTTAGGTTTGCACTATAGATGTTTGAGACACTACTGCCCATAAATACATAGGTGTGTGGTGTATGTGCATATATATATATATATATATTCATGTGTGTGTGTGTGTGTGTTGTATGAGTGAACGGTGTACTGTGTCAGTGAGGGCACTGTCCAAGTCAGTTTCTGTGTGTGTGTGTGTGTGTGTGTGTGTGTGTGTGTGTGTGGCATTAAGTATTTGTGTCAGCTAAGAGAGAGTGTGTGGGAATGAGATGTGCTTGTATGTGAGTGTTCTGTGGTGCCTGAGATTAGAAGTGAGGTGAAGTGTCTATGATCAGAGATCAATGTGTGACTGTTGGAATTGCTATGACAGTGGGGGTAAGGGTCACGTGCAGTATTGAGGACAGTTGGGGCAAAGGTGCATCTATAGTAGGAGAGATATTATCATTACAGTGCATTATGGGGTATCATACTAGTATTAGTTACCTTAGTATTTGGCTATCATACTTGGTATCATTAGTAAGGGGCAGATCCAGCTAAGGGGAAATATTGGCATTGGGGGAGAGCGTGAGAGCTCAGGTTGGGATAGGAGTTTCAGTATAGTATCATAGTTAGGATTCAGTGATCGGGTTTCAGACTTTAGATGTGTCAGGTTAGAAATGTATCAGATACTTAATATCAAGTAATTGGATATGCCAGTGATCAGTCCCATTCCAGGTCAAGTGCAGTATTAGAGATTAGATTTTTGAATGTACCAGAAGTCAACAACTGAAACTAGAAGTTTTGTTTCAGGAACAACATGTTGCATAATGAGAGGAAGGTCATGGCTATTGTAGCAAGCATTGGGGGCACAATAATGCACTATATTGCTCGAGCACAGCAATGACAGCCAGTGGCCAATGCAGGCAGTGAGCAAACTCAAGTAGTGCAGTTGAGGACTGGGTCATAGTATCAAGAAGGATGTGCCAACTGAGAGTGGCTTTTGTAAAGATTGTGAGAAAATATGCAAGTTGAGTGTTCTAGTGAACGGTAGAGGACTTAATTAAGTGATGAGTACATCTTAATATCAGGTATCATGGTTGTGTATCCTGCCTATGTAAGAGAGGTGAATCCTAATTTATGGCGTATTAAATTGTATGTTGTTGACGAAGGGGGTCCCTTATGACATTAGTGAAGTATCAGTGAAAGGTCATGTGGACTAGGAGTATTAACTAAGTTATAAGGCTATAAGGACATCAGTTAGTAAGTTAATGTTAGGTTATAGTTATTAACTAAGGTAATACCTAGTATAAGCTAGTATAAGTTAATCAGTGAGCAAATTAAAAGAGCCTAAAACCTTAGTGTGGACCTAGTATAGCTAGAATAACCTGGTATTAACCTAGAACATCATGTTTAGCTCATTTTAGCATTTTATCACTTTATTACACCATTTAACATGTTATTTCCTAAATTGGATTGTGTGACATTAGCTTGGACATTGAGAGACATATTTTTCTCAGGACCCGAGGCGAGTACATCTCTCTATTAGTTTTTATTTCATGATAGTGTATATATTACTTGTGTAAAACCCCCTTCCAAAAAAATCATATATACCCTTTATTTATTAATTATTAATTATATTATAGTAATTAGGTCTAAATAGGAGAAATATATTTTTTAATAATTTTTATGTTAGGTGTTCGGGCACTTAGAGGACTTATGGGACCATCAGGAATTTTTCGGAATTTATTCCATGTAGGCGACCCCTTGAGCTGTTGCTAGCCTAATGATGTGCATTACCCTAATCTATAAATTTCTTATGAGTATATATATATATACATTTGTATATACAAATATATATATATATGTATATATATATTTTAATTAGAAAAGAAAAGGAAAGAAAGAATAAGAATTTAATAAGAAGTATTAATAATAATAATACCAAACTACTAATAATTCTAAAACCACTACTCCTATTACTTTAGCAATTTGCTTGCCTCCAGGACCCGCCCCCGTTAAATCCTTCAGCAACATTTGCTCCCATACCGCCCACTTAGCCCATTGCATTAGCAGCGGCCTCCTCCCCTTTTATTTTCACGCGGAACCCGCACCATCCATCCCTCTCTCTTCTTATATATAATATATATATATATATATAGTTAGCTCTCATAAAACCCTAACCTAAATTTCCAGACTTCCTCTTCCCATCTATAGCCGTCACCGCAGCCAGAGAAGCCCCCAAGCCATCCAACCATCCCGTCGACGCCGACCTCGCGAACTGCAATTTCCCACTCGAGGCACCTTCGCTCCGGCGCAATTTTCCGTCGACTCGCTCGACCAAACGCTGTTCCGTTTTCATAGGTATGATCATCCCTTAAACCTCTCCAATATTCGTTTTATAGTCAACCTCGGAAAATGTGTGCCCCTAGGTGTAAATCAGCGTCCAAAGTGGACGGACAGACCCAATTCTGGAATCGCAGAATTCCAGAATGACTTCCCCTATTGCCGAGTTCGTATCTCCCACCACAGAGATCCGAATTCGGTGATTCTTTTTGATACCTGTAGAATTCTTAACCTAGTTTATTTTTTGTAAAATAACCCTATGCTATTAGTCGCTGTGTACATAGTTAAATTTGTCACAAAACTGCGCGCACCCACTTTTTTCGGTTTTTCAAAAGTTGGGAAACGGAGCGCGCCCCGCCAAACGGGACCGCCCCGCCATGTGCCACGTGTACCGAATGGTGCACACAGCGTAACCGGACACGTGAAATTTCGTGGGGACTGATTCGGACGCATGTACGCGCCGAAATCAGGCCGTATCCGCGGACACATTTCATGTCGCAACTTTTGTGGAACGTGCGCATATTTTGTGCACGCTTGTCAGATTATGACGAAACTTGCGCCACTGGACTCGTGGTAACGTGCTGGTCCTGTGACCCAAATTTCACGCAATTCTGAGACGGTTGACCAAATCGCCAATTGGCGGGCCCCACAGTTGACTTTTTGGACATAATTCTGTTTGGCCCATCGGAATCCACTTTTGGACATACCGTTGGGTTCGTATTGACATCTAGAGTTGTTTGACCTATAGTTTGTCCCATTTAGAGACTGTTACCCTTGGCATGCTTTTCGGTGCAAAGTGGGCCACACGTGGACCCCACTTTTACCCAAAATTACCGTTTTGCCCCTGTGTCCAAATTGGACGAAAGAGATGTGCTTTTTAGCTAGTTTGCTCATTCCGAAAATATTGGTGATATTTATTTCAGCATCTGGAGACATTTGTTCTGAGACCATAGCTCCTGGTCCTATATATTGGACATCTAGACATGACATTTTGCAGCTTCTTGCCAGGCAAGTATACCTTGCCATTGTACTGTTATTCTTATTCCATATGTTGTATGCATCCTTATTTTCTGTCTTTAGTTCATATATTTTAACTGTTATATAAAATGCGCGCGACGGTGACGTCGCGATATGTTTTTATTTATGTATAGCATTGACCTTGTTTATGAGACTACCCCATTATTATGTAGTATCATTAGGATCATTTGACTGTGACACATATTTTTACACGAGTTGTGAGTCTCATATAGATCACGGACGCACGTATTGACTGATCATCGGTACGTGTGGGACGTGCGTTAGGAATAACTGCTGTTAGAAACTTTGCATGCTAGAAGACTTAGCAGTTATTAGAGGTCTATGGACATAGCCTATTGTAGTACGGTGGTCCCATCTTTGTCCTTGTTTGGTTGCAGGATTGGGCTAGGGTACTAAGGATAGGCTATGGACCAAATCGTGTCATGGATGTGACATGCTTGGAGCATTGGGTGGGGAGAACAACAAGTAAGGCATTTGGGCTCCTTTGCACTTTTCTTGTGTAACCCGTACGCTCCGCCGGAGATACGCGGTCATGATGACCCCTATATATTATCATGGCGGGCCTCCAACGTTCGAAAGGCGCCGTGCCTTTGTAGGCCCCTGGATCTCCAAGAGAACTATGCCAATCCCATTTATGGCCAGATAGCCCACTTGTTAGAAAGTTGTTCTTAAACTGCATTCACATTAGACGGTTAGGCGACCCATTGGATATTTATTTCAGTACTTTATTGGCATGTGTTTAAGTATCTTGTTATGTCCACTACAAGAATAAGCGGGATTAGCGACGTATTTTAGCGACTCCAAGTAAAAACGTCGCTAAATTTGTGACTCGGTAAAAATCGTCGCTAGTCGTCGCTAAATGGCGACATTTAGCGACGTTTAGCGACTTTTATTAAGATTTTAAACGAATAGTCGCTATAAGTTCAATTAAGGTCGCTAAACGTCGCTAATATATCTGATTTAGCGACGTTTAGCGTCGTAATTAGCGACGTATCTATCAAAAACATTTAGCAACGTATTTAGCGACGTCGTTGGCGTCGCTAATTTTTATTTTAGCGACATTTTTATTTGACGTCGCTAAACGTCGCTAAATTTTGTTTAATTAGGGCTCAGGTTTCTTTTCTCGATCTGTCGAAAATTTCGAAAACGTTTCGATTTCCCCCGCCCCCCCCCCCTCTCCGGCGACCGACGCATCCACGGCTGCGGCTACTCCGGCATCCCCCTCCTCCTTCTCGAGCTCTAGGTAATCTCTCTCTCTCTCTCTCTCTCTCTCTCTCTCATGTGACACTGACACAAGACACACTTGACAGACACGACACACGCACACAGATACACACGACACACACACACGACACACATACAGACGCAGACACACACACGACACACACACACGACACACAGACGCAGACACACACACACAGACGCAGTTTAGGGTTAGGGTTAGGTTTAGGGTTACGGTTAGGGTTAGGGTTAGGTTTAGGGTTAGGGTTACGGTTAGGGTTAGGGTTAGGATTTGAATTTATCTACCATATTATAGCATGCATAATAGTATTATTGTAGTGTGTTTTCTTTTTACGAACTCTGAGATTTAAATATTAAGTATATTTAAGGGACAAGTAATAAACTAATTATTAAAAATCTTATATATATGTGAATGCTAGTTTCTGTTTTGTAGACTTTTATTTTATTTTATTATACTCAAGTTGATTATTATGGTAGAATAATTAGATATGAAATAAATTTTAATTAAAAATTACATGATTTATCCTATCTTAGATCATGTTTAGGTTTTGGCACTCTCTCTCTCTTTCTCTCTCTCTTATGCATTCTATATATATAAAAAAAACTTGCAGATTGTTTTCTTGACTAAAAAAAACTTGCAGGGATCTAAAAAAAAACTCTTACTTCGATAATAAAGTTGTAGATTGTTTTCTTGACTCTCTAAATATAAGATGTTGAGCTACTCTGTGTTTACTCTGTGTTTACCTATTATCCATTGCTATTATTTATTTTACTAATCACATGGAATACTCTTACTTCGATAATGAAGTTGTAGATTATTTTCTTGACTCTCTAAATATTGATACATTCTTTCATAATTGAATCCCTTAAGTGTATTATTATAGGTTGTGAACAAAATAGTTATACCTGATTGTGTACTAAATCAGATCTATGGATTATTTGATAATAACCATAACTAATTGTTCTAAATCTTTAGATGAAAATTAATATGGTTACATAGAAGTGAGTTTGTAACATGGTTTTAACTCTTGTAAAATCTAGTCAGAATCCGTCACTTTCTTTAATGCAAGTCTTAAGACATATAAGATGTTGAGCTTTGTAATCTTTGATGCATCTAGTATCTTATACCAACTTACACCCGAAACTGGTATTCAAAATACTGGTCTGTAGGTATATAAGACTGGAATTTGAAAATAGCTCAACCATACGTGTGTGTAGGTGTATAAGACCTAGGCATCAATTGTTAGTTGTAGTGTGAGTTTGGGTATTTGCATTTGGGGGATGTGAGAGTGTCGGGTTCCTCAGTCAGTGCACACTGTGAAAACTGGTTTTGTGTGTGTGCACAGTGTGCCTCAACCACTGTGTCTCAGTGTATCAGTCGAGCCACTGGTTTTGTGTGTGTGTCTTAGATACTACTATTTACTTTAATCTTTATCATCCAAATCTTATAATTCAATTTCATTTTCAATTGCAAAGAATTATCATTATTATAAGATATTATGGTATCATTATTATACTGCTAATTCTTTGTTTTCATCTATCTTACCAGATGGCACCCAAGAGAGCGACACCTCCTACTGTTAAGGAGGAAGTGATGCCTCCTACTGTTAAGGAGGAAGTGATACCTCCTACTGTTAAGGAGGAAGAGATACCACCTGCGGGGAGTTCCAGTCACCCAGCACCTATCGCGGCTGTATCTCAGACGGGGAGTTCCAGTCACCCAGCACCCATAGCGGAGCTTGATAACATAAACGCTGTTTATGCGCAGTATTTGAGGGACTGGTATCAGCCCCGTTTTGGAAATCCTCGAGATTGATACTATAATGTTTCATATACTTATATATTATGCATTTTGTGTTACTGTGATACTCTGATACTTATATATTATGTATTTTGTGATGCTGTTTATGCCCATTTTGTGTGACTATGATACTGTAATACTTTTATAACTGTGATACTTTTATTGTCTGTCTATAATGTTTGTGTTCCATAGAAGGGGTCGGCGAACCCATAGAATTCAACGGAGGGTTGCTCCGGGTCTATTTTTAATTACAAATTTATAAATTAGAGGAATAATAGTTTGGAACAATTCAGTTTTTTTTTTAATTTTTTTGTAAATTTAGCGACGTAGTTAGCGACGTTTAGCGACGTCTAGCGACGTTTTTATAAGTCGCTAAACAAGTCGCTAATTAGCGACGTGTCAGTAACCGTCGCTAACGACGTCGCTAAACATCGCTAAAAATATGTCGCTGTACGTCGCAAATTGCTGACATGGCAGTACTGCCAGGTCATTAAAGACGTCGCTGTTACGTCGCTATAAAAGTCGCTAATGAGCGACGTTTAGCGACTTTAATAAACGTCGCTATTTCGTGACGCCGCGTCGCTAAACGTCGCTACATTTAGCGACTCAATAAAGTCGCTAAAAAACGTCGGCATAGCGACGTTTTTCCGTTCAGCGACTTGGTTTCTTCCGACTGCGTTAAAACGTCGCTAATTACGTCGCTAAACGAGTTTAGCGACATTTTATTGTCATTTGGCGACGTTTTTTGGCGTCGCTAATTTGACTTTTTTTGGTAGTGGTCCCTCTGAGAACCTGGTCCGCTGCCAGGTGTACCTGTTCTTGAGTATTTGCAGGAGCGCAGATTTGAAAGGATATAGATGCTTCGTGGATGTCTTCTCTTCGAGCCATGATTGGTAGCTGGTACGTATATTGTTTGAGTGAGTTGTACTTATATTGTATTTACTTTTCCATTCGAGTTGGTAGTAGATTTTTTTCCATCCAACTATTATCTTTAGATCCTTCTTATTGAGATCTAGTTTCATAGATACTGATTATTTATTTCTATATGATTTTGGTGGATGAGATTTAAATTTTACCCTGTGACTTGTATTACATTTTATACCACTTGTGGATTTTATATTCATAATACAGCGTACGTATGGATTTGGTTTCCCTATATTGGAGTTGCCATATCCATGCGGCTGGCATGCTTACGTGTCCTAGTCCTACGTATCTTTGGGATTGGGGCGTGACAACTTGTTCTAGAACTATTTACTTGATTCCGACACAGTGGCTACACGGACTGGTACTAAATGGATCCTGTCATGGGATATTATTCCCTACTATATTCAGCGGGTACTCCTTCACATGTATTTTATCGTTTGTATCGGGTATAGATTACTACTTCGTGTTTACACACTGCTCGTGTTCAGTGTGCTTATATTTGTGTTCGCAATGTGTCGTGATTGAATCCATAAGTATTGGTTGGGGATGGGGGAGTAGGAGTTTGTTATGTGATCAAGCCCAGTATATTTGTGTACATGCCAATTATATATCACACGTGTAATCGAGTTACCATATTGTATTCATGTTCAACCCAAATCGATCATATAACTAACTTGTACTCTATGGCACATTAGCTAATTTATCTATTTTTATCACTTGCAGCTATTCATATTGTCTGTTCTTTACTTCCAATACATTACCTGCTCACCCTAGTTCATTCTATTTTCTATTGCTAGTTATCTCGTATTCTTTTCTATTATTTGTCATTTATCCTTTACCATGTATTTGGAACTGCTTTCAGAGGTTTGTACTTTGCTCCTTTCCTGATTGGATATATTTTTCAGATATTTTGCTAGAGGAGCTGTGTCCCCACTTATTACGGACCGCAGGACGGCGAGCCATTAGACGATTCTCCCCTAGAGTAGGAGAACAAAGTGCCAGTGACCGAGGAGGCCTAGTTTCATATTTTTGGATATTGTTTTAGTCTCATTCTAGACTCGTGGCATGTATATATTATTTTGGGAGTGGCTATGTCTAGACTTATATTTTTGGATTTATGGATGTATTGTGACTCTTATTTCCTCTCTTTTATTATATATCGTGTTTCATCCTCCTTTAATTTTATATTGTGATTGAGTATTGTTTATCATTATCATATACCATATTGTTTCTCCCTTTGGATTTGATAGCATAACAGGTACCTTTTATATATTGTGCGAGATGTATAGATAGTTATATTGATCCAGACAGTATTCTACCGTCGATGTTGCGGCGTAGACTGGACGTTGTTCACTACTCGTGCCCTTATTTCGGGTGTGGGTCATGACAGAGCATGCCGAGAAGGTAGTTCCTGAAGGGGAGGAGTTTGTTGGTATACAGCCAGCACCAATGGTTCCATTGAGAAGGAGCGATAGAGAACGTCGACCATCTACGAGATACTCACCGGGTGAGTATGTGCTACTGACTGACGAGGGAGAACCCGAAAGTTTTCCAATGGTTATAGAAGACGAACACAGGCGAGAGTGGTTGGAGGCCATACAGGAGAAGATGAGTTTCTTGGAGGCAAACTCTACTTATGATCTGGTGCAGTTGCCAAAGGGCAAGAAGGTTTTGAAGAATCGATAGGTGTTAAGAGTGAAGCAGACAGATAGTGCTACTCACCCTGGATATAAAGCGAGACTGGTAGTTAAAGTCTACGGTCAGCAAAAAGATGTAGATTATGATGAGATATTTTTGCCAATCGTCAAGCAGTCGTCTATTCGGGTGGTGCTAGCATTGGCAGCCAGTTTCGACTTGGAGATCGGGCAAATGGACGTGAAGACGGCATTCCTCCACGGTGATCTTGAGAAGAATTTGTACATGGAGCAGCAAAGGGATTCTGTGAGAAGGGCAAGTCACACTTGGTTTGCTAGTTGAGAAAGAGCTTGTATGGTCTGAAGCAGGCTCCGAGACAGTGGTACAAGAAGTTTGAGTCATTTATGGGGGAGCATGGTTACACACGGATGACGTCGGACCACTGTGTATTTGTGAGGTACTTTGTAAAGGATGGTTTCATCATTTTACTGCTCTATATTGATGATATGCTACTGGTGGGTCAGAATGCTTCTAGGATAGCGGAAGTGAAGCACCAACTAGGAGCGGCCTTCTCTATGAAGGATTTGGACGCAACAAAGACTATTCTTGGGATGGAGATCAGCTGAGAGAGAGTCCAAGCTGCTACACATGTCCCAAAATAAGTACATTCACTAGGTACTTCAGTATTTCGGGATGGACTGGTTGAAGAAAGTGAGTAACCCCCTTGAGGCTCACTTTAAGTTTACTAAGGAGCAGTGTCCATCTATCGAGCAGTATCCATATGCATTAGCTGTGGGGAGTCTTATGTATGCTATAGTGTGTACGAGGCCAGACATCGCTCACGCAGTTGGCACAGTTAGCAGGTATACTTCCAATCCTGGAAGGGTACATTGGAGTGGGGTCAAGTGGATTCTACGATATCTTCAGGGCACTGTTGATTGGACTCTCTTTTGGTGGTGACGAGCCGAAGCTGGTTGGGTATACCAACGTTGATATGGCTGGAGATGTATACACGAGGTGATCGACTTTGGGCTATGTGATAATGTTTACTGGTGGAACAATATCGTGGTAGTCGCAGTTGCAGAAGTGTGTTGCCTTGTCGACGACAGAGGCAGAGTACATTGCGACGACAGTGGCTTACAAAGAGTTATTGTGGATGAAGAAGCTGTTACAGGAAATTGGGCTAAAGCAAGAGCAGTATCCTTTGCTTTGCGATAGTCAGAGTGTTATTCACCTTGTAAAGAACCAGATATTTTATAGCCGGTCCAAGCACATTGAGATCCGGTATCATTAGATACGGGATGTTGTGAAAAAGAAGGAAGCTGTGCTTGAGAAGGTTCATACAGATGACAACGGAGCAGACATGTTCACAAAGATTCTTCCAAAGAAAAAGTTTGAGTACTACAGGAGGATCTTCGAGATGACGAACCCCTCCACATAGTTGTGAAGGGGGTGATTTGTTGGAGTGGGTGGGGTTCCTAACCTATGTGGAGAATACCCCGGAGTGCAACGAGCGACATCCGTGTATCGAAAAAGCTCGAAAAGTGCATCGAGCATCGTGTATTGGAACCTTTATGGTAAGCAAATATTAATCTAATTTGTGATTTGGTTTTCATTAAACATAAGATTGAATGTAATTGGATTTCCATAAATATTTTTTGCTTCCATATATAGATTTCCATATAAAAAGCCTAATTCATGCAAGGGTTTATATAAAGGCTTATGTAATATACAGCAACATAAGAAAAAAAAATAAGAGAGAAAAAAAGGTGGCAAGAGTACCATTGCAACTTTGGAGAGGAGAAAGAATGATTGGAGGCCGTTTAAGAGAAGGAGATCAATTTGGGGTATTTTTTATTGTCTTTTTTCTTCGTGGTTGTAACATATTTTCTGTTCCAAAGAGTTGCGTTGATCCGTATTGGATCGGTGAGGAGCTTGTAGGGGGTGTAATCTCTTTATTCCATTAGTGGAGGTTCTTCAGGGTTGGACTCCGATCGTCCCGTGATTTTTTTTATCTGGATTTTTCACGTAAAATCTCTGTGTCTACGATTTGTGTTTGGTATTTTTTGGCTTGTACGTTTTGCTCGATTCTCTCGCAGGTATTCTCTGGTTTGGGGAACGTTTTTCGCGTTTCGTTCCCAATAGGAAAAAATTTGTTGTGGAGCGTAATCATAAGCTTTTATCTCCATATGAAGTATGCTTCTTGCAATCGAAATATAGATCAAAAAGACCAAGATCAATTATTTTTGGGGGGGGGGGGGGGGGTGATGGGATTCTTAGAGAAAAATGTTTGAGCATAAAAATCTTCCATTTCTTAGTCAAGATATATCAAAACTTTTAAAAATGTTAGGAAAAGCCCCAAATAACGATGCAACGGAGCTTTTGGAACGATATAAAATGGTAAGTAGCAGAAAATTCAAAAATTCAAAATGCATATACCATTGATCGAAAAGAAAGAAAGAACATATCTTTTGGGCTCCTAGCTCATTATGTTTTGAATTGGATCAAAAATTTGGAGATAGTGCCTTTTGGAATAGTTTTTGGTATTAATAATCATGGCAAAAGAATATTATTTGGCTGTGCACTATTTCAAAATGAGACGGAAATCTTTTCGATGGCTAATGAAGGTTTAGTAACTCTCTTCCTTTAATTTTTCTTCTTTATCTAAATATTTGAATTGTTAGTAGGAAAAAAAAAAGTCGTTAAATTTTGTAGACATTTGTATTTTTGAAGAAAAAGTCACCAAAAGCAATGCTTACTGCTATTGCAAGGGAGATACCTACAACAAAATATAGCTTTTGCACTTGGCACATTACCTCCAAATTTAGTGGTTGGCTTACATCAATTCTTCGTACACAATATAACAAGTGGTGTAATGATTTCTAGAAGTTATAGCATGATTTTGTGTTCAAATTGTTTTTAAGAATTATTCGATAAAGACAATGTCACCATTAGAGGAACAAGCTCTAAATGTTTTGACACCGTTTGCATTGAAAATGTTCCAAGAGGATGTTGGGAGAGCTAGCCAATATGCAGCTCATCAAGAATTGGACGATGAATTTGTATTGCAATATTAAAAACATGATGGGCCAAAGCACAGAGTAACTTGGATGGGTGAGACCCTTACATGTAGTTGTAAACAGTTTGAATTTTCAGGAATTCTTTGTCGTCATATTTTAAGTGTGTTTATTCACAAAGGCTGCTTTAGTTGATGTCCATCAATCTAGCGAAATCTTGTAGGTAAGTGAAGTTGCATTAGATGACATATTGATATAGCAAGTAGTTGTATGGTTCTGTGTCCTTCAATTTCTAAATCGAAAGGACGTCCTAAACAAAAGCGGATGAAGAGTGGAAAAGAATTTGGAAAGCAAACAAAACCTCGCGGACTTTGCAAGAATAGAGGACATAATACAACATGTTCTCAGAGGGAAAATATTGATATATCGAAGAAGAAAGTGATGTCTCAACTCAAGATCTTGCTTGAATCCCGTATTTTCTTCGAAATGTTAGATAATTATAATTTTAAATGTGTTCCTTTTATGTTTAAAATGTTTTTTGTAGTCTGCTTCTATTGCTTCCTGGACCTTTTTTTTTTTAGATGTAATAGTTGCAAATATGCATATTTTTATGAGAAGAATTTTGTTTGATACTCCAGTACGAGTATCTCCATGACCGCATGGAATTGAATAATAAAATCTGGAGCAAGTATCTAATTCATAAATAATAATAAAACCTGGAGCAAGCAATGATGATGTTGCAACTAATGGACTTGTGAATTGTACTGCAAACGAGCTGAAGTTTCTTTTCTCTCTCTCTCTCTCTCTCTCTCTCTCTCTCTCTATATATATATATATATATATATGTGTGTTTGTTTTGCATGTGACTGACGTCTAGCCTAGCGGTTAAGACCGATGCATACTACCCAGGAGGTTGCGGGTTCGAGCCTCCTGGATGTTACGATCCGGGTGGTACGGAAATGTGAAGTAAGGTGCAGGTGCGGAGTTGGCGCGGTGCGATGCGGCTACGGCTGCGTGAGACCATCGGGCCAGATGGGGTCTTCTGGCTTGTGGTGCCTTCGGACCAGGAAGTAGTCTTCGGGCTCGGGATTGTATATATCGGCCTTGGGCTACATTTATTGTAAGTCTACGGGGTGAGTTGTAGTCTTTAGAAGAGACCAGAATAAAATTTACTTTATATATATATATATATATATATATATATATATATATATATATATACATAATCTAATTTTAATTTAAATTTTTGCAATAGAAAAATGACGTAAGTTAGCAACTTAAGTCTAATTTTTAGGCTTAGTTTTTATTTATTTTTATTTTTTTAAAAACTACGATTATTTATTTCTATTCCAAAATTAAATTTAAATTAATTAGGTAATTAACTACTCACGCATCAAAATATGACGTAAGTTAATAACTTACGTCCTATTTTTTGGCAATAATTTGCTGTATATACAAATATACAGAACATTATGCTTTTTCTATAATATATTTAAAAAAATTACTTTTAAGTAATTTTTCATTTTTTATTTACTACATAATTATTGTGACTTTTGTACACACACAGAGAAAACTCTTATTATTTTACTATTTTTATACGATTCTCGAAAAGATGAAGAACAACAAATTCGAGTGGATCATGTGGTTACCGAGCAGAGGTATAAGATCATGTCTGGGTGACAAAATATCAGTGAATTGAACCACGGAGACGTATTATTCTTTTATTTTATAAATTTTACCTTGTAATTACTAGTGATCTCCACTATATTTTTCTATTTTTTTGGTTTTTTTTTTACCCTTCAATTGCTAGTAGTTTATTTGTAGCATTCTCCTATCCTTTAATTTTTTTTATTAGTATTATTCATCTATTTAGACAAAAAATTTGGAGGGTAAGTATAATTATTATTAGACTTAGAAAATGGAGGTAATAACTAATTAATTCATTTTTTTTTTTTCCAACGAAACCTCTCTCTGTCTATTTCTTCATTAATAATTTTTGACAAGCTCTTTTTCAACGTCAAAAAATCTTGTCAATCTCTTCCTCATTGGAGCTTCACGTGAATCCGTATTGTTGACTACGTGTTCTCACACATAGATAGCAATCCCAAGTTCCTCAAGACATGCTCTTGATCCACCTTTTCCTCAACCTATTCTTCCTCTTGAACTATTCCTAGCCACTTGTTTTTCATGTTGGCTCCTTCATGGGAGGATGACTCATGGATTGTTGCTAATATTTAGCGTTTAGTTGAGGTTGATAAACCTATTTATACCACCCTCCTCTCAATTGATAAGTTAGAGATATATAGAAAAAAAGCCTTCAAAAGTGCACTCTTCCTTTGATCCAAAAATCAAAAGCAAACATCTGTTCCACCTCCACTCGTCCGTGTTTCGTTCTGGGCAAGGCTAAGTTCGGGTCGCATCTCTCGAAGTTGTGTGCGACAACGAGAAGCCGGTAGTACTGGAGGTTTTACCACTGGGAGCATCTGAGAACAGTCTGCACATAGACCTCGGATCAACTCTTAGGGCAGTGCGTTCAGCACGACTTTCCCATAGGCCGGTAACTCTGAACTCATTTTTATTTTAGTTGCATAATTGCTGAAAGAAACAGAAAGAAGATTTAACTATTGCTAACAATCTAAGTCTTGAGAAAGAAGATTTGACTATTGCTAACAATCTAAGAGTTGATCCTAGTGAAACACTTGTCGTTTAGTTTACTGTCGTTCAAAATAATTTTGTTCAACGAGTTTTTTCACAACTTGTTGTTATCATTATATTTTGCATTTGTTAGTATTAACAAATCTTCACACTGTTGTAAAACAAGCAGTGGACCTATTTTGAACATACTGGTTTCCAAATCTTCTTTCTCAAGATTGCATTTATAAAATATCTTTATTTGTCAGCAAAGTCTGATTTTCCATAAACTTGCTTTTTGATTACTATCATATTAGTGTTGCATAAGAGAATTGTTAACGTGGCCTAACTGTTAAATAGTTTAGCACTATCAGCAAATATCTTTAACACTGTTAACGTGTCCGTGTTAAAGTTGTTACTTCTAATACTTAGCAAATTGGTTGGAAAGTGCTAATACACGGATATTTTTTTTTTAATACACTGTTAACGATTTTGTTAGAACAAATTAATTGCTTACTTAACAATTTCAAGACTATTACATAACAAAGTGTTGTTAACTAAAGTTCCTTTGTTCATTGTTGAAAAAATTTAAAATAAAAAAAAAAAAAAAAGGAAGGAAAAATTGTTGAACATTTAGTGCTACAAATTAACAAAACTGCTTGTTCATTATTTAGATCAATACAGTTGTTGTTGCTTGCTGCTTTAAGAATTAGAGTATATAAATCATTGTCAGCTTTAATTATTGATCAGTATATTCTATTTAATATAGTTTAATTATTCTGTTGGAACATAGAACCTAACTTTTACTCCTGTGTCATTAAATTTTCTTTTGATACATTCAATATTTTTTAAGTTTAAGGAATTAGTTTATTGACCTTGCAAATTCTTTTAAATCTAAAGTTCTAAAAAGTAGAGATAAGCTTGGGAACAAACTGAAAGGGTCCTTCTGTCAAACGGGTGTAAACAGCCCTAAGCGACACGGTATTTAAGTGTCTTCGGACCACCGCTAGCTGGGAACCGGCCCTTAAAGCTAACCCAAGTTAATCAAAACTTGATAGAATAAAGATTTATTAAGGTTGATCAGCAAGATCACTGAACTAGTATTTTTAGAGCCTCAGGCACCCTCATTGAGTAGCAACACTATTCTTGTAGACTTTAGACTGCCTTACTAATTACCATGACTGGCAAAGATAAGATTTCGACTGCTAAGCCAGCTAAGTTTGATGGCACTCACTTCAAGAGGTGGCAGAGTCAGATCAAATTTTGGCTCACCACTTTAGGATTGATCTCAGCAATTGATGGGTCTACACCCATCTCAAATAATTCTGATGACATTGAGTCTGACGTAGGAGTGTCTAAACCCTCTAGCTCCTCAAAACCAAAAACTTCTAAGGAAATAGACTTTCATTGCTTCCATCGAATTCTAAGCGCTTTATCTGATTCTCTTTATGATATATTCTTTGAATATAAGAGCGCTAAAGAACTTTGGGATGCTTTGGAAGATGAATATGGCTGTGATGATGCTGGAATTGAAAGATTCAATTCTTCCTCATTTAATAGGTACTTTATGGTAGATAATAAACCAATGAATGAACAGATCCATGAATTCCAAGAATATATGAGGCATATCCAAGCCAAAGGCTCAACCTTTTCTACTGAATATAAGATAGCTTGCCTGATAGATAAACTTTCTCCTTCTTGGTCTGATGTTAAAAATGAGCTTATTCATACACAAGGTGACCTTACCTTTGCTCAAGTCTTAAAGAAAATTAGAACAGAAGAAGAAATTAGGCTAAGGTCTAATCCCAAGACTGAGTCTAAGGCTAAGGTAAACCTAGTAGAAACATCCCAAGGAAAATCCAAGTCTAATAATCCTCACAAACCCAAGAAAAACTTCTTCAAGAAGAAGAAGAACTTTCACCCTCATCATCAGAACCATCAACACCAGCAAAACCATAGACCTAGAAATTTCAGTCAGACTCAGGATCAACAGGAATTTTGTTTGGTGTGTGGGAGAACAAATCATCTATCCTTCAACTGTTTCCAAAGAAAGAAGTAACCTATCAAAACTCCTTATAAGGGGAAAGGTCCATCCAAACCAGAAGCTAACATGATTCTGAATGGGCCTACCAGTTCCTTCAGGTCTGTGACTTATCAACCTTTAGTTAATATTTCTTACCATTCTGATGACTGGTGGTTGGATTCTGGAGCTAATGTTCATGTTTCATTTGATCGCTCCTGTTTTTCAAACTATCAGGAATCATGTGGAGGAGGCATAACCCTAGGAGATGGCTCTTCGGCACAGATTGTAGGAAAAGGAAGAATAGATCTAAAGATGACATCAGGGAAAATTCTGCCTCTTCATGATGTTCTTCATGTGCCGTCAGTTAGAAAAAATTTAGTTAGTGGATCCCTTCTTGTAGCATCTGGATACAAGATTGTAATGGAAGCCAATAAAGTTGTATTTTCCAAGAATGAGTCCTTTGTTGGAAAAGGATTTGTAAAGGATGGTCTTTTTATTCTCAGTACTATAAACAAAGTGTCAGATCATTCTCTTGTTGTTTACAATGTAGAATCTTCAAATGTTTGGCATGATAGACTAGGTCATGTGAATCTAGGTTCCCTTAGAAGGATGATGAACTTAGATCTTATTCCCAAGTCTCCTGTAAATAATAAACACAAATGTGAGATTTGTGTTCAAGCAAAACATGCTAGACTACCTTTCAAATCTGTAGAAAGGAATTCTGACCTTCTAGAACTAGTTCATAGTGATGTTTGTGATTCAAATAGAATCTTGACCCGAGGAGGTAGGAAATATTTTGTCACCTTTATAGATGATTGTTCAAAGTATTGCTGCACCTACCTTCTCAAAACCAAAGATGAAGTTCTAGATAGATTCAAGGTTTATAAATCTGAAGTTGAGAACCAATTAGAGAAAAAGATCAAGATCATTAGATCTGATCGTGGCGGAGAGTATACCTCAAACGATATGACTAAGTTCTGTGAAGAACACGGAATAATTCATGAGGTGACTGCTCCTTATTCACCACAATCCAACGGAGTTGCTGAAAGGAAAAATCGTACTCTGTTAGACATGGTAAATGCCATGCTTCTCAGCTCAGGTGCTCCTGATAATTTATGGGAAGAAGCCTTATTAACAGCCTGTTACATCCTAAATAGGATCCCTAGTAAATAAAAGGATAAGACTCCCTATGAACTATGGAAAGGTAGAACTCCTAGAGTCCATTATCTCAAAGTGTGGGGATGTCTAGCAAAAGTAGGAATTCCTGAACCTAAAAAGAGAAAGATTGGACCTAAGACAGTAGATTCTGTGTTTATAGGATATGCCTCAGATAGCAATGCCAATAGATTTTTAGTGACCCATTCTGAAGTAAATGAAATCTCTAACAATACCATTATAGAAGCTAGAGATGCAGTTTACTTTGAGAATATATTTCCTTTTAAGAATAGAATTTTCTCCAACCCCACCAGCTCTTTTCTTGCTCCTTCTACTAGTTCCAATTTTCAGCCATATAGTTCACAACCTGAACAAGACTTAGAACCTAGAAGAAGTAAAAGAGGAAGGATTGAAAAAAACTTAGGGGAAGGTTTCTTTACTTATTTGATAGAGGGTGATCCCACAACTTACGAAGAAGCAATATCCTCTCCTGATGCACCTTTCTGGAAAGAAGCCATCAACAATGAGTACAACTACATCATGGAGAATAGTACTTGGTATTTAGCAAACCTACCCTTAGGTAGTAAACCCATAGGTTGTAAGTGGATCTTCAAAAGAAAACTTAGAGCTGATGGTACTATAGAGAAATACAAAGCTAGATTAGTAGCCAAGGGTTTCACTCAGAAAAAGGGATTAGATTACTTTGATACCTACTCTCCTGTAGCTAGGATTGCCTCTATCAGAACACTTCTAGCTTTAACATCCATTCATAATATGCTAATTCATCAAATGGATGTAAAAACAGCATTTTTGAATGGAGATCTAGAGGAAGAAATCTATATGGAGTAACATGAAGGTTTTATTGCTAAAGGTCAAGAAAAAAAAGTTTGCAGATTAGTAAAATCACTTTATGGCCTAAAGCAAGCTCCCAAGCAATGGCACAGCAAATTTGATAAAGTGATTCTAGAATTTGGTTTCTTGCCAAATGAGTATGACAAATGTATATACTCTAAAAACATTGATGAAAGTTGTGTCATTTTATGCTTGTATGTAGATGACATCCTCATTTTAGGATCAAAACTTGAGTTGATAAATAATACTAAAGATTATTTATCTAGCAAGTTTGACATGAAAGACCTAGGTAAAGCCAACCTGATTCTAGGAATGCAAGTGTCTAAATCCAAAGAGGGTTATACTCTATCCTTAGTACATTCTATTGAGAAAATGTTGAAAAAATTTCAGTACTTTGATAAGAAACCTGCTCCTACTCCTTTTGACAGCAGTATCATTCTCAAGAAGAATGAAGGTTCACCTGTAGAACAACATAAATACTCTCAGATGATAGGTTCTCTTATGTATATAACGAATAGAACCCGACCTGATATCGTATTTGCCGTTGGAAGACTGAGTAGATATACCAGTAACCCAAACCAATCACATTGGTCAGCATTAGAAAGAGTATTTAGATATCTTAAGGGTACTATAGATTATAGACTTCATTATTCTAGACACCCAGATATTATAGAAGGTTATTCAGATGCAAACTGGGTTACTGATTCACATGATGTGAAATCCACTACTGGATATGTGTTTACTCTAGGAGGAGCTGCAATCTCCTGGGGCTCATGTAAACAAACTATCATAGCTAGGAGTACAATGGATTCTGAAATGATAGCTTTGGATACTACTTGTACAGAAGCTGAATGGCTTAGAAATTTGATTATGCAAATACCTGTTGCTCATATTCCTGTTCCTGCTGTTTCTATAAATTGTGATAATAAATCTGTTATAGAACTACTAAAACATGATTCTGTGAATGCTAAGATGAACAGGCACCTACAGCTGCGCTTCAAGTCAATCAAGTGCCTATTAGGCAAATATGTGGTTCTTGACTATATAAAGTCAGAAAAGAACCTTGCAGACCACTTGACAAAGGGTCTGTCTAGGACATTGATCCTAGAATCATCGAGGGGGATAGGGTTAAGCCCATAAGTATATCACCAGCAGTGGCAACCCAACCGAGTCTGACTGGAGATCCCAAGAAGCCGGTTCAATGGGTAGAAACAAGCTGAACTTCGGTGACTATTATGGAACACTGACTCAGAGATTAAACTCTCATAAACTAATGCCCAAGTGGCTGTACGAGATTGTACAATGATATCCTATCCCTATGGTGACAGTGTTCCAGTGTGATATGGTCAGGATAAGTTTCAAACTCTTAATAAGTCCAAGCATTATTTGCAGGGTTGATACCTATCACCAACCCTTGAGGACTTACCTATATGAGAGGTCGTGAAGGCCGCGACTATGGGTCAGGGCGACCCCAGACAACTCTCATGAATATGGAAAAAGTGCGCATGGCCAATCAAAGCGCAGCCCCGATAGACCCAAGAACCTCTAGCGTACTATGTGTGATATTCTCTGAATCTGATTCAAGAAGTCTGATTCAAGGCATAGTCCATCAAGCACTTCTTCAGACAAAGACAATAGTCACTACGTGAGATTCAAGGCTGTAGTCCATCTCATCTATGCATAGTATATACTTGCCCAGAAATCCTCTATTCGCACTCCTTGTTATCTATGTTTTCAGAACTTGGTTTTGGGGGGGGATTGTTGACTATGTGTTCTCACACATAGATAGCAATCCCAAGTTCCTCAAGACATGCTCTTGATCCACCTTTTCCTCAACCTATTCTTCCTCTTGAACTATTCCTAGCCACTTGTTTTTCATGTTGGCTCCTTCATGGGAGGATGACTCATGGATTGTTGCTAATATTTAGCGTTTAGTTGAGGTTGATAAACCTATTTATACCACCCTCCTCTCAATTGATAAGTTAGAGATATATAGAAAAAAAGCCTTCAAAAGTGCACTCTTCCTTTGATCCAAAAATCAAAAGCAAACATCTGTTCCACCTCCACTCGTCCGTGTTTCGTTCTGGGCAAGGCTAAGTTCGGGTCGCATCTCTCGAAGTTGTGTGCGACAACGAGAAGCCGGTAGTACTGGGGGTTTTACCACTGGGAGCATCTGAGAACAGTCTGCACATAGACCTCGGATCAACTCTTAGGACAGTGCGTTCAGCACGACTTTTCCATAGGCCGGTAACTCTGAACTCATTTTTATTTTAGTTGCATAATTGCTGAAAGAAACAGAAAGAAGATTTAACTATTGCTAACACGTACCACTCACAAAAATCACAGGACTGGCTTAGTTTTCAGGGCTCTCATCGCCCCTCTCTCTCTCTCTCTCGTGGGCTGCTGATGTCAACCTCCGTCCCTCCATTCCATCAGCTGCTCCTGCTTTATGTCGACGACTTCTTGCTTCCTTCTCCTCCTTTCCTCGTTTCCTTTTCTTCTCTTCTACCAAGAATGATACTGTAGAAAAAGACTCTTGAGCATGCATCATGATGACAACAATAACAACACCAGCAGTTCGTAATAACACCCATGCACACCTATTCTTCGCTGCCACTGGCACATCTAACTCTCAGTAAACCCAGACCCGGCCCTGGCCTAGATCCTAGAACAAGTATGGATTTCCTAAAGGGGCATAGAAAATCAATATTTTTATCTCTAATTTTTTTTTTATCTATTAATGTTCATATCTCTACTAATATAAGGTGACTTTAAAACGGTTCAAATTGGTCCGTCTAAATCATTTATAAATACTTTATTATTTATTATAAAAAAATTAACTAATTATTTAACTATCTAATATGATTTATTTATAACTAAATAATTCTAACTTAAGTGATTAAGGTAGGAGATATTTTTTGGTTGTGGAGATCAATTTCTAGAAAAAAATAGTATTTCTAAGTAATTTATATTAAAAAATTTAACAATTTTTATGCATGTGTAATATGTGTATACGTTACTAGTAATATAATAGAATGGTTCGTTTTGCATAAGTTATTTTTTAGTTACATCACTTATATAAAGGGGACACAAGTTCGAGCTTCAGAAACCTTATTTTATTTATAAAATTTTCAGTTATTAAAATAAAATTTTGGTAGATAAAAATTTATTATTTAAATAGCCAACTCCTACTCAGATGTAAAAACGAATAAATTTTGAATTATTAAGTAATACGATCTTATATAATAGTTGATATTATGATTTGAGTTTTCATATTGTCAAACGTTAGGGTTTAAACTCACGTTACCAATTTTAAGGTTTTTGAAGACCCATTGACCCAAACTCTAGGATTGACGAAATAGAAGCTAATTCTAATATTAACTATTATATGAGAGTCTATTACTAAATAATCGTATGGTACCGTTTTTAATTTTATTTTTGTTCAGCTAGCTCTTATTAAATCCCGCAGCAGGTAGCTCGTCACCTCTGACAACTTTTATCACACGCCAACGTATTAATTCTCTCTGATATTTGTACCTAGAGTGAGCTTGCTTGTTGCATGACCACAACGGTGAAATGCACCTAGGATAGAAGGAATGATGGTTTGTAGAATGCAACACTATTAATTTGTTAAGCTGACCAAATGCATGAAAAACCGACGTGATGCTGTATCTTTTTTGTTGGGCACTGTGCAGAGCCTCTAGTACTTTTTCTGGATAGGAGAGCCTCTAAGTCTTATATAAACATCAAGGGAAATGCTACGCCTACAACCAAATGCTTACATACTTTTTACAACTGTCAAGTGGCGCTCACGTGACGTCCACGTGACGATATTTCATTGGGTGAGAAAGAGTATGTGGGATCCGTTGTCCGCTACGTGACAGCCACTTGACAGAAGTGTCATGTAATAACTATTCATTGAAAAATGACCCACATGTTATATTTTGCACGTATAACAGGTGGACTCTTCTCTATAAATATACGAAAATTTTCGTTCAGAGCAACGAAAATACTAAAAATCTCACTCAGAACATACAATTTTAAAATTTTGCAAAAATAGCATCAAAACGCCCTTTCTCAGGACGTTTTAGGCTTTTCCGTCCGCTCCATTAGAAAAAAAAATCTAGTTAAAAAAAATTAAAAAATTAAAAAAGAAAAAGAAAACGCCCTTTGGAAGAAAAACGTCCTTCCAAAGGGCGTTTTCCTTTTTATTTTTTTCGTTTTCTCTCTCCTCTTTCTAACTCACACTCTCTCTCTCTCTCACTCAATCACTCTTCTCTCTCACTCTTTCTCTCACTCACTCACTCACCCGCTCTCTCTCTCTCTCTCTCTCTCTCTCTCTCTCTCTCTCTCTCTCTCACTCACTCACTCTCTCACTCACTCTCTCACTCACTCACTCACTCTACATCCCCGAAGTATTTCAATTTTTCTAAAAATTGAAATAATTTTTTTTTTTGAAATGTCCGACGACGTAACGTTCGATACTTTGTGCACATTATATTGCATGTCTTTTGGATCCATTATTTCTAACTCTTACAATTTTTTATAAATCACTTCCAGAAAAAATCAAATTAGCGACGTTAAAAAATGTCGCTAAATGACCAAAAAACGTCGCTAATCACTTTTAGCAACGTAATTAGCGACGTTTTAAAGAAGTCGGAACAAAGCACGTCGTTGAAAGAAAAAACGTCGCTAAACGTCGCTATGCCGACATTTTTTAGCGACTTAAATGTGTCGCTAAATTAGCGACGTTTAGCGATGCAACGTCACTAATTAGCGACGTTTATTAACGTCGCTAAACGTCGCTAATTAGCGACTTATATAGCGATGTTACAGCGACGTCTTTAATGACCTGGCAATACTGCCATGTCAGCAATTTGCGACGTACATAGATGTGTTTAGCGATATGTTTAGCGACGTGTATTAACGTCGCTAATTAGCGACGTATTTAGCGACATGTATACATGTCGCTAAATGTCGCTAAACGTCGCTAAAAACGTCGCTAATTTTACAGAAAAAAAAGAACAGAATACTTAATTGTTTCCAAACTATTATTCTTGCAGTTTATTAAATCACAATCTGTACAAATAGACCCGGAGCAACCGTCCGTTGAATTTCTGGGTTTGCCAACCCCCTTGGGTTGAACACTCAACACCGGTAAAATAACATATTTAATATGAATAATATAATAAAAATTAAAAAAAAAGAAAGCATCCAGCAAATCTCATCGTAAAGAATACGGCAAATATATATCCATACAATCTCATCCTAAATAATAATAAAAATACAAATATCCAGCAAGTAGCTATACTACTGCAGATCTGCAAGAGGCTGACCACCGGCGTGCATGAAGGATAAGAACAGCTCATACTGCTCCCATGGAATCGATACCGATGTCGATAGAGAAGGCAGTGACGTCGGTGGAGTCTGTGTCGATGTAGGCACACCAGGAGGCCGTACCCGCTCCAAGTCTGCGAGTCGCTGGTTGTAAGAATCCATGGGAGATAACAGCCTCGTACTGCTATGAACCATTGAATCCTGCATCATCGTCAGTCTCTCGCCCATCGATAGCTGTGATGCCTGCAGCTCCGTGATTTTGCGGTCTGTCGAGGCTCTAAGATCATTTGTCAAATCCCGGAGCTCCGTGATGCTGCGGTCGAGCATATCGAATCGTGCGATGAGCGTCGGATCGTCCGCCTGCGGTTGGGACCGGGGCTGCCCCTCCATCCTTCGCAGCAACTCGTCACGGAGAGACGCAATCTGACGGTCAACGGCCTCCTGGACTCTGACCGAAAACTGCGAGGGCTGTGTGGAATGCACAGCTGTCGGGGAGGCCCTAGATGACTGCGTCGCAACCAGGGCGCCATAGGATCCTGTATCGTAGTATGTACCCCTCTGGAGACGACCAGCTGCGGTCACCCACAAGTCGTCCGCCGACGGAGCTGGAGTGGGCTGCGAGAAAGTACCAGCCTCTCCAGGTGTAGGTGCACTAGCAGTCGCCCGCTCACGCAGCCTAAGATACTCGGCCTAGAAAGGTTTGGAAACTCGATAATTGCCTAAGTTATATTAAAATTAACACAAAGTAAAGTAATACTTACATAGGTCTATGAGGCCCTCTCATCAATGAGATTTCCGTCCTTGCGATGGGTGGCCAAGAAGACGGTCACCATGTTTGCATCCCCACCCCTCTGTACCCGTTAAAAATATATTATTTAGTACTAAACTTAAACATTTTTTCCTACTACCATTTTATGGTACTTATATTAAAATAATTTATTTTAAAGAAAAAATATACCAAATGACGGAAATATTCCGTCATCGGAATCGAGCCACCACACCACTTGGCAGCATTTCGCCTAACCGCCTTGGCCTTCTCAAACCTTTCCTTGTAGCTCGGATCGTCGAATCTAGCTCTCATCGCAGTCCACTGCTCAGGCGTGATCCAACCTTGGATCGGTTTTCCAGCACGATCACGAGCCTTCTGGTCATCCAGAGCATCTCGGATAAGCTTGGTGGCAACGGTAGGAAAGAGTCGCTTGATCAACTCGGCCCGGTGCGGAGGATAGAAATACGTTTGCTACAATAAGTAATTTAGTAAGTAAGCATCACGGATAAGTTATATAATATGCATAAATTAGAGAATTTATTTAATATACTTTTACCTGGAAGTGCGCAAACCAGAATGTCTTCCTCTCCTCCAGAGCCTCAGAGTAGTTGATCCAAGGGCCACCGTAGTTGTTCCTCAGAAATTGGCCCAGGCGTCTCTGAACCGACGATGGACGATATCTATACAGAGATAATTATTTTGATCGAAAAAGTCAATATACGATGAATAAAGAAATACACGATATATATTATGTTAAACCATCTAATTGACTTACTTTGTACCGTCAGCCCAAATCTCTGTCCTCGTCTCCTCCGGAGGTGCGCATGGAGGATCTTGCTGATGCTGGGACAACGTGGGCACGACCTCCTCGACATGCCTATCTGTCCCCATGGTTCCGTCAGCAGAAGGAACGTTGGACGAGGGAGTACTATCACGCCTGGAACTACTCGTCCCAATAGTCGGAGATGTAAGTGATCGATATACTGGAGTATTGGGCGACGACGATCCGGAACCAACAGTAGGCAGTACCGGAGGAGCACTGTCACGCCCTAGTTTCAAAGATAAGGAACTGAGTCACGTGGCACTGGCCAACAACACACTTTGGCGGGCATCCCAATCTAATGGGCCCGTCGGAGTGCACCTAAGTTGTAAATACAATGAATAACCCAACACATAACACATAAATAGTCAATCTAAATCTCATCCACATGCAACAGATATAAGAGCACATAGAGGTAATCATAACAACTAATCTGCATAAAGGAAATGTCACGAGATAAAGTGTCATAGTACAAATACTAGAGTAGTCACACGGGAACAAACCGCTAGTACAAAATACTGGAATGAAAGTAAGCAATAAGATAACTTGGAACGGCATCATATAACTAGATAGTAATACCGTTCCAAGGATAGAGTCACTACCAGAGATCAGGCGAAGTCCTCGAGGATGACCTCGTCCTCGGCAGTGGGTCATGCTGCTGGATACATACCCGAACCGTACTCCTCTAGGTAATCCTCGTCGCCTAAACCTGGAAGGGAACCAGGTCCTCAGAGGGACGTAACAAGGTACAAAAATACAGCATGCCATGTATAACAGAAAGTACAAGTGCAACGATGGGGTAATCTAGCATAACCAACTAAATATGACATAGTTTAAAGACAATGTTCGACGCGTGGGCTGTCCAAAATAAAACCGTAGCTCCGAACACAGAGACACACGAGGCGTACCATAGCTCCGAGCACAGAGTCACACGGGTGATACAACTACTCTAGATACAGGATCACTACAGAAATAGTACATATACATATATAAGCGCGTGCAGAGGAGCCCAAACGTCTAGTAACTGTCTTCCCCTTCCCAAGCGGTCAACGATGGTGCGCTGAACTTGAACCTCTAACTAACAGTCTCGTTACACATAAATAACTCACCAGACAAAACCCTAAGGTCGTCCCAGTCTTCGGTCATGATGTCAGTATCAGGATACAAGAATCTGGCACGATCACAGTATATGAGTGTGTCCTGGGGTGACGATATACTCAGGTACGTACATCGAGGTGTTACGAACATCTAACATTCATTACAAGACGTTACGACGAACGTCTGTACCTGGTTGTGATTCGGACGTGAAGTATCGATCGTAAACAAAATACGCGCACAATGTACATAAAGGAACAATAAAATATCTATAACTGAAATACAGGGTGGCAAGGTACACTTGCCTGCGTCCGGCTGCTGATGACGGAGATCCGGTATGTCACGCCCCAGTCCCAAAATACTTAGGACTATGAATGCGTAACATCAATATTTTGTCTTATCCTGAGCGTAAAAACTCATTTCGGACTTGAGCGTAAAAGCTCATTATAATAGACAGCGTATTCAGAAGACTCAATCTTCTTCCCTTGAGTGGTGTATCAAATATGTCACTAAACGACAACCTGGGTCTCTGTGCAGAAACATCATCACAGCCACCCTCTCGATTATCGTGCAGTACTTTTTATCAGATGTCAGGTTCACTGAATTATTTGACAAATTCATCCAAGGAAAACAAAGAGTTCCTCGTACAAACCTTACGCTACAAACGTATAATAGACTTTTATGCGCAGATTTTTGGCAAACCTTTTTATGCGAGTTTTAGGCAGACTTTACGTTGCAATAAAAATGACGTATGTTAGATTTTATGCAGGTAACCCTTACGCACACAGATTTTTACGTGCAGACTTTTAGGCAGACTTTACGCAGGAAGTATAGCAGACTTTTACGCAGATAGATCTGAAGCCATGATTTACGCCAGATAGTGAATATCTACTTTACGTCAGACAGCTTGAAACTCTGTGTTACGCAGATAATTTCAAAATCTCTATCTCTGCTTTATGCAGACAGTCTCAAATCCCTACTTTACGCAGACTATCTAGAATCTTGATTTTACGCGGACAACTTTGAAGTCTCACTTTACGCCAAACTTCTTTGAATCTCTGTTTTACGCGGACGGCTTAGCAACCTGTTTTATGCAAACATTCTATTAAATGCTTGTATCCTGTTTGTTTTTTTTTCTCCCAGAAATATGGACGTACCCAGTGGACACACAGATGATAGGGTTGACAAGGCAACAGATACTTCGCCTGATGTCAATAGGACTCCGACTACCCCAAGAGACCAGTCCCCGAGACGGACACCGGTTTATCCATCATACCTCCACAATGGTCCTACCCAGGAAGCTGCACTAGCTTAGCAAGAAGGAGAGACCTCCCAGGCACCAACACAACAGGCAGAAACATCTTTGCCTCCACCCCTACCCTTTCCAACCCTGATACCACAACTAGAGGGACAGTCACAAATATTCTAATTCTTCCAAGCCATATTGCAGACACAATGGCATCAGACTGAGACCTTGAGGCAGAGCTTGATGACAGCTCTGGAGAGAACAGCTACCCCAGCACCTGTCCAACCAGCTGGTACTGTCCGAGGTTTTTGCCAGATGGGCCCAGGAACGTTTTCGGGCAGCGAGACTCCGAAGGAGATATCAGATTGGGTATCCAACACGAAGATGCTGCTGGAAGGTTTACAGCTGCACCTAGACCTTTGGATGACCGCGGTGAGGGCCCAACTCAAAGGCAATGCCCATCACTGGTGGGACTCCATAGAGCGCGGCGTCGGCAAGAACCAGACGTGGAAACAATTCTTAGTGTACTTCAATGCGAAGTATTTCTCGGCTACGGTCAGGAATGCTCTATACTCCCAGTTTCTACACCTGGAACAAGGAACTATGACCGTAGACGCCTACGACGCAGAAATTAGTCGACTTAGTCAATTTGGTGCCATCTTGATACCTAACGAGCTGGAGAAGGCCAGTAGGTTCCATCGTGGCCTTACCCCAGCTACAAAGGTATACCACCACGCAGTCCAGGATCTCTTATGAGGAGGTTCTTTTAGAGGCAAAAATCCAGGAGGTCATTGGCAGAGAAGCGAGGCCCTCTAGCAAGACCATACCAGCCAAAGCCCAGCCCAGAGCAGGAGGGCCAATCTATCGTCCAGGAATACAGGCACAAATGACAGTGCCATATCAGCACAAGGAGCTTCCGATTTGTCATCATTGTGGCAAGAAGGGACATTTTGTCAGAGACTGCCAAAAGAAGCTTGGACTGTGCATGATATGTGGAGCAAGTCAACACCTGGCCAGAGACTGCCCACAACGTAGAGAGGCAGCACCCCAGACCGGACAAGGGCCAACAATACCAGTCCAGAGGATACTACCCCCGATTGGAGGTCAGCATCCCCTAGCACCCAGAGGATTTTAGAAGGGACCACCCTTGGCCCCACAAGAGGCTCAGTTCGACCGAGCCAGGCAGTAGGCAAGAGGGTAGAGGCATGGACAGGCCTTTGCCTTAGCCATAGTTGCAGAGGAACCAGAGGGAGAAACTATCACAGGTATCGTTTTAGTTGCGTCAATACCTGCAACTGCATTATTTGATTCTGGCGCTACGCTATCTTTTATATCTAGTAGTTTCATAGCCATGCATAGAGTAGATACTTTCCCCTTGCCTAAGAGTTGGAAGATTCTTACCGGAGGAGGCATCGTACCGGTTACCAGCACTATTAGAACGTGCTCCGTAGTCATGTGTAGTAGAAAGATAAAAGCACAATTTTTAGTACTCCCGATGCCAAACTTCGACGTTGTTTTAGGCATGGACTGGTTGAGCCAGCACAATGCTATACTAGATTGCCGGAGAGGTAGCGTCACTTTTAGACCACTAGATCACCCGGAGTTCGAGTACATGCGGGGCACCATCGAGCAAGGAGTAGGCCATACACCTAGAGCTTACATGGCTATGGAGACAGCTCTACCAGCTATTATTACAGAATTCGAGGATGTATTTCCGAAGAGTTGCCAGGCCTACCGCCTGATAGAGAGATAGAATTCATTATTGAGTTAGTACCCGGAGCAGCGCCGGTATCTTCAAATGTGTACCGGTTGGCAAAGAAGGAGTTAGACGAGCTGAAGCTACAACTAGAAGAGTTGCAGATCAAGGGATTTGTTCGGCCTAGTGCATCACCCTGGGGAGCACCAGTGTTGTTTGTACCAAAGAAGGACGGAACATTCCGAATGTGCATTGATTACAGAGCCCTTAATGCTTTGACAATAAAAAGTAAGTACCCCCTGCCGCGAATTGATGATCTGTTCGACCAACTGACAGGAGCAGTAGTATTCTCAAAGATAGATTTGAGATCAGGCTATCATCAGGAAAAGGTGCGGAGTAAAGACATTCCAAAAATAGCATTCAGGACTCGTTATGGTCACTACAAGTTCTTAGTAATGCCTTTTGGATTGACAAATGCACCTGTCGTATTTATGAACCTAATGAACATAGTATTCCATCAGTATCTAGACCGGTTCATGGTAGTCTTCATCGACGATATCTTGGTGTATTCAAAGAGCCAAGAGGAGCACGGAGAGCACTTGAGGCTAGTGTTAGAGACACTAAGGCGTGAGAGGCTTTATGCAAAGCTGAGAAAATATGAGTTTTTCCTAGATCGTGTCGCTTTTCTTGGACACGTTATCTCAGGAGATGGCATTTCGATAGATCCAGCGAAGATTTCGTCAGTAGAAACGTGGCCGACCCCTACCAACGTCTCAGAGGTGAGGAGTTTCCTAGGACTTGTCGGATATTACCGGAGGTTCGTAGAGTACTTTGCAAGGATCGCGGAGCTAATGACTCGCTTGACTCGCAAGGAGCAGGAGTTCATCTGGTCAGGGGAGTGTTAGATAGCGTTCGACGAGCTGAAAAAGCGTCTGACTACGGCACCTATCTTGACCATACCTTCAGGATCCGGAGGATTCGTAATCTACAACAATGTATCCAAAAAATATTTAGGTTGCGTCTTGATGCAACATGGAAAGGTTGTGGCCTACGCCTCTAGACAACTGAGGACTCATGAGAAGAATTACCCCACTCACGACCTGGAGCTTGCGGCAATCATCTTTGCCTTGAAGCTTTGGAGACACTATCTATACGGAGAACGAGTAGAGATATTCACTGATCATAAAAGCCTAAAGTACGTTTACACCCAGAAGGACTTGAACCTGAGATAAAGACGTTGGCTCGAGGTGATGTCAGACTTTGAGATTGAGCTGCAGTACCATCCGGGAAAGGCCAACGTAGTAGCCGACGGTTTAAGCAGGAGGCCCATAGCATTCTTTTTTACTACCCAGAAACATCTATTAAATAATCTAGAATAGCTGGATATAGAAGTCATTATGCCAGGAACTGACGGCCAGTTGTCAAGTTACCAGTTGCAATCAACATTGGTCGAAAGGATCAAGGCTGCCCTGCCAACAAATGCCAGATTCCAGAGGCTTCGACAAAGGACAGAGGCCGGAATACAAACATGATTATGCATACACGAGGACGGGATTTTAAGATGTGCAAATCGTCTCTATGTTCCGAATGGAGAACTTCGTCAAGAGCTGATGTCAGAAGCGCATAGCTCAACATACTTTATTCATCCAGGAGGCACAAAGATGTACAGAGGCCTGAGACAGTACTATTGGTGGCATAGAATGAAGAGGGAGATAGCCCGCTTTGTGGCAAAATGCCTGGTGTGTCAGCAAGTCAAGGCTGAGCATCAGAGGTCCGCAGGCCTACTCCAACCACTCCCAATACCTGAGTGGAAATGGGAGCACATCACTATGGACTTCGTTACGGGCTCTCCAAGGAGTCCTAATGGTCGTAATACGGTATGGGTGATCGTAGATCGACTCACCAAGGTTGTCCACTTTTTACCCTTCAGAGTTGGGCAATCCACAGAGGACTTAGCAGACATGTACATGAGAGATATTATGCGACTGCACGGGGTACCAGTTAGTATCGTGTCTGACAGGGATACGAGGTTCACATCTTACTTTTGGCGAAGTATGCAAGAAAGTCTTGGTACTCGCCTAAAGTTCAGTACATCGTATCACCCGCAGACAGATGGCCAATACGAGCGTACTATTCAGACATTGGAAGATATGTTGAGAGCATGCATGCTTGATTTCAGTGGATCATGGGAAGACCATTTACATTTGGCGAGTTTTCCTATAACAATAGCTATCAAGCGAGCATTCAAATGGCTCCCTACGAAGCACTGTATGGGAGGAAGTGTCGTTCCCCAGTATGTTGGAGCGATGTGGGTGAAAGACAAATTTTAGGACCAGAATTGATTGTTCGTACAGTGGAGAAGGTAAAGAAAATTCAAGGACACTTACGAGCAGCACAAGACAGGCAAAAACAATGGGCAGATCTTCATCGTCGTCCCTTGGAGTTTAAAGAGTGAGATCATGTCTTCTTAAGGATATCACCCACCAGAGGCACCATTCGATTTGGAGGGCGTGGTAAGTTGAGTCCAAGATATATTGGACCATTTAACGTATTAGAGAGAGTGGGAGAAGTGGCGTATCGACTTGCGCTACCACCTTCACTTGAGGAAGTACATGACATATTCCATGTGTCATAACTTAGGCGGTATATGACAGATAGCAATCATGTCCTCGACCATTCAGAAATCACCATTGGGCCGAGCTTATCATATCAAGTGCTACCCGTGGAAATCCTTGATCATCAAGAGAAAGTATTGAGAAACCAGTCTATTCCCTTGGTTCGGGTAGCATGGAAGCATGGCGCACCAGGAGAATCCACTTGGGAACGCGAGGATGACATGCGCAAACGTTATCCAAACATGTTCACAGACTAAGGTATGAAATTACCATGTTAATTTATATCTTATACCATTCTTACTTTCTACCGTGACTTAGTTTTAATTTTGAGGACAAAATTTTTATAAGTTGGGTAGAATGTAAAACCCCTAACCCTGAAAACATATTAATTATGAGCTAAATAGAGAGAATAGATTTTATTAGATTTATTTTGAGAAGTTTTCAGCACTTAGAGGATTTATGGAGCCATTATAAATTTTTCCTAATTTATTCCATATAGGAGACCTTTTGGACAGTAGCTAACTTAACCTTATGCACCAATATAATTTATATATATATATATATATATATATATATATATATATATATATATTACAATAGAATTTCTTATTGGATCTCAAACCCAAACCCGCAACCCGTTAAACCATCATCCCGCGTAAACTCTTCCTTTCACTCACCCCCGCGTATACTCCTACCCGCGTAAACAGCAGCAGCAGTAGTAAAACCACCTCCGCGCATAAAGTTTACAGCCACGCGTAAAGCAACCTCCATGCGTAAACCAATTCCACCGCATAATTCCTGTCACCGCGCGTAAAACAATCCTCTTATGACTCATCCCCCATGACTCATCCCCCACCGCCTCTCTATCTATTATTCCTAAACTATCCTCAACCGAAACCTAAACCAATGGCAGACCAACCAAAACCTAAACCAATGAAAGGATGAAAGTAGTAGCGGCAGTAATTCTTAATCCCTAAGTTTCCCCACCGCCTCCTTATCCCTATATATATTACAACACTTCCCAAAACTCTAATCCCACTTCTTTCACCAAAACTTACACACAGGACGTACACTATACAAAGTCTTGCTCAGGTAAGTATACCATGCCAAATTCTACTATTTAAATTATAAATTATTGCATAAATTTTTGTTGCAAAATTACATATAACTGTGTGCGCCTGAGATTGACTCGGGAGCAGTCGACAAATACGTCGATACGTAGTATAACTGACTTAGACATTAGCAGACTCACCTACAGATGCGAGGGTATTCTGATATCCTCCTAGACCCTGACACTGGTACACGCATCACGATTGCAACTCATGTTGGGATGCGGGTTCGCGTACTCAATTAGCTACTGGTGCATGAAACACACATCACGGTTTAGCACGTAGTCAGGATTATCTAGAAAGTTGTGACTTGTCATATAGCTACGTGGTATGCATGTTGTGGATTCAACTTGTATATCCGTATTTGGGCGGGAAAGACAACTAGTAGGCGTATGGGACATCCACCTCCTTTATTGCAGATACCGCACTCTTCGGAGTGATACGGACGTATATATACTTTGCAGATACCACGTCCCTTAGAGTGTTGGACGTTATTTATATATAGATACCTCATTCTTAGGAATGATGGACGTTGCAGATACCACACTCTAGAGGACGTTGGACGTTATGCTTACGCCTACCCATACGTACGAAGGTTGTCTTTACACTTGCATACACTTAGATGGTTAGCTCACCCTTTATTTATTTATTTATATATGACATGTTTTTATGTATCTTGTTATGTCCCACTGAGGACCTGGTTTCCTTCCATATTTAGATGAGGCGTACTATCCCACGGTGTATGGACCTGGGCAGGAAACGAGGTACGCATCCGAGGAGGAGCTAGAGGTGCTTCCATCCGAGTTCCTCTGATCTTGAGTAGACTTACCATCTAGAGCTGGAGCCTCTTTATCTAGATAGCCGATGCTCTAGTCATGTTATTTAGCTCTCTTATTTTAGTTTTTGTAGTGGGTTTGTTCCCACCAGACATATCGGGTTTGTATTAAAAACTCATTTCAGACTTAGCACTTATATTCCAGTACTAATTTCAGTGTTCCTTGATATATTATGGATGAGATTAGATGTTACTTGTTATATGCTAGTACTAGACTTGTTAGTATTTTAGGACAGCGTAGCACGTCTCTTTGGGTCCAATAAATTGGGTTTTCATTCGGAGACGTGTCGGCTGGCCAATGCCACGTGGCCTGATTCCACATGATTTTGGGACTGGGGCATGACACTACCCTATGATTTTGAGGTATTACTATGTTTCATATGGCCCTGACACAGGTGTTACATGAGTTGTGAGTCTCAAATAGAGCACAGACTTGCGTATTGACTGGCTATCGATACGTATTGGATGTGCAATAGAAAATAACTGCTAATAGAGATATGCGAGAAGGCTTAGCAGTTATTAGAGGTATTTTTATATCATGGATATGGCACGGCTAGTAGCATTGGGTGGAGAGAACAATAAGTAAGAATATGTGACTCATTTACACTTTTCCTATTCAGATCGTACGCTCCGCTGGAGACGCGAATCATGATGACCATATATTTATTTGACGTCCTAGACGTTATGCACGTGGCCCTGGATCTCCAAGAGAACTATGCACATCCCATTATTTTAGCCAGATAGTCCATACGAGTGAAAGTTGTTCTTAAAGCTGTATATCATATAGACGGTTAGTTGACCACTTTTGGATATTTATTTTCAGTATATTGTGTCATGCTTCTTTGTATCTTGTTACGTCCCTCTGAGGACCTGGTCCCTTTCTAGGTGTAAACAATCAAGACTATTTGCAAGAGCACGGATCAAGACTTGATACTTCTTTCTCTTTCGAGGAGGTCTTTTCTTCGAGCCTCTTTGATCATTAGATAATGTACTTATTATATTTTCTTTCATATTATAGTTTGGTTGTGGATTTGTCCCCACCCAATTATTACTTCTTTTTTACTATTTTATACTTGGTTCATTGCCATATTTGGTTATTTATTTCTATTTGGTTTATTGGATGAGATTATTATTGCCTATGACTTGTGACATTATGTACCACTTGTGAATTATTATTTATAATACAACGTACGTATGTGTTATTGTTTCTAAATATTTGTGTTGTCATATACATACAGCTGGCATGCTTACGTATTACTAGTCCTACGTATTTTGGGACTGGGGCGTGACAATATGTTACTGGTTTGGAGCACTTCACATAATATGGTACATTCTTTTTAAACAGGAAGACTATCAAGTAATCGTTCTGAGTCAGAGGTAAAACATAAAAAAAAAATCAGGATCGTTAGGTCGCCAACGCCGCTCCGGACCGAGAGCTACATAAAGATGGAAGGTTTGAGAGAAAATATTGCTCTGGAGCATAGTACATTTAGTAAAGAAATGGCTCGGGGAGCGTAGTAAAATTGAGAAAGAGAGTTACATCACGCATAGTCACGGAGAACTTGTGTGCAAGGTTTAGGTTAGTTCTCGAATGATCAGCAGGACATCGGGATCGTGTCAGCCCTGTGAACTATATTCTAGTCTAGGGATTCGAAAACTTGCACCAGGCTCGCTACCCGACTGTAGGAGTCGTTGTCTAAACTAGCTAGCGTAGTCGTGCTAGCTAAAGTACTAGCACTAAGGGATTCAGGATAATTGCATTAGGGATAAACCAGGTTGTAGTCCAAGATGGCATGTGGTACCAGTGACCATTCTTATAGATTAAGTCAGCTTTCTAGCTACAATCCGCGTGCAGGTTAATGAGTTGCACAAAGGAATGGTGCATGACACAATATAGTTTTGATGCTAACGCTTGGCTCATGTAGGGACATGCTAAATAATATATATATATATATATATATATATATATATATATATATATATATATATATATATGTATATATATATATATATATATATATATATATATATATATATATGTTTGCATTTCTTATCGATATTGTACTTGTACATGACAGGAAAGGATGGATGGTAAGTGAGGGTAAGGTGAACTCTGTTACTTGTTGCGTGACACTTTTGTATGCATGTGACATGAGTACTTTATTTTTACAATGGCATGAAACCGATCCTTAGGCAAGATAAGAAAGACAACATAATAACTGTGTGTACTCATATATTGAACGTGATTGGTTTTGTTGAGTGGGCGAAAAGCCACCCCACCAGTGCATTTTTATGTACTGGTACTCCACCAGATTGTTTGCAGGGTTTGGAGAGTAACTCGTTTGGTGCATAGTTCGCTTGGACACACTGAGGCATTGGGCTTGCTTTGACGTCTTGGATGCGCGACGGCCGGACCTTGAAGCTCATGTATACGGGACATAATGTATGGAACATCACACATTGTATTCATTCTCAAGTTGTAAGCCCTAGCGACATATTTCTTTGTATTGAGAGAGAGAGAGAGAGAGATATTTTGAGTAATGGTAAATCTTGGCTTCGAGCCATTGTAACCTTATTTCATTATCAATAAAGAGAATTGTTCTTTATATATACTTGTGTTTGATTCAACTTCCTGCATTGGGACTATCTGTGTGACTCGGTAACTTAGTTGTCAATCGGTTGTTTCGGTGCTTATCTTGTGTAAGCGCAACTTAGGCTCTCACGATATCACTGTCCAGCGAGGACGTTCGGTTCTGTGAAACCGGGACGTGATACATTAAGTTTAATGCTTAACAAATTTTCGCTAGTATGATTGATGGAATTTGTCAAAATTCCACCAATTTGACCTGCAAAAATTTTGGCACCCAAATTTTCGTTGTTGTCAGTGGCAAAATGTTTATGTTTTAAAAAAAAATTCTGATTTTTTCTTTACAACTATGTAAGTTAAATTCTATTATTTTATATAAAATTTTAGAAAGATAAAATACCCTCTATAAATTTAAAAGAAACGAATAGAGCACCTTAAGAGTTTGTTTGGTAACTGGCATTTGGATGTGGATGTGAGTATTCAGCAAAAAATGGGCCAAATCTGTCCCCTACATTGTTTGGCTCAACTTGAAAGTAGGAAGAAAAATATGTTAGTGTTATCATTACAACGATACTCGTGCCCCCAACACATCTTTGTCCTTCTCCAAATGTAGATTCCTGCGTTCTCTTTTTCTGAGAGGATATATGTTGAATTTGTGGCTAAACAAATCTTTTTATTAATGTGTTACTCAACTATCAATTTAATAAATAATTAAGTTTTTTTTCTTTATAATTTAAATAATAAGATAATTAATTTATATTTTTCAACAAATATTACTTAGTTGGTACTTATTAGTTAAGATAATAAATTATTATTTGGGATCAAGATAATTCAATAACTAAAAGTAATTAAATTATCTGTGTTGCGGGCCAATGTGTTAGGAGCACGCAACTGCAGAGTAGGTCTTTTGGGTAATGGAGAGCCAGTAGGCCATGGTGCAGACCTTCTGGCCGGAACATGGGTGCATCAGTGCAGTAACGAACCAATGTGTGGGCCAGCCAGTGTGGATCGAGCGGTGGAGCGGACCTTCGAGCCGAGAGCAGAGCCTACATGCAGGGAGAAGGCCTTCGGGCAGTGAGAAAGTCTACAAGTTGGATTTGGACCTTCGGACCGAGTTGTAAGTCTACAGTTGAGTGTGAACCTATGGATCGAGTTGTTAACCTTAGAAAATGAGACAAGGGCCATTCGATGGCCAACAAATGTAACTAATTATCTCTTTTATATATATATATATATATATATATATATATATATATATATATATATATATATATATATATATATATATATGTGTGTGTGTGTGTGTTTTACTTGAAAAAAATGTATCGCCCTGTTTTAGAGAGAAAAAATATATACGTCTTAAACTATTTAAATAAAGGATTATTTAGTAATAGAGCTTCATATAATAATTATAATTAAATTTTGCGTCTCCAAAGTGTTCGGCATTAGACTTTGGGTCTCGAAATTATTGTTTACTTAAGCTAGTGAACAGTAATTTTTGAAATCCAAAGTCTAATTCGGACACTTTAGAGACAAAATCTAATTTATATATATATATATATATATATATATATATATATATATATATATATATATATATATAAAAGATCCTATTACTAAATAATTTTTAAATAAATATATCAAAATTTTGTCTTTTCAAGTAAAGCTTGAATGTATCTTTTTTTCTTTTTTCTTTTTTTCCCTCTTATCTTTCTCTCACTTCCTCCTCTTGTCTTTTCTCTTTTAATTATACAACTCAATCTAACAACCTTTGGAACTATTTAAAGAAATATATTTTATAAATTTAATATTAAATGCCTATCTTTTTAATTAAAATATAAAGACTATATATAATAATTTAGAACTATATATAGTCATTTACTTCTATTTACAACCAAAATTTTTTAGTTAGCCACGGGGCAAAGTTAGCATACTTTAGCTTCCCTTGGAAGTATTTTATGGATCTGCATTCTTCCCTAATCTTTATTTTAGAGTTAACTAAATTTAATTATTCCCTGAGATGAGCGATTGATGGCGAGAAAAGAGTTGGTAATTTGTAATTGGTAGCAACTTGGCTAGATTCAATTACTTCAAGTAATGCTATGTGCAGCAAGAACAATTAATGAAGTTGCTCACATGTAATCTTTCATCCCTTTTTTTCTCTTTTCTCCATTAAAGAACTTCAATTGAGAACCTTCAATACACACAAACACAACCTCATCTAAATTTAACTTTTGGGAAACACTGTTGTATATCAAATTATCCACAGACTCCACACACTTACAGTGAACAGGAGCTCTTACACAAACTGATTGTGTTATGCATAAACTATTTTATTATTCCCAAATTAGAATTTAGTAAAAGGAATGCAGAAAAGATTCAAAAGAACTTTGTTATTATTGTGAGAGTTATTTATCTTGTCTTTACCCCCATTACTAATACCTAACTTGTTTTCCTACCAATATTAATTTTAGAATAATGCTATTCATCCCTCCAAACAATCAATTCTTTATTTGACAGCTGACTTGACCATTAATGTCACGACTGATATGACAAATTTTAAAATTAAAATTAACATTAAAATTATAATTAATATTAACAGTAATATTAATATTAGCATTAATAATAATATTAAATTTTTTGGATGATTAATTTTTTTATTTAAAATTTGCTATTTTAGCTGTCATATTAGATGCTGTCACATAAGGAAAGATGTTTTGAAATGACACTTTGAATTAATAAATAACATTATTCTTAATTTTATTACAACGACTTCCCATTTCTCTATAGTTAGACATTATTAATAGAATAAAAACAAATCGCACTTGAAAAAAATGATAAAATAAGAGAAAGATTGTAGTAAAAAATTTAATAATGAGTAGCAGAGGTAAATACATATAACTCTTAGAAAAATGATATACGGCCCGCGGTCAATCCTATTGTCCGCTCTATTTGTTTGGATTCTTCATTGAAATCTCTGTCAATGAAATGCTGACACGTGATCTGCGGTCATTGTCCGTGGTCACATACTGCGGGACAAGTAGCAGAGTCATCAAAGGAAAATGATATATGTTTTGGCTATGTATGGACGTTAAAAATGTCTACTGTAGAAAGCGTTGTTGCGTAACTTGCGTTTGCAAAATATGATACCAAGGGTTCCAACTGAAGGCTAGGAGCGCCAGCTCATGTCAAAAGTGACAGTCCATGCCACTGTCGTTCCGTTATTTCCCATCTCCCTGCTAGCTCCCACAAGTCAATCTAGCACGTACGTGCGTGCGTACGTACACGCGTACCAAGAGTTACGTGTCCATGCCGCTGCCACGCACTGATGGTACACGTATAAATCTCCCGAAAAGATTTCGTACATGCATGCGTATATGGCTCCATCTCCATTCCCACGAAGGAGAAGGGATCATCGGCGTTTGCAATCGAATCGAGCGGGGTCACACTAATCAGTGCAGTGTAATTAAGTCCACCAACCAATTCTTGCATCACGTCAAAGATCTACTTCCTTAATGATCCTAGGTACGTACGTACGTAAGTACGTACGTGCCATTATTTCTGCAGTGAGTCGTATGTTACTTCTCCAAGCCATACTATTATTGGATCGGTGGCTACAATTTGTACATTGTGCTATAGAATGTCTCTTATCAGTTGTTTCCTTTCTCAGTTACTGGCTGAAGTACTCTGAAGGAGGACGTTGATGGTGATGATTTGGCAGGAGGAGTTCAGTTCAAGCCCCAGGTATGGATTTAATGCAGGAAACGAAAGTGTGTCTGTGTGAATTTAGGGTTTTGGCATCATCGAGATTCGGGCCGGCCCACGTTTTTTTTTTTTCGTGCCTTTCTGATGAATTTGACTTTTTTTATGAGTTATTTATTCTAAGTTTTGGACGTATTTTACAGTGCATTCTAACTTTTAAACTAATTACACTAACCATCACTTCTTTAGAAAAAAAAAATTTAAAAATATTGATACTTAGTGTTATAACTTTTCATTTTTATCTTAAAGTAGGAATACCCCGTGTAATAAACAGAAAATATAGAGGTGGTCGGTGTAATTAGTTTAAAAATAGAAGTATCTTGTATAATAAGTTCAAAACTTAGGAGTAGTTAGTATAAGTAACCCTTTTTTTTATTTATTGTATGATAATTTACCTATACTATTCAATCAAACACTAAGATCTTCTTACACATTTTGGTCAGTCAGATGAAATGTTTCAATAATAACATATGGTGGGTAGAGTTGATATATATCACACTTGTTATTAAGACGATGCCCTGACATGAGTTATATATAATAAAGTCGTACTCTTTTATCAAAGCACACATGCTACTAAGGCCATTTCCACCCAAAGTCCTCAAACCACTTATGTGAGAAAAAAAAAAATTCCTCACAAATCTTGAGAAAAAAAATTTTTAGAAGGGAGAGAACCGGTTCTCAAATTTGAGAATCCAATATTTATATCCATTTGTTCGATATTTTTTATTTATAAATATAACTAATATAATAATTATATCATTAAAAAATTATTAATATCTTCAGATAGAGTATAATATTGAATATATTTGTTATTATTATTAAAAATAATTTCTATTTTTAATTTTAGAGAATTTTGGAATTCTATAGTGTTCAGAAAATTTTGTTTCTCTGTCAAAAAAAATTTATGTATAAATTCTGTATAATAATATAATATATGTTTATATTAAAAAAAATGTAAATAAATAAATTTATTTAGAAATAAATGGTAGTTGTTTATTGTTTGAGAATAGATGGATTATGAGTTGTAAAATTTTAAGGATGAAATAATATTAGAATATTTTATTTTGAGTTCTAAAGTTGAGAAAAAAAATTTGAGGGTAGATTGGAGATTGACCTAAGAACCTTAATTTCTTCTAACATATGCTGCGTATAATAAATAGAATCCTATTAATTTGTTTAGAGTTTATTGGTACGTATAATTTTGTTATATCTTACCAATGATTGATTAACACGTGTCCAGACTATGTCGATGGTATCGACATGGGGTGTGATGACCACCGAACAATACCTCGAATACAAGCTCTTCGGTACAGCCGATTCACTGACTCACCAACTATCTTGATTGTGGACGGTCACCAAACTATCTGTAAGACTCCTATAATTAGTGGATGTTTGGATGGCCAAAGTAGGAAGAAAGTAAGAAAGTGTACATACTAAGTGACAAAGTGATTTTCATATGCATTAAACTTTTATGATAGTTTTTGTCTGAAAATTCTATAATGTTTGGGTTGGATATATAATAATTTGTATCTGAAAGTGACCAAATTCATAGTTTCGTATTTGGATGTTTAACTATGAAAGAGATGAAAAAATAAATGAAAGGATACAATATAATATTAACAAATACTAATTAATCATCTAACTAAATTCATAATTATTTATTAAATATTAATACTAATTATTTAGATTAAGTATTGATAATTAACATAATAAATAGTAACAGTTAATACCAATAGAATATAAAGTATTTGTTAAGAAAATATTAACAATTAATTTAAATTGGTGGTGGTGGTGGTATTTGAGCAGCCAATTTTTGACCTCCTCCTTCATTACTCCTCACCCTCGCCATGACCCAAAACTAAAGTATCAAGAATATGAAACAATTGTTAGTATTTTTACCTTTGGACTAGTAAAGAATAGTCCTACATTGACTACACCACCAAATATGTATCTTAATATAAAATTTTGTATGTGTTGCGATGTGCACATAAGGTGTGGTGGGGAACAAGTGGGTGTCTTATGGGGGTATTTTTCTAGTAGAAAAAAGGAATAACTCCTCAAAGAAAAGCATTTATGTTTTGGTCAATCTTTTGGAAAATTTTCGTTGGAGCTAAGTCCCAATGGTGCGTAGCGACTCAGACTCAGAAATTGAACTCGGACTCGGACGATACTGGTTGCATGCATGGTTGTTGCGTATCCACGATATGCACGGTTATGCGGTATTATGCGCATATACGTGCATAAATGACATATGCGGCTATGCGCAGTTGCATGTCTGCGCGCATGTGTTGTGGCGTGCATCCGCGGGCTGCATTGATAGCACGTGACTCCGTTGATGGCAGAATTTGGAATATCAATTCTTTATTCTTAGGGAGTTGGTATTTTAGTCCCACATTGGCTAGGAGTAAAGATGAGTTTTCATCCTTCACTATAAATAGAGTCCTCAGGTCACCTTTTGGAGACACAGCAAATATTGAAAGAAAAAGAGTCCAGGGAGTTCGTTCAAGTCACACACAGAGGTGACTACAAGCGTTCCAAAAGTTCTCTTATGAACTTGCTGGCTCCTGAGAGAATATCTTCGATAGAGGAAGAATCTTTCTTTGATGAACGGTGGTCTTCAACATCCCAACAAGAATAATTTGTTTATTTTATCTTTTTCTCTCTTCTTCTAGTTGTAAACATTATTTCCCAATTGCAACTGGGTTTGCAAGGAAATGTGGTTTGGTTCTTGAGCTTTATGATCTAGAAGGAGCTGTAATCAGGTTTGTAGTTGTAATCGATTATTATTAGAGAGAGAACCCGTTGGGTAAATTCCCTTGATCTCGCCTTCACAGAGGGAATCCGTTGGGTAAACCCTTGATCTTGCCTTCACAAAGGGAACCCGTTGGGTGAACCCTTGATCTCACCTTCATTAAAGAGGCGATAAACTATGTTCTGGTTCATCCATCTTTGGTTAAGCCTCGGAACTAACAATCCCAAAGCAAGATCCAAGTAAGATGGAGAACAACCGTGCAAGTCTCCCCAACACAAGTTTTAACAAACTTGAGAAGTTTGACGGGGAGCATTAAAACATCTGGAAGAGAAATGTCAGCTTTAATCTTCAACTCGTAAACGTGGATTACGTGTTGACAGATCATGAGTCTGTTATTCCGGAGGGTGGTGATGCTACTGTTCGAAAGATTCCTACTGCAACTACTACACAAAATAAGTGGAGGAGAGACAACAACCTCTGCAAGTTGTTGATTCTGAACTACATGAAAGATACTCTGGCGTAGTCATATAGCAAGATGGACCCTGCAAAGGTCGTCTGGGAGTCACTGAAAAAGTATTTTAAGGTGGATGAGAACCACAACAAGATCCATGGGACCTAAAAGGTCTGGAAGATGCGATTTAAGGCCAATAAGACGATGTTGCTTCAAGTCAAGAAATTTCTCAAGTTATGTCAAAAACTTGAGGATGATGACATGCCTATGGTCGATACTTTTTTATGGGGGGTATTGCCGCAAAGTTTCTGCCTGGTTGGAGCAACTTTATCTCGGACATGCACCGGAAGAAGATGGATGTTAATATTGATCTCCTACTACATTACATCCACGTTGAAGATGAGTTGAGGGCTCAAAACAAGGTAGACACGTTGTCTAAGCAGTTGGCCAAGGCTAACTTGGTATATGCTGGTGACTCCAAGGGGAAGCAAAAGGATTCTCACAATAAAAATAATGACTTCAACCATCTGAAGGTGAAGTTGGCTTCGTTCAAGCCCAAGCCCAAGTCAGATGTAACCTGCTTTAAATGTGTCAAGAAGGAGTACTACTGGAAAGACTGTAGATCCAAGCCAAAAAGATAGAGCAAGATGAGCCTAATAAGGTTGTTATGATTGCGCAGGTTGTGTCGACTGGTGTCGAAACTGACTGGTGGATGGAAAATTCTGCATCTTGCCATGTTTGCTCAAAGAAGGAGTTGTTTACCACCTATAAGCCTACATCTGAGAAGGTCATGGTGGCGAACTAGGCACAAGCTGGAGTACTTGGGACAGAAAAGTTGGTATTGAATCTGACTTCGGGGAAGTCGCTAATACTTCAGGATGTGAAGCATTTACCGGTGATAGACAAGAACCTGGTCTCGGGAAGTATGCTCTGCAACACAGGCTTTAGAATGGACACCAATGTTGGACATATGGTGATGTCTTACAAAGGAACATACTTCGGTAAAGCTTTTTGTACCGAAGGTATGTTCAAACTTCAGCTTATAACTCCTGCAAAGAATGTTAATGTATTCTCTTCTTTTTGTTATTCTCTTGAGTTATGACATACTAGACCGGGACATGTTCATTGTAAAAGAATAAAAAAATGTCTAGTCTAGGGCTTATATCCAAATGTGGGGGTAAGGAGGCGGAGAAGTGTGAGGTCTGTGCACAGACAAAGATCACAAAAAACCTATTCAAATCGGTTAACTGAAGCACAGATCTTCTAGAGTTGGTGCACTCAGATATCTGTGACTTCAAACAGTTCTCCATAAAATTCAAGATGAAGTATTTTATTACATTCATCGACGACTACTCAAAGTAATCGTTCGTCTATCTGCTCAAGTCGAAAGATAAATTTTTTGAGAAGTTCAAGGAGTTCAGGGCTGGGGTTGAACGTCAAACATAGCAACAACAAATACAAGAAAAATAACTTTTCTTGACGGTTCTGGATACGCATCTAGGCCAAAGTCAAGAAAAGTCGCTACTTTTCTTGACAGTTTCTGTTTTTGTTTTCATGACAGTTTTAAACCGTCAAGTATCAAGATTTTCCTGTCAGTTTTAACCATCAAGAATACTTAACCGAAAACCGTCAAGGTAAATGAAAACTTTTCTCGACTGTGGTCTAGATGACGTATAATGACCCTCAAGAAAGGCCTTTCTTGACCGAAAAAAATCATTAAGAAAAATATTTCTTGATGTTTAAAAACCGTCAAAAAAACCATTTATTGATGTTCAAAAATCGTCAAGAAATGACATTTTGTTGAATTTTAAAACCATCAAGAGAACTTGTTTATGATAATATATATATATATATATATATATATATATATATATATATATATATATATATATATATATATATATATATATATACTTCCATTTACTAGTCATCAAACACATAATATTAATATATTGCAGAATATTATAAACATCAAAGAACTATAATACACAATTTTTATATTAACAAAAAATGTGTTCGTACACCACAAATGTTCGTACGCCACAAACATCCAACAACATATCAAAATAACCAAAATATATGCTTTTTTACAATATCTTAGACATCCATGAGATAGTCAAAGCCCTTATCTTAACCATCATAGTTCTTTTGAGTGTGTTACAATATGAACTTGATGCCGTTTATTGTATAATGATGATGCTCATCTGCAAACAATGTAAACATATCACTGTAAGATAAAGAATATTCTTGAAAATTAAAACATGAATCCAAGAAAATCAACTTCTGAGCATATAACTCAAATGTATTCTATGCATATAACTCAAATGTATCATATATATTGTTATAAAAGTCTGACACTGTTTTAAAGAGCATCAAACATTATTTGTACATAGTTCAAATAAATCGGATATGAAAGTACAAACTACATTTGTATCCGTATTTCGAATAACGGTTATCCAGATATGCATTGGAAGTCGAATATGTATTCATATTCATATTGGATAATTGGATATTTTTAATAAATACTATACAAGTATATATGTTTTAATTTCTGTAAAAACCCATATTTTTTAAATATTAATTAGTTATTGAATTTATTTATATTATTTTGTAGTTAATTAGAAATATGATATTATTGATTTTTGATAATTAATCATTTAGAATTATTGTACAAAACTACTATTTTATTTTAGGGATCCTTGTGGGAGAGTGATAGATTTTTAGAAATTAATTTCGGGGTACAAACGTATTTTTTGGATTTTTTATACTTTAAATATATGCATAAATAACAATAATAATAATAATAATAAATAATAGTTATGATAATATACTAATAATAATAATAAGTGTTATTTGTAATAATGATAATAATAATAATAAATAATAGTTATAATAATATACTAATAATAATAAGTGTTATTTTTAATAATAATAATAATAATAATAATAATAATAATAATAATAATAATAATTATTATTATTATTATTATTATTATTATAGTGTAATAATAATAATTTTAGTAATAGTAATAATAAAAAGAAAAAGGAAAAGAAATAAGAAAATAACCAAAACCCCTTTCCCTTAAGCTAAACCCAAACCCGGTCCTAACCAAACCCATTTCCTTAAACCCTACCCGCTAGCTAAACTAGCAGGAGCAGCGGCAGAACCCCCGTGCGAAAGCCCGACCCCCTTTTGGTTTCCCCTCTACCTATATATATATAGATTATACGACTTCTTAAACCCTAACCCTAAATCTTGACTACCCAGACACTGCGCCGCCGACCACCAGAGCCCCTAGCGCCGCCGCCCGGAGCACGCCAACGGCCGCTCATTGCCGTTCGCGAGATCCCGCGCGTACGCCTGTAGAAATTCACTGCAACGTACCCCTGTTCACGTTCTATTTTCCATTCCATCTCTCGACCAAATTCGACCCCATCTTTACCGGTATGTTCACGCCCCATCCCTCTTCCAACTCTGTATATTAGTTTACGTCGATCAGCGCATAACCCTAGGTGAAAGCCGAGACCAAGTTGGAGAAAAATTATTACTTTTAATCTCAGAAAAACTACTGTAACCACCCATGTTTAAGGACTCGTATCTCCCACCACAGAGATCCAAACTTAGAAATTCCTTTTGCTATGTGAAGACCACCTAACCTAGATTATTTTCTATCAATTATATTATTTTATTTGATGTTGTATGCAGAAGTAAACTGAGTTAAAAATTATGAAAAACTGTTTTTGAAACCTTCAAAATTTATGATACGGAGCGCGCCCCGCCAAACGGGATCGCCCCATCGCATACCAATTGTACCGAAAGGTGCGTATGGTATGTCCATACGTGTGGATTTTTGTAGAAACTGATTCGTACGCGTGTGCACGTCGGAATCAACCCGTATCCGCAAAAAGTCCCTATATCGTGACTTTTGCAAAATATCGCACCATTCAGTGTACGCTCGTTAGAATACGACAAAACTTGATCCATTGGACTCGTGGTATCACGCTGGTCCTGTGACCCAAGTTTCACACAATTCTGAGACAGTTGACCAAACTACCTATTTGCGGGCCCCACGGTTGAATTTTTGGGCGAATTTGTGTTCGGCTCATCGGAATCCAAAATTGGATATACCGTTGAGTTTATACTGACATTTAGAGTTTATTTGACCTATAATTTGTCCCATTTAGAGACCTTTACCCCTGGCACGCTTTTCGATGCAGTGGGCCACATATGGACCCCACTTTAACCGAAATTACCGTTTTGTCCCTGTGTCCAAATTGGACGAAATGGTAGTATTTTTTAGCTATCTCGCTTATTCTGGAAATATTGGTGATGTTTATTTCAGCATCCGTAGACGTTTATTCGGAGGTCGTAGTTTCTGATCCTGTGTGCATGACTCATGAACATTACACTTTGCAGCTTTCTTACCAGGCAAGATACCTTGCCAAAGTGCTAACAGTACTTTGCATGCTTATTATATTTTTATATGTTCATTGCATGTGTATTTTTCTTTCATTCATAATTATATACTATATATATGTTGACACACACTTGACATATAGTATCATGGGAGGGAAGGACAATCAGCAGGCGTATGGGCTATAACCACTCTGGTAAACCGTAGTATCTAGCACGCACTACGGTAGTGTATCGCGCTGGTCGCTACCCCCGAGGTATGTCAATTTCTGGTGTCGCGCTGGTCGCTACCCCTGAGGTATGTCGATTTCTGATGTCCCTGCCGTGTGTGTGAGTTGTGAGATTTAGATCGAGTAGGCTACCCATGCCCGTACGTCGAGAAGTTGTCCTCATTATGCATTCATATAGATTGTCTTGTACAGCGTACTTACATATTTTCTACCTGTTATGCATGTTTACTATATTCAAATTGGCATGCTTCTATGTATCTTGTTACGTCCCTCTGAGGACCTGGTCCCTTTTCAGGTGTAGACGATCTTGACTATTCGTAGGAGCACGGATCAGGACTTACTACTTATCTCTTTCGAGGAGGTCTTACCTTCTGAGCATCTTTGATTATCTCTAGCGATGGATCGCTTTGCTAATACCTTTATATCATCATCTTATTTTATATTGGAGATTACCCCCCTCTCTCATTTTAATATTGATATAGTCATTGGTAGTGGATTTGTCTCCACCCGACTATTATTTTGGATTATTCAGACTCATTATTCTAGTTTAGTTATTTCTTTTCTATGACTTGTGGTGTGGATGAGATTAGTATTTCTGTGACTTGTGACTATATATATACCATATGTGAGTTAATATTCATATTACAGTATACATATGTATTATAATATCCATATATTGGAGTTGCCACATACATACGGCTGGCATGCTTACGTGTTCCTAGTCCTACATTTTTTAGGACTGGGACGTGACATATTTTTGTGGTGGCCCATGCAGGTCAAGAGCATATTGTCTCGATTACGTTACTGTACCGAGCAAGCCTGCGCATAGGATTAGAATATAGGATCTCATCCACTTAATTATCACCTCCCTTGATTTCGTTCCGCATTCTTATTTGATTGCTTGCATTGCATCTTTCTTGATCCCTTCTCAACTTCAATCTTCTCTTTTCTTTCATGCTTGATAGGGATTAGGAAGGTGCCTTGTACCAGGTATACACACTCTAGTATTCAATAACACTATCAGTTAAATCTTTGTAAGTTTGGTAGTATGTCTCATAACCTAGTATCACATAGTCCTTCTGACCAATTAATGAAATATAAATGAATGACACCAACTATAGGCTTGCATAAGAAGATAGTGTTTATCTAGACTATAGAACTTTAGTGTTTATCTAGACTGTAGAACTTAGAGACCCATACACCCATTTGGTTGATTTTAGACTTAGACCAGAAATTAGTATGACAACTGTAGAGGCACAACACCGATCTTCTTGGTGAACTTAAATTATTCTGTACCTTCCTCCATCATAATCAAGCATACTTATATATTTTTACTACCTCGACTTATGCTGCTATTAGAGCCGAGTTTTGTAAGCTTATTCTTTTATTGATCTTGTTCATGACATATGTATTATTGGGGGCCCACATTAATACAATGTCTAAATCAGAATCAGTGCATTATGGTATGATCAACCTTAGTGCGCTTGGTTCGCTCTTCGTATCACTACTTTATGTGGATTGAGATATAGTTGACTCAACTTGTTAGACGAATATACTTGCCCTCTAGACTGGTCAGAGCATATCATGTCAGGTACATAACTGTTCTGATGTGAACATACGAATAAGAATTTACCAAAATAAGATTTCAATCCACAACTGCCTTGGCAACTCCATTTCAAATTCTCTAATCCCTTTGAATCCCGTACTTGTACTCTATCACTTCCTCCTAGAATTCTTTATTATTGTTTTTCGTCTTCTCCTATTTCGGAAAGACGAACGTTCGTGCTTAGTATATGTTTGATACACAGATAGTACTAGATATACCCCATAGACCAAGCACTCATGATGAGAAATAAGAGAGCGCAGGCACAAAAAGTCGTAGATACAGGTACGACATTTAGTTATATTTGTCATTTCATACTCATAACCCCCTATATGACACGAGATCTTAGGTGCATAATAGACGTAGAATTATATATATAGTGGTTTAGCAGTTATGAGGATATATTAATATTTTACCTAGATGTCATACACGCGATGCTAATAGATGATGCGAGTAGCAGTAGTGGTATTCTTTCCCTATCACCATCTCGCCCCTTGGGGTGGCTCATCTTCTCTTCTATATCCATTCCTTATCTCGTGCTTAACTCTTTCTATCATAGTCGTATCTTTTTGTGCCCTCATAAATTATTGATTTACTTTAACCTCACCCTTATTTTGTTAGTTAAAAACATAAATGGTTTAGTAAATGATTAATAACTAAAAGATGAGTACATAATGATAACCCTTATGTATATGCACTATAGCAATATCTGTATCCTCTTATTATTTTAAAAATATGTATAACATCCCTTAGTCTAATAGGAATTAGTTGGGTTGTTGAATTAGTTTATACTTTTAATAGTTTTATAAAGTTAGTCAAGACCTTAACTGTTGTCCAAAAACTTAGACTAAGCTTAGAAAAGAGTTGAAGGCCCTTGTTACGAACTGACGACTATGATAAATCACTGGCGAAGTAGCGACAGCTGTAGCTAGACCGTTATAGTAGAGTAGTCGAAGTATTTGTGTCACGCCCCAGTCCTAAAATACCGAGGGAGTAGACACGTGGCAATGGCCAGCAACACGCACCGATGGACAAACCCAATTTAATGGATCCATCAAGGCGTACTTAAGCTGTAAAACAAAGTCTACGGCAACATGGCAAAACTAATCTCATCCACACAAGAATAAAATATAATCCACATGTCACTACCACATTCCGAAAACAGGGGTATTTTCGAAATTTTTTAATATTTAATATTATGCTATTTATAATTAATTAATTATAAATGATAGTGTATTTGATTTAAATAATTTTGTGCGATGTGTAATTAAATATATAATTATATGCAGTGTTAATTATTTTATTTTAGCCAGCAGACTAGACCTAGTAGCCAGTAGATGAGCACCTGTCGGAATTTATGGAATTTTGAGGTTAATTTTTTTATTTTAGAATTAATTTATTGGAGGTGTAATTAATTACTGTATTTTATTTAATATTTTGCGCATTGCCTTTGCTTCGATATTTGGAGCACTATCCAGACTTTTGTCTTCCAACAAATTTCACAATCTTGCCCTAGACATGCCCGCCTTCAATTCTGCTATTTTTGCTACTCATAATTATGCTCTTTGTACATTATTTCTGGCTGCACAAAAATCGTCGCGGACGTTATTTTAAAATTTCTATTTTTGTATCGTTGTGCGTTCCAATCTAAAATTGGAGGCCATCTTGACCTATTTTTCGTGCGACCCAAATTAGGGTAATATTCTGTTCTGATTCTTCTTCAATATTGGTATTGATGACTTGATCTGATTTTGGCCCCAAGTACTCCAAATTAATTGTTGAACACAACTTGCATTTAATTTCTATTTAAATTGAGGATACCATTTCATCTGATTTTAAAAATCCCATTTAATTCCAGTGCCCTACAAATTCAGCCCATACCCATCTTACAGTGCCCCCTGACCCTACAAATTATCGGACCCCGAATCGCCCGCCCAATTTTCGTCATTTTATGTGTTGGTGCAATTTCCCGAATTTAAGAGGGCTAAGTTGCAATTATTCAATTGTAGGTGCCAACACCTAATTATTTTAATCAATGAGGGAGCCTATTAATTTTAATTAAGAACCCTCATCCCCCATGAATAATTCCTCATGTTCAATCCTAGCCATTCATTTGAAATTGGCCCATCATCACCCTACATCATTCTCTCTCTCTTCCTATTTAAAGACTTGTACCCTCAAACCCTAATCCCTAGACAACCTAGGTTTTCCCCCACCTCCAAGCCTCCTCCCTCTCATACGTATGTATATTTTCCTCCTCCTTTTTTTCCTTCTTCATCTTCTCTTGTCTTCTCCTTCCTCTCTTCTTCTCTTTATTTTTTCTTCTTCTTATTGTTTTCTTTCTTCTTTCACTTAAAATTTCGAATTCAAATTTGAGAGGAGAAGGGGGGGATACTGTGCATTGTTTTCCCCCCCCCACATACTCTTCCTCCGGCGGCTTCACAGGCCGAGCCCGACCCTCCGGCCGGCCGGATCCCGCTGCACCGGCCTGCTCGAGCCCATCCGGCGGAGCTGCTGCTCCTCTCCGCAGAGAGAGTCCGGCGGCCCATCGATCAGCCCCGACCTCCGGGCCAGCGAGCTCCTCCCCGATTCCTGTTCACCCCGGCCTACACATCACCCCCGGCGGCCTCACTGCGATCCGACGACTAAGCCGACCCGTCCAGCGGCTGCTCCGGTCAGCGAGTTCCGCGGCCGCTGCTCCCAACGACATCACCGTCAGCCTTCCGCTGACTACTCCGAGCGGCCGACCTCCGACCCCGCTCCCTCTGCTCTTCCTCGGATCAACCCGCTGACGTCCTCCCCCGACCGAGCGGATCCAGTCCGGCGGCCGACTTCCTGAGCTCCTCTCCCTCCATCCACGTCCCTCCTCCGGTCCGACGGCCGCTGCCCGACAGTGCTCCGGCGGCCAACTGCTGTAAGTTCTCTTCTTCTTCCTCTTCCCTCTTTATATATATATATATATATATATATATATATATATATATATATATATATATATGTATATATATACATACGTATACGTATATATATAATACATGTATATGAATGTTATTTAGTACATGAATGCAATAAGAAATGTATTAATGTATATACTAGGATATGTATTGTATATAATTATGAGTATACGTATATGTATACATTTAAATCAATCTATATACATATATCTCTATATACTTAGTATATATTTGTTATTTATATTGGTATATATATACAAACATTTAGTATAAATATTTCTTAATATATATATGTTAATGTATATAATAAAATGTGTATGTTAATGTGTATATATAATTTAATATATATTTTGTATAAGTGGATGGTTACATTAGCATGTATATGTAATTATGAAAATTTATGTTTAATATATATATTAGTATGGTATATATATAAATACCTTGTATAATGTATTGTGGGGGTATTCACTAGAATGTATATATGTGTACATATTTTGTAAATGCATGTGAATATATATGTATAAGTATATATTTAAATTGTATATATTTAAATTATGTATATATGTTTTATATATATATATCTCTATATTTTAATACATATGTATTATATATATATTCTAGTATAAATACGTATTAGCATATGTATTTCATTTAATTTGTATATATATAATGTAAAGTGTTTATATATTTAATTAATGGGAAATTGGCATATGTATATTATTTAATTACTAGAAATCAATTGTATGAGTATAGTATATATTTAAATAAATTCTATAATTAAGTTGGTATATATAATATATATTTTGTATATATATATATACTTGATATAATTTCAAACATATATATGTTGTACATACATTTAAAATATTTCTATATATATATATGATTGATAGATAAATACGTGTTCTACTATAAGCATTTTTAATATATAAACACTTAGCATATTTTCAAGGTATATTTAATTGGTATATAAAAATAATAGTATACGTACTATTTTGGTGTATATATATATATATCTTTATTGTTGTTCAATTGACATAGCTATATATGTGTAGGTATATTTTTGTATAAACCATTAGTACATTTTTATATATATATACATGTATATTTTGCAGTTGTATTTGATTGGAGATATGTTGTATGTACATACAGGTATTAGTTTTATTTAAAGTGTATATATATTTTACTTATATCTATTATTGTAATTAAGGAATATTAAGATATAGTTGGCCTATCTAGTAGATGACCCCTACCGTACCTAGCGTAGCCCTAAGGCCAGTGTATTTCTATTGTGTGTTAGTATAGCCCCTGATACAAATGTCATATTGTGATGTGTTTATAGGACTGTTGGTTTACCAGGGGATACTCTGGAACAGGACATCCATAAATACCAGCTAAGGACCCGAGGCAAGTACATTCTCTGATAATTTCCAATTCTTGATAATTGCTATAAGTTCAATGATCTTGAAATGTTACAACTGAATCTTTGACACTGTGTTACACGGACTGGTATAGCTTGGATCTGCAGTCATGAGATGTTACCTTGATTATCGTATTGACATTGTACACGACATGTATATTTAGACATCGTACATGATAGACTTGACTTGCTCGTGTATCGTGACGTGTCATGGTTGGATCCACAGTACTAGTTGGGGGCGGGGAAGTAGTTAGTAAGAAATGTGATCATAACCTCTTATTGTAGTATAGAAATTGTAAGTGTTAATCATGCTCTTCACCCATGATTAGCCAGGCCAGTAGCTACTGTACATGTTCCCAAGCCGATCACATTTCGAAACTACTATTTCAAACACCTAGAATAGATTATAGTTCCCTATTTTTATCATATACTACATCACCCGTATATGATACTGTTTCTTGTTCTTTTTTATTTCCATACATGCACCGACTGTAACATATTGCCTGTCTCTCTATTACCTGTCTCTCTTAAATTGCCATTTCAATTATTTCACTGTCTTCTCAGTAGCTAGCATGACATGTTTTATTGTATTATAGACATTATCAATTAATGGAACTGTTATTTGAGATTGTGCTTTGCTCCTTCCTGACTGGAAATATTTTTCCAGACTATGCCTTAGAGGACCGCTGTCCGACACTTATGGTGAGTAGCTGCAGGCTTGATAGTAGTTGTGATTCCAGGAGGTCTAGCTGAAAATTACTATTTTTGTTAGTTCTTTTAACAGTCTATTTGGTACCGGATTTGTCTCCGGCATTTTGATGATTCTTGGATCTTGTTGAGTTAGAATATTACTTGTGGACTTGTGTTGTGTTTAATTTAGTTTTATTATTCGAAATCTTATCGTGCTGTAATCCTGTGATTGAGTATGTGTTCATCTTAATTGTGTCATCCGTGCCTCCTAATGGAGATTGGATGCTTGCGTGACAGTAGTTAGATAATATCAAGACCTTGACAGCGTTCTACCGCCGATGCTGCGGCGTAGGCTGGACGTACCCACGCACTCGTGCCCCTAAACCGGGTGCGGGTCGTGACACCACAAATATAAGAAATGTAAATCATCAAACAGTCTCACAAAGTGCTTCGGGGAACAACCCGATAAAATCTGATACAATGGTTCAACAGACCAAAATATAAATGACTGAATAAAATAAATACTGAGCATGAAACATGGATGGTCAGGAAAAGTCTTCAACTAACACCTCGTCCTCGGGTGTTAGTACAGCTCTTGTATCTGCTTCTGCTCCTGCTACTGCTGCTGTCCCGTATACCTCGGGATAAATCTCGTCTGCAAATCCTGGGGACATAATCCGGATCCAAGTCCTCAGGGGACATAGCAAGGTACAGATAATACAAGCCAAAATAAATGTAGTGCAGCAAATAATGAAATAAATAGGGTAAGCTATATAACCATCTATGTAAAATACAAGATGAGAGCATCACGAGTACTCAGGCTGAGCCACTATAAGCTCTGTGTCGGGGAGCCGGTAGCAGTAATACTGAGTAATGGGCCAAGCTCGGGTTTCAGAGTCTTGTGCCTCACAGTAGTAGGGGATATATATGTAATCAGCCTGTAGCCTGTGTGTCTCTCCCCACCCAATATAATCACATGTCTTATGTCCATAACGTCTTATGTACATGGCACGCAAGATCATAGCTAATGCAGTAAGTCATAGAGTATCTATGCATATAATGTCTCTGTCAGAAGTCTGTATCCTATACAGAATCACCATGAATATCTCAGAAAGATCCTGTCATGAATAGTGTCAAGTGTCCTGGGTATAATATACTTGATAAGACAAGTACGAGAATGTAAAGGGGTCACGAATGTTCATCTCTAGATGACATACACAACATCGCGTACGGTGTTGGCACCCGATTAATAATCGGACGCTAAGTAAGTCACACGGTCTAGGTTAAGCAAGCACAGCAATATAAATAAGAAAGGAAATATGCAAAAAGAACTGTAAAGGTGGCAAGTTATACTTGCCCACTGATGTATAACTAAGTCAAGAAAATAAGTAGCAAAGCTGCAGTGTTTGGCAAGGTACACTTGCCTGGGGTTTGAATATCAACAGTTGTCCCTGTATCAGTGGAACCTGTAGGTACTCCTCCAAAAGCTGTAATAAACATCACAAACAGTCTCAGAAGATATCAAATAGCTAGAAACGCCTATCCTTAAGTCTAATTTGGACACAAGGGCAAAAATAATATTTTTGGGCCAAAGCGGGGTCCACATGTGGGCCACTTCGTACCGAAAAACGTGTCAGGGTCAAAGGTCTCCAAATTCATCAAACTCAGTGTCAACAAGTCGGGAACGATGATACGAACCCAATAGAACTTCCAGAATTGAATTCCGATGAGCCGATCACAAAATCATCCGTCAAATGGAGTCGGTGGGGCCCACGATACACGATTTTGTCAACGTTCTCGGAATTGAACCAAACTTGGGTCACAGGACCAACGTATTGCTACGATTCCGATAGTGCAAGTTTCGTCTCGATCCGACGTGTGTACACGAAGTTACAGCATGTTCCAGAATAGGCAGATACGGGGCGTTGTCGGCGGATACGCGTTGATTTCGGGGTGCACGCCCATCCGAATCGACTTCTGCAAAATCTTGCACATCCGTATCAACGACGCGCACATTTTGGTAAAGACTGCGTGCGACCAAGTCGTCCCGTTTGGCAGGATGCACTCAGTTCCGGGGTAAAACAGGGCGTTGGTTTTCCTATTTTTGGATCGCGGTGTGCGATCACCACAGGACGTGACGCACCGAGCGGGTTGCACGGACATCGAGAGGGTTATACAGTCTACGTATTGCAATAGACGGAATCGAAAATGGAATTACGAGGAGAAAGAAAACGCTACCTGAACAGGGCTCCGTGAATCTGAATTTCCCGTGTTCGTGTGTCTGTTCGTGTCCGGGTCGAGAGCTCCTGCGTCCGTGTCCGCTGCTCTAGGGTTTAGAGTTCTGATCCGGAGACAGCGGGGTGGGCTCGCCGGAGACTGCGCTGGCCGGGGTTGGCTTCGCCGGACGGAGTCGATGCGAGCGGAGGCAGTTAGTGGAGTGGCCAGGCCGGAGTCGCTGCGGGGTAGACCGGACGAGATGGTTGCACTGTCGGGCCGCGCGGGGGTCAGTTGGCCGGACGGGGTCAGGCGGCGGAAGGAGAAGTGGCCGATGGGGGCAATGGTGTTCCAGGCGAGGCAGTCGGGTGGAGTTGGGGGAGGAGATGATCGGGGACGGGTGGTTGTGACGATCGGGTGGTCGACGGCGAGGGGTTCGAGCGGGAAACGGCGGAGAAGAGGGATCTGGAGCAAAGGGGCGGCGGCGTTAGGGTTTCGGTCGGTTGGGCACGCATTACGAGGGTTTTATAGGTCAAGAACAGTATTTTCGGTGGGGTTCAGTTTGGGTTCGTGTCCGGATCGGGTTTGACTCGGATCCGACCCGACCCGACCCGTTACACTGGGTTGGCTTGGTTCAGCTCAGTCAGCAGTTTGGTTCGGTTCAGTCAACGGTTTGGTTCGGTTCAGTCAGGTTTAATTGGGTTTAATTCTACGTTGATTTTTAGGGCTTTAAAACTGATTTCGGAGTCCAATAAATTCATAGAAAATTACCCTATGTTCGGTTTTTTGTTTTACACCATAAAATATTATTTTCATAATATTTTAACATCAATTATCAGCAGATAAAAATCTTTTAATCACAAATTCCTAAGTTTTAATTTCAGAAAAATATCAAAAAATTTGGGGAAAAATTATATTAAAATATTCTGAAAAATCAGGGTGTTTACAATCTACGCCCCTTAAGAGGATTGCGTCCTCGCAATCAAAGAATGAACTACTAAAGGAAAGAACTATGGAAATTACAAGAATGCTTAGGTGATAACTGCATCCGTGAGTAAGTGAGGATAACGCTGGCGCATACTATCCTCCCGTTCCCAGGTCGATTCGCCAGGAGAATGATGTTTCCAAGCTACACGAACCAGTCTAATTGTCTGTCCTCGTAATGTCTTCTCACTGTAGTCGAGGATGCCAACCGGTTGTTCTTTATATCTCAAGCTTGGGTCCACTGCGATCTCTGAATGATCGACTACGTGACTTGGGTCGGTCACGTACCTTCTCAGTTGTGAGACGTGGAATACGTCATGCACTCCCTCTAAGGATGGAGGTAATGCAAGACGATAAGCCACCTCACCAATGCGCTCCAGAATATCAAATGGCCCGATATACCTTGGGCTCAACTTGCCTCTGCTCCCGAATCTGATAGTACCACGAGTGGGCGAGATCCTCAAGAATACGTGCTCTCCTTCTTTGAACTCTAGGGGACGTCTGTGCGTATCAGCCCAATGCTTCTATCTGTCCTGAGCTGCTCGAAGATGATTCTGAATCTGTTTTACCTTCTCCACTATCTGCATTATCAATTCTGGATCCAGTATTTGACGTTCACCAACGTCACTCCAACATATTGGCGATCTACACTTCCTTCCGTATAATGCCTCGAATGGTGCCATCTGAATGCTGGCCTGATAACTGTTGTTGTAGGAGAACTCCACTAAGTGCAAATGATCTTCCCACGATCCTCCAAAGTCTAGCATACATGATCGCAACATATCCTCCAAGATCTGAATGGTGAGCTCCGATTGACCATCTGTCTGTGGGTGGTAAGCTATGCTGAATTTGAGTCTGGTGCCCAGACTCTCTTGCATGCTTCGCCAGAAATAGAATATAAATCTCAAATCTCGATCCGATACGATACTAACCGGCACTCCATGTAATCTGACGATTTATCGCATATACATGTCGGCTAGTACCTCTGTGGACTGTCCAACTCTAAATGGCAAGAAATGTGCCAATTTAGTGAGTCGATCCACGATAACCCATACCGCATCTCTTCCGCTGGGGCTCCTTGGAAATCCTGTGACAAAATCCATCGTGATATGTTCCCACTTCCATTCTGGTATAGGAAGTGGCTGTAACATACCTGCAGTCCTTTGATGCTCGGCCTTTACTTGCTGACAGACTAAACATTTAGCCACAAATCTTGCAATCTCTTTTCATTCCATGCCACCAGTAATACTGCCTTAGGTCTCGGTACATCTTGGTTCCTCCTGGGTGAACAGAGTACATAGAGCTATGTGCTTCAGTCATTAACTTCTGTCTCAATTCTCTATTTGGAACATACAGGCGATTCCCAATCCGTAATATCCCGTCTTCATGTATGCGAAGTCCTATCTGCATACCTGCTTCTGTCCTCTCTTTGAGTCTTCAAAATCTAGCATCGGTGGGCAATGCCTCTTTAATCCTCTCCACGAGTGATGACTTAACTTCGAGATTAGCCAGCAAGCCACTCTGTCCTGGTAAAATAACCTCTATCTGAAGCTCCTGTAGATCTCTCAATAACTCGGGCTGCATCGTCAAGAAATAAGCTGTAGGCTTCCTGCTGAGTGCGTCTGCTACAAGAAATATCCAGCAAGTCCGAGAAAACTTCTCACTTCTACAACTAATGTGGGTGTAGGCCAAGTTTCTATTGCAGCAACTTTCTCCGGATCAACTGAAAGTCCTTCTCCTGAGATAATATGTCCCAAGAAAGGCACTTTATCCATACAAAACTCACACTTACTGAGTTTGGCATATAACTTCTCCTGTCTCAAGGTCTCTAACATGATTCTGAGATACTCCTCGTGCTCTTCGTGGCTCTTGAAATATATTAGAATGTCGTCAATGAACACAACAGCAAATTTATCCAAGAACTGATGAAAGACTCTGTTCATCAAACTCAAAAGCACTGCTGGCGCGTTGGTTAAACCAAACGGCATTACCAAGAACTCATAATGTCCATACTTGGTCTTGAAAGCTGTCTTCGATATATCCTCCTTCCTTACTTTAATCTGATGATAGCCGGATCTAAGGTCAATCTTCGAGAATACCCTAGCACCACTCAATTGATCGAATAGATCATCAATGCGTGGTAAGGGATACCTGTTCTTGATGGTCACAGCATTTAGTGCCCTGTAGTCAATGCACAACCGTACTGTTTTATCCTTCTTCGGCACAAATAATATGGGTGCTCCCCAAGGTGAAATACTTGGCCGAATAAAACTCTTCTCCAATAGATCATCAACTTGTTCCTTCAACTCCACTAACTCCTTAGGTGCTAGCCGACGTACTGATGAAGTGATAGGCTCTGCTCCTGGAGTTAAGTCTATTGTGAATTCTATTTCCCGATCAGGCGGTAAACCTGGAAGATCATAAGGAAATACATCCACAAACTCTGATATGACTCTTGGGTAACCTGTCTTCCCTTCTACAAATAGTACCCTAAGAGTAGGCTGAACTCCTTGCTCTATAGCTCCCCGAAGAAACTCGAATTCTGGATGTCCAGGCGGTCTAAATATAACCCGTCCAAGTCGGCAATCAAGAGTCGCATGGTACTGACTTAACCAGTCCATACCAAGTACAACATCATAATCCGGCATGAAAAAGATCAGAAATTGAGCTCGCATCTCTCTTCCACAGACTACTACAGAACATGATCTACAAACGTCACTAACTGAGATAATTCTACCTCCTGCAAGAATTCTCTTCATCTTCGGAAGGGGTGCGGTAGCTACTCTATGGGTGGCTATAAAGCTAGCTGCTATAAATAAATGCGATGCTTCAGAATCAAATAAAGCTATAGCTGGTAATGAAGCTACTAAAATAGTACCTGCGATAACCTCTCCTGCAGTATCTTCCTCCTCAACAGCCAATGCAAATGCCTGGCCTCGTCCCTGAGCTTGACCTCTCTGCTGTTGAGCCTGCTAAAATAGAGCTACCTGTGGTGCCAATGGTGGTCTCTGTTGATTTCCTCCTGGAACTGGTGGTCTGGCTCCTCCAACTCCTATCTGCGGTGCTCCTACTACTGGATAAGATGGTCGTGGTGCAGGTAAAGCTAGTCTCGGTGCTCCCTCTCTGCGCTCGGTGCTGTCTCTGGGTTGATGCTGGTTGGATCCGCAAGCCAAGCATAGTCCTAACTTGCGTCTGCATTCTCTCTTAATGTGACCTACCTTGCCGCAGTGGTGACATATAGGGAGAGATATAGCCCTGTGTGTTTTCTCTCTGGCATACTCCTTTGGGACCATTTTGCAGAATCCCCATGTGATGTCCTGGATGGTGCTGATATGATTGGCCTCTTCAGATTTGACTCCCTTATAGTAACACGCTCCATGCGTCGTGCTGCTGCAAGAACGTCGGTATATGATGTAGGTACAATAGATCCAATCAACCTCTAGATCTCGAACTTCAGTCCGTCAAAGAACTTCTCAGCTTTCTCTTTCTATCACGTCCCAGTCCCAAAATACGTAGGACCAGGAATACGTGACACGCCAGCTACGCATTCGACCAGACTCTGATCTGACTCAAATACGTATAAGCTGTAATATAAAGGGCACAAACTAGATATCCCATAAATGTAAACCTCTATGTCTCAATCCATAATGTACAACAATATACAAGAAAGAGCTATATGTGCTAGAATTGGCCGCCCAATAATATACTAACTCGAATAGACTCGAGAAGAAGTATGAGTCTATAAAAACTAGGCTATAACAGCAGATGAATAATCAATGTAAAATAACCATAATGCCGGTAGATATGATGTGAGTACCTGGTACCATGCCCGCAAGTCATGCAACTCCAACAGCAACTCCAAATGCTCCGCAATCATCTATGCTGCAAAACTGGCAGGGAACCAGGTCCTCAGAGGGACGTAACAAGGTACAAAATATAGCATGCCAGGTAAACAGAAAGTACAAGTGCACGATAGGGTACTCTATCAACCAAATAAGTGTGACACAGTTTAAAGACAATGTTCGACGCGTGGGCTGTCCAAAATAAAACCGTAGCTCCGGACACGGAAATACACGGCACGTACCGCAGCTCCGGGCAAAGAGTCACACGGGTGAAACCACTACACTAGATACAGGATCACAATATAAATACTACATAAATATATAAGCACGTGCAGAGGAGCCCAAGCGTCTAGTAACTGTCTTCCCCTTCCCAAGCGGTCAACGATTGTGTGTTGAACCTGAACCTCTAACTGCAGTCTCGACACACGGAAAGAACTCAACAGACGCGACCCTAAGGTTGTCCCAGTCTCTGGTCATGATGTCAGTATCAGGATACAGGAATCTGGCACGATCACAGTGTATGAGTGTGTCCTGGGTGTCGATGTACTCAGGTACGTGCATCGAAGTACTACAAAGCATCTAACAATTATTCTAAGACGTTACGACGAACGTCAACACCCAGTTGTGATCCGGACACGAAGTATCGAACGTCAACATAAATATGTGCACAATGTACCCAAAAAAATAATAAATATCTGTAATCTGAAAATACAGGGTGGCAAGGTACACTTGCCTGTGTGCGGCTGCTAATGACGGGGTCCCGGTACCACGTCCAAGTCCTCAGGTCCCGCAGTATCTAGAGATGAGATACAAGCTTAAGTCAATAACTATCACGAGAATGAAATAAGATGCGACACATGACTAATATTGGCTACAATCTCAGTTACAAGTCACTTAAACACTAAGCTAGAGGGTTGACCAGGGTTGACTAGAGGAGCGTTACATCTAATACGTTAAATCACCGATATAATGTCATCAACCAAAATCCTCAAATCTTACTGTTCATTACGGTGTTTATCAGTGGTTCGAGCCATGATAAATCCTCAGATTCCCCCTGGTATTCACAAACGTCATCATGCACGTTTACATATATCATCCTCAATCACGGTCTCATCATTTGATATTATACCTATTTCATGATCGAGCACCTGCTCCCAATGCCCATCAACATTTTATAATTATTAATTTTCAGCAATAGTTTACAACAGCTAAAACAACAAAAACCCACATGCGTATATATATTATATGTCCTCAAACAACTTCCAATATTTACCCAAAGATCAATATCCCTCTACCTTTTATCAATTAATCTGCTCATTGGTATTAATCACTCTGTTAATAGCACCATCCTTCCTCAAGTGTTTATATTTATGCACAACAACAACGTATATAATTCATAACCCAATTCATTGAATATTTAAAACATTCATAAACCTAAAATTCCTTGCATATCTTTTAATTCCATTTTATTTACTTATGTAAGAATGGACTCTAAACCTTCATTAACAATTTTAATCACCTATCATTAATCACAAGGTCATTACTACACTACCTCCACACAAAACCTTATATCAACATAAACCCTAACTAAACACCAACAATATATATATCAATTTTAGTGGGGGGGAAAGTGGTATACCTCGACGGCGAGGTAGTTGCTGGAGGCGGTGTTGGATCGGTGTGTGGTAGTCGAGAGGGTGGAGTATACAGCAGGGTGATGGCCGGGGATTGGTGTTGGTGACCGGAGGAGAACGAGGAGGTGGTCGTTTCGTCGACCCCACGGAGGAGCTCTGGCTGGGCTGCTATGGTCGAGCTTGTCGACCACATGGAGGTGCTCGATATCTGACCGCGGTGGTGATGGTGGATTATGGAGGCCGGGGTGGTGTTGCTCGTGGCAGCGATGACCGGGGGAAAAGCTTCGTGGCAGTCGAGGGCTCGTCGGGTTGCTCCGATAGTCGACGACATGGAGGCTCGACTGGAGGTTTAGGTGGCGCAGGGAAGAATGCAAGGTAGAGTCGGGAACAATGGGGGAAGAAGTAATGAAGTTGGCAGCTCGATCGGAGCAATGGCTGTAGCCGAAGGATAGATATCTCGGCCGCCGGTGTGGCAGTGCCGAGCTGCGGGGAGTCGGGGGCTCGACGTCGGTTGGGCAGCAGGGTGGAGAACCGTGGGTTGCAGCGGCGCCGGAGTTGATGGAGATCAGATGGGAATACAAGAGGCTGCCAGAGATTGTCAGCCGTCGGTGGGTTAAGCCGTGGATGGCCGGAGGGGTGCTGGCCGGAGAGCTTCAGTCGGCCGGATTTGAATGTGCTACACTGACTGATGGGGAGCCGCACAGCTGGAGTCGGGGAGTCGCACAGCCGGGCTGGGCGGGGGAGCTGCTGTAGGGTGATATCGGGTTCTCCGAAGGGCGGCCGGAGTGGCTTACACAGTTAGCTGACCGGAGGGCTCGGCCGGATTTGGGAGCCGGGTCTCCCAAGTGTGATGAAGGAAGGAAGAAAGAGAAGAACAAAGGAAGAAGAAGAAGGAAAGAAGAGTATGAAGTTCGGCTGGGAATGGAAGAGGGAGGAGAGAGAGAGGGGGGTTTTCCCAAATATGGGGATTAGGGCCTGCTAGGGATGTGTGCATTGAAGAGGCATTTAATAGGGGAGGTGTTGTGAGAATGGGTGGTCAGGATTTGCCCATTAAAAATGGGTGGAGCTGATTACATATGAAGGAATAAACTCTTCATCCAAAATGAAAGGGAGAGGGAGGCTTGACTTAGTCAAAGGAGAGGGGGCTTCTCCATTTGGCCTAGACCAATGAGGTTAGGACACCTATTTTATTAAATTTCAACTAAGCCCCTTAAATTCGAAAAATTGCACGAACACATAAAATGATGCAAAAATTATGGAAAAAATCGCGGGTGATGATTTGCAAGGTGAGGGGTGTTGGGGGTTTGGCACGGGTTTAATTTAATTGCCAACATGATCAATTAGGGATTAAAATAGGATTAGGCAAAGTTGGTATCCCCGATTTAAATCGAATTAAAGTGTCCCGCGCTTTTAAATTAAATTGGGGCACTTGGGGTCAAAATTCGGAATTGACGCAAAGGTCAAAAATGGTGGGGGCTTGGAGTCAGTGTTGGACCCTTTAGTTGGTCCGGCTCAACGGGTTAAGTTGGTATCTCAAAATTGAGGGTAACGATACAGGTGTCCGACACGAAATTTAATGATGGGATTACGGTTATGAAAAATTGTGCAAATAATTTAGAGCACAACGAAATCTGATTTTGAGTGACGGAAAGGTCCAGTGCCTAATTTGGCGAGTCAAGTCAGAAGTACAATAATTCGATAGAATTTACGGGCTGATATAGGGCTCCAAATAATTTAGCAATGATAGGGCGCCCCAAGGGTTTAATTAAATGAATTAAATACCAGAAAATCCTATCTCCACTCTAAACCTCAACATTTGCTGCTAAAACCAAAAAATTTCAAATCCAACCCCGACTATCTACAAAAAAAAATCGAGGGGGTTTATACTTCCTCTATCGAAATCAAGGTTGGGGCAAACCGACTCAGACGAATAAATTCTGCGTTGTATTCTTCCACAGACATATTGCCTTGGATAAGGCGGTTGAACTTGTCTCTGAGTTCCGACCGTGCAACTGCTGGAATATACATCTCTCGAAAGAGTCTGGAGAACTCTTCCCAAGTGACTCGGTCATGTCCGAGCCTCCTCTCTTCTGATAACCACCAATGATGTGCATTTTCAGTCAACTGTATTCTGACCGCAGTCATCCATTTGTCCCTCGGAAGTTCAGCTGCTTCCAACTGGTGCTGTATGTTAGTGAGCCATTCGTGAACTTTTGTTGGCCCCTTTTTACCTGAAAAGGTATGAGGCTTGAGATGACAAAAATCGGTGATAGATCCCGTCGTTGATCGTCTCGCTGGTGGGTTTGTCTGCTCCATTGCTGATACCAGGCTGGTTCTCAAATACTCTGCCTCGTGACGATGAGCTTCGTGCTGAACCTGCTGCTGGGCTTGCATTATGGCATACATGATCTGAAATATCTGTTGCCCGTCCATGGCTTGCCCTGGCGGGAAAACTGGCATCTATGGAGTGAACTGTGGCGGAGGTGGGATGTCATCACGCCGGAACCTTGGATTAGGCTAGCCGGTTTGATTGCTTTACGATGTTTGTCCTCCATTCCCTGGTGTCACTCCGTCTATATAAGTAACCACAGCGTCGTGTGGCGTATCCAAGGGATTCTCATCTCCGTTCCTTGGATCCATTACTCTGCAACCAAAAGATAAACTATAAGAACGCTCAGAGGAATCAACACAGGATGCAAATCAAGTAACAATTCGAGTTTGATATAGAGTTCAAAAATGGTTCAAACAATGGATGAGATCCTATAACTTATCCTATCCTTAAGGCAGGCTTGTTCGGTCCCTAAGTTGAAACCGAACGATTTAGTCGTAAACTTGCATGGGCCACCACAAAAATTATGTCACGCCCCAGTCCCAAAATACCGAGGGACTAGACACGTGGCAATGGCCAGCAGCACGTACCGATGGACAAACCTAATTTAATGGATCCATCAGGACATACTTAAGCTATAAAACAAAGTCTACGACAACATGGCAAAACTAATCTCATCCACACAATAATAAAATATGATCCACAGATATAAGAAATGTAAATCATCAAACAGTCACAAAGTGCTTGGGGGAACAACCCGATAAAATCGGATACAATGGTTCAACAGACCAAAATATAAATGACTGAATAAAATAAATACTGAGCATGAAACATGGATGCTCAGGAAAAGTCTTCAGCTAATACCTCATTCTCGGGTGTTGGTACAGTTCCTGTATCTGCTTCTGCTGCTGTCCCGTATACCTCGGGATAAATCTTGTCTACAAATCCTGGGGACATAATCCGGATCCAGGTCCTCAGGGGACATAGCAAGGTACAGATAATACAAGCCAAAATAAATGCAGTGCAGTAAATAATGAAATAAATAGGGTAAGCTATATAACCATCTATGTGAAATACAAGATGAAAGCATCACGAGTACTCAGGCTGAGCCACTACAAGCTCTGTGTCAGGGAGCAGGTAGCAGTAATAATGAGTAATGGGCCAAGCTCGGGTTTCAGAGTCTTGTGCCTCACAGTAGTAGGGGATATATATATAACCAGCCTGTAGCCTGTGTGTCTCTCCCCACCCAATGTAATCACACGTCTCATGTCCATAACGTCTCATGTATATGGCACGCAAGATCATAGCTAATGCAGTAAATCATAGAGTATCTATGCATATAATGTCTCTGTCAGAAGTCTGTATCCTATACAGAATCACCATAAATATCTCAGAAAGATCCTGTCATGAATACTGTCAAGTGTCCTGGGTATAATGTACTTGATAAGACAAGTACGAGAATGTAAAGGGGTCATGAATGTCCATCTCTAGATGACATACACAACATCGCGTACGGTGTTGGCACCCGATTAATAATCGGACGCTAAGTAAGTCACACGGTCCTAGGTTAAGCATGGACAGTAATATAAATAAGCAAAAAAATATGCAAAAAGAACTGTAAAGGTGGCAAGGTATACTTGTCCACTGATGTATAACTAAGTCAAGGAAATAAGTAGCAAAGCTGCAGGGTTTGGCAAGGTACACTTGCCTGGGGTTTGAATATCAACAGTTGTCCCTGTATCAGTGGAACCTGTAGGTACTCCTCCAAAAGCTATAATAAACATCACCAACAGTCTCAGAAGATATCAAATAGCTAAAAACGCCTGTCCTTAAGTCCAATTTGGACACAAAGGCAAAAATAATATTTCTGGGCCAAAGTGGGGTCCACATATGGGCCACTTCGTACCGAAAAACGTGTCAGGGTCAAAGGTCTCCAAATTTATCAAACTCAGTATCAACAAGTCAGGAACGATGATACGAACCCAACTTCCAAAATTGGATTCCGATGAGCCAATCACAAAATCGCCCGTCAAGTGGAGCCGGTGGTGCCCACGATACACAATTTTGTCAACATTTTTGGAATCAAACCAAACTTGGGTCACAGGACCAGCGTATTGCTATGAGTCCGATGGCGCAAGTTTCGTCTCGATCCGACGTGTGTACACAAAGTTACAGCGTGTTCCAGAATAGGCAGATTCGGGCGTTGTCGGGGGATACGCGTTGATTTCGGTGTGCACGCACATCCGAATCGACTTCTGCAAAATTCTGCACGTCCGTATCAACGACGCGCACGTTTTGGTAAAGACTGCGTGCGACCAAGTCGTCCCGTTTGGCGGGACGCACTCAGTTCCGGGGTGAAACAGGGCGCTGGTTTTCCTGTTTTTGGATCGCGGTGTATGATCACCACAGGACGTGACGCACCGAGCGGGTTGCACGGGCATCGAGAGGGTTATACATTCATTCTACGCGTTGCAACAGACGGAATCGAAAACGGAATTACGAGGAGAAAGGAAACGCTACCTGAACAGGGCTCCGTGAATCTGAATTTCCCGTGTCCGTGTGTCTGTTCGTGTCCGGGTCGAGAGCTCCTACGTCCGTGTCCGCTGCTCTAGGGTTTAGGGTTCTGATCCGGAGACAGCGGGGTGGGCTCGCCGGAGACTGCGCTTGCCGGGGTTGGCTTCGCCGGACGGAGTCGACGCGAGCGGAGGCAGTTGGTGGAGTGTCCGGGCCGGGGTCGCTGCGGGGTGGACCGGACGAGATGGTTGCACTGTCGGGCAGCACGGGGGTCAGTTGGCCGGACGGGGTCAGGCGGCGGAAGGAGAAGAGGAAGCCGATGGGGGCGGTGGTGTTCCAGGCGGGACAGTCGGGTGGAGTTGGGGGAGGAGATGATCGTGGATTGGTGGTTGTGACGATCGGGTGGTCGACGGCGAGGGGTTCGAGCGGGAAGCGGCGGAGAAGAGGGATCTGGAGCAAAGGGGCGACGGCGTTAGGGTTTCGGTCGGCTGGGCACGCATTACGAGGGTTTTATAGGTCAAGAACAGTATTTCCGGTGGGGTTCAGTTTGGGTTCGGGTCCGGATCGGGTTTGACTCGGATTCGACCCTTGGTTCAGTTCAGTCAGCGGTTTGGTTCGGTTCAGTCAACGGTTTGGTTCGGTTCAATCAGGTATAATTGGGTTTAATTCTACGTTGGTTTTTAGGGCTTTAAAACTAATTTCGGAGTCCAATAAATTCACAGAAAATTACCCTATGTCCGATTTTCCGTTTTACACCATAAAATATTATTTCCATAATATTTTAAGATAAATTATCAGCAGATAAAAATCTTTTAATCACAAATTCCTAAGTTTTAATTCCAGAAAAATACCAAAAAATTTGGGGAAAAATTATATTAAAATATTCTAAAAAATCAGGGTGTTTACAATTTGCAAACATACTGGTCGGGTGGCATGGCAGTATTAAACTACGATACTTGACGGTTACAAAGAAAAATCATGGTTATGAGATTCCAAAAAGGGTATCCCAAGATTCTCGATCCATTGAATAAATTCGTCTTACAACCTAGACAATAGCCTCAAGAGACTTTGACTACCAGTAGAATTCTTGTAAGTTGGGTAGTGTAGATGAGTTAGAAATAGAATAGTGTATGGACAATAAATGAGGAAGTGTTAGAATGGTTGACTATGACTTTTAGGAAGCACTACTAGATAGCAATGAAGTGTAATAGCTATAGTGATTTATTATGAATATGGGTTAGTATCAATTTTGAGGACAAAATTATTGTAAGTTGGATAGAATGTAAAATTCCATATTTTTTAAATATTAATTAGTTATTGAATTTATTTATATTATTTCGTAGTTAATTAGAAATATGATATTATTAATTTTTGATAATTAATCATTTAGAATTATTGTACAAAACTACTATTTTATTTTAGGGATCCTTGTGGGAGAGTGATAGATTTTTATAAATTAATTTTGGGGTACAAATATATTTTTTAGATTTTTTATACTTTAAATATATGCATAAATAATAATAATAATAATAATAAATAATAGTTATAATAATATACTACTAATATAATAAGTGTTATTTGTAATAATAATGATAATAATAATAATAATAAATAATAGTTATAATAATATGCTAATAATAATAATAAGTATTATTTTTAATAATAATAATAATAATAATAATAATAATAATAATAATAATAATAATAATAATAATAATAATTTTAGTAATAGTAATAATAAAAAGAAAAAAGAAAAAAAAGGAAAAGAAATAAGAAAATAACCAAAACCCCTTTCCCTTAAGCTAAACCCAAACCCGGTCCTAACCCAACCCATTTCCTTAAACCCTACCCGCTAGCTACACCAGCAGCAGCAGCGGCAGAACCCCCGCGAGGAAGACCGACCCCCTATCGGTTTCCCCTCTACCTATATATATAGATTATATGACTTCTTAAACCCTAACCCTAAATCTCGACTACCCAGACCCTGTGCCGCCGACCACCAGAGCCCCAAGCACCGCCGCACGGAGCACGCCAACCGCCTCTCGTCGTCGTTCGCGAGATCTCGCGTGCACGCCTGCAGACATTCACTACAGCGTGCCCCTGTTCATGTTCTGTTTCCCATTCCATCGCTCGACCAAATTTGACCCCGTCTTCACCGGTATGTTCATAACCATCCCTCTTCCAACTCTGTGTATTAGTTTACTTCGATCAGCAGGTAACCCTAGGTGAAAACCGAGACCAAGTTGGAGAAAAATCACAACTTTTAATCTCAGAAAAACTGCTATAACCACCCATGTTTAAGGACTCGTATCTCCCACCACAGAGATCCAAACTTAAAATTTTTTTTTGCTATGTGAAGACCACCTAACCTAGATTATTTTTTGTCAATTATATTATTTTATTTGATGCTGTATGCAGAATTAAACTGAGTTAAAGATTATGAAAAACTATTTTTGAAACCTTCAAAATTTATGATACGGAGCGCGTCCGGCCAAACGGGATCGCTCGTCGTGTACCAATTGCACCGAAAGACGCGTATGGTATGTCTAGACGTGTGGGCTTTCGCGGAAACTGATTCAGATGCGTGTGCACGTCAGAATCAACACGTATCCGCAAAACGCTCCCATATCGCAACTTTTATAAAATATCGCACCATTTAGTGTACGTTCGTCAGAATGCGACAAAACTTACGCCATTGGACTCGTAGTATCGCGCTGGTCCTGTGACCCAAGTTTTACACAATTCTGAGATAGTTAACCAAACCGCCTATTTGTGGGCCCCACGGTTGACTTTTTGGGCGAATTTGTGTTCGGCTCACCGAAATCCAAAATTGGATATACCGCTGAGTTCGTATTGAAATTTAGAGTTTTTTTTACCTATAATTTGTCCCATTTAGAGACATTTATCCTTGGCACACTTTTCGGTGTAAAGTGGGCCACAGGCACACTTTTCGGTGTAAAGTGGGCCACACGTGGATCCCGTTTGATCGAAATTATCGTTTTGCCCCTGTATCCAAATTGGACGGAAGGGTAGTATTTTCTAGTTATCTCGCTTATTCTGGAAACGTTGGTGATGTTTATTTCAGCATCCGGAGATGTTTATTCGGAGACCGTAGTTTCTGATCCTGTGTGCTTGACTCCTGGACGTTACATTTTGCAACTTTCTTACCAGGCAAGATACCTTGCCAAATTGCTTACAGTACTTTGTATGCTTATTATATTTTTATATATTTATTGCATGTGTATTTTTTTCCAGTCATAATTATATACTATATATATATTGACACACGCTTGATACATAGTATCATGGGAGGGGAGGATAATTAGTAGGCATATGGGCTATAACCACTCTGGTAAACCGTAGTATCTAGCACGCACTACGGTAGTGTGTCGTGCTGGTCGCTACCCCCGAGGTATGTCAATTTCTGCTATCGCGCTGGTCGCTACCCCCGAGGTATGTCGATTTCTGATGTCCCTGCCGTGTGTGTGAGTTGTGAGATTTAGATCGAGTAGCCTACCCATGCCCATACGTCGATAAGTTGTCCTCATTATGCATTCATATAGATTATCTTGTACAATGTACTTACATATTTTCTACCTGTTATGCATGTTTACTTTATTCAAATTGGCATGCTTTTATGTATCTTGTTACGTCCTTCTGTGGACCTGGTCCCTTTCCAGGCGTAGACGATCTTGACTATTCATAGGAGCACGGATCAAGACTTACTACTTATCTCTTCCGAGGAGGTCTTACTGTAAACCCCCTCATTTATTTCTATAGATAGTCTGGTATGGGTTAAAAAATTTTGGTAAAGCAGCAGATGTTTGAGGTTTAGATTAAGGTTACAGATGTCTTATTTTTATTTAAAATCCTTGGCGCGCCCTACCGTTGTTGAAATATTGGAGCCCAATATCAACCCACAAATTCCAACCAGATTGTTGCACTCTTGATTTGACACGCCAATTTAGGCGCTGGACTTTTCTGTCACTCAAAATCGTATTTCCTTGTGCTTTAAATTAATTGCACAATTTTCCGTAACCGAAATCCATATTTAATCATGTGTCGCGCACCTGTGTCGTTACCATCTATTTTTAGACACCAACTTAACCCGTTGAGCTGGACCAATTAAAGGGTCCAAGGCTGACACCAAGCCTACACCATTCATGACCTTTGTGTCACTCCCAATTGAGATTCCATGTGCCCCCATTTAATTTAAGAGAACATGACAATTTATTCTAATTAAATTGGGTATACCAACTTTGACTAATCCCATTTTAATACCAATTTAATCCAATGCCCCTTTAATTAAATCCATGCAAAACACACAACACCCTATCACCCTAAAAAAACACCAAACACCAATTCTTCCATAATTTTTTTATTATTTCATGTGTTTGTGCAAATACCCAAACTTAAGGGGCTAAATTACAAATATTGTAACATGTGTCATAACCTCATTGGTCAAGGACAAATGAGCAAGCCACCCCCACTTCTTTGACCGGTCAAGCTTCCCCCTCCCTCTAGTTTGGTGAACAAAATTTCTCCATATGAAATTCTCACCACCCATTTGAATTGGGCTCATCCTCACCATCCAACCCTCACACAACTCCCTATATAATGTCTCCATCACCACACTCTACCCCATGCCGGCCCTAATCCCCAAAACCTAGAGAACCCCACCCCCTCCCTCTCTCCTCCCTCTTCCTACATCAACTAAATTCTTCCTTTCTTCTTCTCCTTCTTCCTTTCTTCTTCTTCTTCTTCTTCTTCTTCTTCTTCTTCTTCTTCTTCTTCTTCCTGGAAGAACCCACACCACCCGAGCCTACTGCCACTACCCGGCCGAGATCCCCCTTCGGCCACCCGCTGAACCCCCACGAGCCAACCTTCCTCTTCTCCGGCTACCTCGGCGAGCCGCTGCCGAACTGCACCACTGCCACCATCGGCTGCCACCTCCATCCGGCCAGCGTTATTTCCACCACCACCGACTGCTATTTCCACCACCCCACGGCGAGCCCGAGCTCCACCCCGGCGAGCTAGCAACCATCCATGACCCACCACCACTTCCAGTCGAGCACTTCCCTCCGGCCGAGTCTCTCCACCCCGACTGCTAACCACTCCTCTACCGACTGCTGACCGTACCGGCGTTGCCACGAGCATTCTACCCACCAGCGCTACTACCTCCACATCCCCGCCACCATCGTCTTCACCAATACCCCGGCCGAGATCTTCCCTCCGGCCAGCTGTTATTCCCACCACCACCATTGACTTCATAACTCTCTCCATCCCGACCGAGCCAGCCATCCCCGTTCTGCCACACCCCTCCGGCAATCGACTGCTGCCACAAATCTTCTCCGGCGGGCCAGCATTATCCCCACCCGCCACGACTTTACCCCGCCACCACCGCACACCACGACCACCTCTATTTCCAGTGACTCCCTGCTCCGGCCAGCATTCTCCCCAGCGACCAGCATCACCACCTCGCCGAGGTAAACCACTCCCCTCTCTCTATAGTTTCGTATATATTATTTTGTGTAACCTAGTTTAGTGTTAATAATTAGGGTTTAGGGTTCATGTTCATAGTATATAATGCAGATTAATAGATATACAATGAGTTAGGGTTTGAGAATAAATAGATCTTTGTTTGGGATTATATTTGTATTGGGAATTTTGAGGATAAAATGCATGGTTAGTAATTAGGGTTTATAAATGCTAGGTTTGAGATGTTAGGGTATTTCAATTAATAAATGCATTATTGATTATTGTTGTTGAGCAGATTAAATTATTACAAAATAATACTTTGATCTATCATCGAGGGACAGGTGATTTATTGTGAAATGATGTGTGGTATCAAACCATTAATCGGTGATTGGGACTGAAAATTAATGATGGGTTTAAATGAAGAGTAGTACTTATTGTGAAATTGGTAATGATGATATAAAACGGAAGGTTTAATAAATATTAATTATTTATTTGAGGATGACAGTAAATGTACATGTTAACGTCGGTACACACCAAGGTAAAATTTGAGGAAAAATCATGCATGAAATACCAATGAATACCATGATGAATATAGTAGGATTGATGATAGTTTGATGATATTGTACAGATGATTAGTTTGATTTGATGTAACGTACCATTAGTCAACCTTGGTCAACCCTCTAGCGTCGTGTCACTGTGAGTTATAGCTGAGTCTGAGCATATGTTTAGACGTGTGTCACATCCCTGTTTGCCGCGTGATAGCTTATTGATTGAGTTTGTATCTCGTCTCTAGGTACTACGGGACCTGCGGACTCGGATGAGGTACCGGATTCCCGTCATCATCATCCGGACTCAGGCAAGTGTACCTTGCCACCCTGTATTTCAGTTACCAGATATTTATTGTTTCATTATATACATTGTGCGCATATTTGATTAGAATCGTTACTTCGTGTCCGGATCATAGCCGGATGCAGACATTCGTCGGTAACGTCTAGTAACGAATGATAGATGATTCACAATGCCTTGATGTACGTACCTGTGTATATCGTAACCCTAGGACACATTTAGACACTGTCATCGTGCCAGATTTTGTGTATCCTGATACTGACATCATGACCGGAACCTGGGACGACCTAAGGGTCGCGTTGATTGATAGTTACTCTAGTATGACGAGACTGCTAGATAGAGGTTCAGGTTTAGCGCACCATCATTGACCGCTTGGGATGGGGAAGACAGTTACTAGACGTTTGGGCTCCTCTGCATGCGCTTTATATATGTATGTCATGTTGATGTAGTATTCCTATATCCGGAGTAGTAGTATCACCCGTGTGACTCTATGCTCGGAGCTACGGTACGCCCCATGTGTCTCTGTGTTCGGAGCTACGATTTTATTTTGGATAGCCCACGCGTCGAACATTGTCTTCAAACTGTGTCTCACTTAGGTGGTTATGCTAGATTACACCGTCGTCGTACTTGTACTTTCTGTTGTACTTTGGCATGCTGTATTTTTGTACCTTGCTACGTCCCACCGAGGACCTGGTCCCCTGCCAGTTTTGCAGCATAGACAATTACGGAGCATTTGGAGTTGCTGATGGAGTTGTTTGTCTTGCGGGCATTGGTACCAGGTACTCATATCATTTCTACCGGCATTATGGTTACTTTATTCATATTGATTATTCATCTGCTGTTGTAGCCTAGTTTTTGTAGACTTATTTCTCCTCGAGTCTATTCGAGTTTTGTATGTTATTGGGCGGCCGACTTTAGCACATGCAGCTCTTCCTTGTATATTTTTGTTCATTGTGGATTGAGACATAGATGGTTATATTTACAGAATATTTAGATAGTGACCATTTTTATTACAGCTTATACGTATTCGAGTCAGGCCCGAGTCTGGTCGAATGCGTAGCTAGCGTGTCGCGTATTCTTGGTCCTATGTATTTTGGGACTGGGACGTGACACTTACCTTCTGTGCATCTTTGATTATCTCTAGCGATGGATCGCTTCGCTGATACCTTTATATTATCATCTTATTTTATATTGGAGATTACTCTCCTCTCTCATTTTAGTATTGATATAGTCATTGGTAGTGGATTTGTCTCCACCCGACTATTATTTTAGATTATTCAGACTCATTATTCTAGTTTAGTTATTTCTTTTCTATGACTTGTGGTAATTCACTATATATATACCACATGTGAGTTAATATTCATATTACAGCGTACATATGTATTATGGTATCCATATATTGGAGTTGCCATATACATACGGCTGGCATTCTTACGTGTTACTAGTCCTACGTATTTTGGGACTGAGACGTGACAATTTCATATGATATTATAATATCAATAATTATTGGACCATAAAAATGTTGCTTGGAAAGCATGTGATGTGATATGCTTTCTAGTATTAGTAAACAAAGGAAAATCCAAGTCAAAATCATATTTGATTGCAAGGAACCATTCACTACAATTACACAATTACCTAGCAATTCGGGTCTTTCTTAGCAAGAAATTCAAACATAATCAAGATCAAATTCAAACACCTACATCACATTGATATTTTGACACAATTACTGGACAAACAGTAGAAGATCTAGATACCTACCTGTATAGGCAAAGCAGATACAATAGAAACTAAAAAGGAGAGAAGGGAATTGAAGTAAAAGGTTCTCTGAACTTTCATGATCATTAGCAAAATTTACGTTATTATCACATATTCCAAGACTGAAAGGTGAATATAAGATAAAGAATGGGCCAAAAAAGTAAGATACATATAAAAGCTCTACAGGATGTCACCTACATCCATGTGTCATCCATAACATGTTCTGGCGATGACTCGGGTGAATGAAGAGGTGGTGGCATTGGATGAATCAATTTTGGAACAATAACTAAGCCCCTACTAGCCACAAGTATTGCCCCGTCATTGTTTGTTGACCCTGATAAAAAAACTAGCACAGTAATGAAGTATATAAAAGCTATACAACTTCATGGGAAAAACTAAAGGTTAGGAAGCGCATATACCACAATAGTTGGTTGCTAAAAACAGAGTAATCAACTGTCCCTGTGCAAACGACTCTAGATCAGTTATCACACATTCGATAAACCAGTCAATAAACAATTTTAGTTAGCAACCTGTGGAACAATGAACTTAAGTATTATTCTTTTGAAAACTAAGGGCCCTTTGGAATTTCAGTCCTCCAGGTGCCCAATTTGAAACCTGGAGTTACAACACCGTATTTAATATAGCTTGGACCTGTGAAAAATGGTACCTCAAAGTTAATTTAGACACTAAAGAAGAAAATGAGTCATTAGAATGAGAAGCAAACTTGAAGAAGACACACAAAATGGGTGCCTAAAAGTTAATTTAGACACTGAGAGAAGAAAAGCCATAAAAAATGTAACACATAATTCCCAAAGGTCTGGAATCAAATAGAGCATTACATGAAGCTAGTAATAAGATCTAATGAAAGAACATCTAAAGCCCATCGATCACATCCACAAAATAGCTTTTAACTTTCAGATGCAAGACAATCATAAGTTTGTTAGTAAAAATATCTTGACCGGATACAAACTAAAAGATCATGGCTATAGGCATAGAATAATATAATCTTATAAAGTGAACCATATCCCTAATGTCTGTGTCTGGCATATGAAGCTTGCCATTAAGGTAGAAAAATTAATAATACATCCAAAATTTGTATAAAAATATGCTCAAGGGAATCCAATAGATGCTTTGGTTATATGAAAGTAGATGTTTAAAGTGCAAGTGACTTGAATACAGTTTTGTACTTATTTGTTATACTATGGTTTCATCTAACTGTTAACAGACATCAAAAGTAATCCTGAGTGACACGCTTGTAAAGCCCAAGTAAGAAGATACTCCATGAAGTTGACATCCTAGATAAAGTATGGTGATAAATAAGTGTGTATCCCTGCCTTAGATGGAAACAAATAAATTGATTTAACAACCTCAGATCAACACAAATAGGAAATAATCATAAAGGGAGAGAAAAGAAGTCAAGTGTGTTAATTTTCCACCAAGTCAAACTTCTATCTTCCATATAGGACATTCATGCCTTCCAAGTACTCCATAATTATCATATGTCTCAGGCCCGGACACGAGATGCTAACTCATATCAACAGCTTTCTCAGTAACTATAAATAAGAGTACCATACTATCAAAAATAGCCTCTCTAAGCATGAGATATGGTTCCTTCTCCTGATAAGCATATACCAGGTGTGGAAAAAAATGGTGAAAAAATCTTGTAAATATAGTAATTATATTGGGTTCATTCTTAAATTAGCCCAGTGGATCCTTTAACAACTCGTGTGTTAATTTTCCACCAAGTATATATTAGAATGCTTGAAGAAGAAAAAAACTAGTTAAAAAGTTAAATTCTAAGCCATAGTGCATTGCTTAATTTTCTAATGCATCGAAACATAAGACCATGTATATACTTAGTTTTGAAAGCCTAAATATTCTCAACTATAAAACATAATCCTGCTAAAGATGACCATGACAATCCCAAAATATAGTGATAAATGGTCGAAGAATACTTTGATAACAGTATGCTCCAAAAAAAAAATCAAAATAAAAGTAAAAAGTGCATTAGTAACAAATAAAATTTAGTCCATTTCTAGTTTTCTCATTTTCTTTTCAGAACAAGAAAATAAAATTCTTGGTCAATCTCATTTCCTTTGGAACTCACACATAGTTTTAGTAATTATGATCAATTAGAAGATTAATTGCATCCACTTTATTCTTGCCTGAACTCAAGATTAATTGCATCCTTTTATATATTGGACTGACTTAACTTTCATAGTCGAACCGATCCATATTTGTTATTATGATCCTCCTATCCTATGATCATGGTGTACTTTGACTATCTAAGCTAATTTCTTAATCATCTCACTAGTAGTAAACTTGAATACATATAAAGCCTATAGGTAATGCAAGTGTCCATTTAAGTACAACATACAGTTTGCTCTTCTTGATTTATTCAACCAACTTTATTTATTGCTGTCTTCGCTTAATCGAAATAACCAACTTTATTAATCATAGCTCAATAATCTGAATCAGAAAACCAAAGGGAAAAAACGGCTAAAGAAGAATAAGCACTCTTCTACACTTGATATGCAAATATTCTCATACACTAAACAAATAATAATTGAAGATTGCATAGAAAACCATGCACTTAACTTAAAATGGATGAGAAGCTCTCTCTGATCAGTGAGCCAAAACCGAGTATATACACATATACACACAGCTAATATCAAACACCACTTGGTTATAACTAGTATCAGCCACCATATATTTAAGACTAAAAAGGAAAAGCTAAATTCCAAATGAAAATGACAAACAAGCATTACCAAATCAAAATGAGATAAATTATTAACATGCAAGGAAGATGATAAAGCAACTAATAGGTATCGTGAAGAATGAAAAAAAATAACTTGCACTAGAAAAGAAATAAACACATCAGAACCTTCAAAACAAATACCTAGAGACCAATCACTACTCACCAAAGATCTCATAATTCCCAGCTTTTTTCCCAGGCCAAACAACTCTGACAAAAAAAATCATGTTTAAAACCTAGTAGCAACAGGAACATATATATATATATTGTTGAAATTAGTTGATGATTTTATTGATTGTCTCATTGGCATTATATAGCCTTACAGTCATTAATACAATGATCTTAATCATTATGACAATAATCTCATAATGGAATATCATGTGACATATTCTAGCATCCCAAATATGTCCTCAGGATATTCCCATGTGCTTATACTATACTTAAATATGACACCCAACATACCATATCAACACTCCCTCTCAAGACGGGTGAAAGATATTCACTAAGCCCATCTTGTCACATCCTCTAATCATGCTCACTGAGGCGAGTCCCTTGGTTAGTCCATCTGCTACTTGATCCCTGGTTGAAACTTGGCCAAGCTCCAGTAATCCACTATCCAACTTCTCTTTGATGAAGAATCTGTCAATCTCGATGTGTTTGGTCCTATCATGCTGTACTGGATTGTTGGCGATACTAATAGCTGACTGATTGTCACACCACAGCTTCATCTTGGCTCCTTGATCCAGCTTCAGCTCCACCAGCATATTCTTCAACCATAGCAGCTCTGCAACTCCCAAGGCCATAGCTCTGTACTCTGCTTCAGCTGTCGATCTGGCCACCACAGACTGCTTCTTACTCCTCCAGGAGACCAAGTTACCTCCTACAAATATGCAATATCCCGAGATAGACCTCCTGTCATCAGCACAACTAGCCCAGTCAGAATCACAGTAGCCCTCGATGCTCACGTGATTGTTCTTCCTGAATATTAGTCCCTTCCCGGGAGCACCTTTTAAGTACCTCAGAATCTGGTACACTGCATCCATATGACCCTTCCGTGGGTCATGCATGTAGCGGCTCACCACACTTACTGCAAAGCAGATATCAGGACGTGTGTGGCTCAAATAGATCAACTTGCCAACCAGTTTCTGGTATCTGTCCCATTCAACTGGTTCTCCAGCCTCAGCATCAATCTTGAACCTCTGATCTATTGGTGTCGCTGCAGGTTTGCACCCCAACATCCCAGTTTCTGTGAGAAGGTCCAGTGCATACTTCCTTTGAGAGAGAACAATCTCCTCTGCTTCTCGAGTAATCTCAATCCCAAGGAAGTACCGAAGAAGGCCGAGATCCTTCACCTCGAATTCCTTGCCAAGCTTTCCTTTGAGTTGGGCGATCTCCTGCTCATCATCTCCTGTGATAATCATATCGTCCACATACACCGCAAGCATGGTGATGTGGTCTCCACTCCGACGGAAGAACACAGTATGATCAGCATTGATCTGCTGATATCCCATCCCTATCATCGCCCTTCTGAATCTGTCAAACCATGCTCGAGGAGACTGCTTCAGTCCATAGAGGGACTTCTTCAACCTTCAGACCTTGCCTACTGTCTGATTGGTGCCAAATCCTGGTGGTATCTCCATGTACACCTCCTCCACTAGATCCCCGTAAAGAAACGCATTCTTCACATCCAGTTGGTGTAGCTTCCATCCACCATTCGCTGCCAGAGAAATCAGAGTCCTGACAGTGCTCATCTTTGCAACTGGTGCAAAGGTCTCGTCATAGTCGATGCCGTACGTCTGACTGTATCCTTTGGCTACTAGTCGAGCTTTGTAGCGCTCAACCTGTCCATCTGGGTTCTGCTTCACGGTAAAGACCCACTTGCATCCAACTGCTCTCTTCCCCTCTGGCAGTCTCACAAGCTCCCAAGTGTGGTTCTTCTCCAGAGCTCCCAACTCCTCGTGCATTGTCGCTTTCCACTTTGGATCGTTCTTGGCAACCTGCCAATTGTTAGGTACAGTAATACTATCCAAAGATGCTATAAATGCTCCATGAGAAGAAGAGATATGGTCATAAGAAACACACTGAGCAATATCCCAACCATATCTGTTTGGAGGATTTCTTGCATTGCTGCGAGTGGTCCTCCGTACAGATAGTGGTGTGGGAGGAGTAGAAGTAGGAGGAATGATATCTTGTGAAGGAGGGGGTATCACCTGAAGGGGGTTTGGTGTCGGTGCCTCAGGAGTTGGGACGAACGCAGGCAAGGGACTTGGCACTGGCACTGTCGGTACTGGTCCTGCAGTTTGCTTCTCTCTCCTGCTGTAGGTAAGTAACTCTTCCTGAGCCGTAGGCCTAACACCTTCACCTTCTTGTCCCTTCTCCGTGCCTCCATGCCAAACTTCTAAATCGGTTACCACCAAGTTCTCCATCTCCCCCTCTCGCCTAATACTGGCAGTATTAGGCGTGTTATGTGAAGTTCCGTCATGGCGGTAGTATGGCTCATGCTCCCGAAAGTGGACATCCATACTGACAAACTTCTTCTTCTCTACTGGACTCCAGCACACTTACCCCTTCTGGGTCGCCGAGTAGCCTACGAAGATGCATTTGACCGCTCTAGGGTCAAGTTTCCCAACTGATGGCCTGTTGTCCTTCACAAAACACACACACCCAAACACCTTCAGTGGGAGTATCCCACTATTATTGTCTTGCAATACCTCACATGGGGACTTCCATCCGAGGACCTTCGAGGGCATCCTATTGATGAGTTGAGCTGCTGTCAACACTGCATGTCCCCACAGACTCTGTGGGACATTCATGTCGATCATCATACTTCTTGCGACCTCCAGAAGGTGTCTGTTTTTCCTTTCTGCAACTCCATTTTGTGCTGGTGTCTATGCACAGGTGGTCTAATGCTGTATTCCGTGTGCTGACAGGTATTCTGCAAGCGTCCTGTTGGTATACTCCATTCTATTGTCAGACCTCAGTACCTTCACAACTGCTTTATACTGAGTCTGGACATGCTTATGAAAATCCCAAAAACAAGCAGGTACATCATTCTTATTTTTTATCAAATATAACCAGGTAACACGAGAGGCACACTCAATAAAAGAAACAAAGTACTTATAACCATTTATAGTGTTAGTAGCACATGGACCCCAGACATCAGAATGTACTACCTCAAAAGCAAAAGTGCTCCTATGATCCGTGCCAACATATGAGCTCCTAGTAAGTTTTCCTAACTCGCACGCATCACATACTAATTTCTCTTTATTTGTTTTTGCATAAATCTTTGGATACAACTTACTTAGAGTATCAAAGGAAGAATGTCCCATCCTCCGATGATGGAGTATCAAGGTATCCTCAGTCCTCTGCTGCAGTCCTTCCATGCCAGCCTTCTCTGCCATAGATACCAATGCTGAGTCCAGTCCTTCTCGATCTAGGTACCACAGTCCCTCATGCCAAGTGCCAGTCCCAAGTCTTCGTCCTGTCCCTTTCTCCTGGAAGGTCACCTTAGGAATATCAAAAGAAACAATGCATTTAAGTTGAAGGATTATAGAACTAATGGACAAGAGACTGACTGGAAAGGATGGAGCATGTAAAACATTGGATAATCTTACTGAACCTGTACAATTAACAGTACCCTTACCGACCACTGGCTGGAAAGTGCCATCAGCTGTCTGAATGCTGTCTGCTGATGCTAGGTGAGTGTAGGAAGAAAACTCACTAGCATTCTCCGTCACATGTCGAGATGCTCCCGAGTCGATAATCCAGTCTGATGATTTAAGGGAAGAGATAGACGCAAGGGCAAGTGATTCGTCAGTACCTTCTGATGGATGGACATACATGGCAGCGTTGCCCCTAACAAAGAATGAGGTGGACGCCTCCTCTGTTCTACTCCTCATGTCTCCCAGTGCCTGGTCCTCCACAGTAAATATGCCATCAGCTTCTCCGTTTCCTTCTGATATCAGGAGGTTCGCCCGATAACCTCCTCGGCCGCCTCTTTTACCCCCTCGACCACGACCACGTCCTCCATTATATCCTCGTCCGCCGAACGGTCCTCGTCCACCACATGAATCTCCCTTCCTAGGTGGTTTGGTACAAGCATACCGATGATGACCCATCTCCCCACAGTTGTAGCACTGCCGGTTATGCTGCCAGGGCTCTCCCTTAGATCCTGTGTTTCCTGAGCTGGTGATCGCTAGTGCTGACTTTGCTTTGGGGGGACCACCTGTCCTGTCTTGCAGCCTGATGCGTGTCTCCTCCTGGATCATGGCTGAGATGGCCTCCTCAAGGCTAGGGATCTTTGGTTGGGCTAGAAGTAGGGCCATCCTCTGTGCGAAAGCTGCAGTCAGCCCTTTGAGGAACTTCATCGTCCTCTCCTGCAGACACATGTCTCTCCTTACACTTAGGGTCCCCGCAGCTCGCTCGATCTGAGAAGTGATCATAATCCAACCACAGACGCTCCAACTCCGTGGCATACTCCTCCACCGTCTTCTCTCCCTGTACGGTGTCATCAATCTCCCCCTTTATCTAGAAGACCCGTAAGTTGTTCCCCACACCATCATAGATCCTTCTCAACTTCTCCCACACATCTCGATACCGTCTACTGTGGCGGCAATAGACTGGACTAAGGAGTTGAAAAGCCAGATGTAGATCACCATATGAGTGGACTTCCACTCATCGCGTCCTGTCGAGCCCTCGTCCGGCTCTGTTGCCTCGCCCGTCAGGAACCCCTCCATGTTTTTTCCTGCGAGGGTTCTTTTCACCCGCCGTGACCAATTCAGATAGGTGACTGGTCCATCTAATTTCAGATCGATGGAGGAAAGCTTCAACTCCGGCGACATTCGTGTCGTGTTCTCACCAGCCGACATCGTCAACAACTTCATCAACGTCGCCACCTCTGTAGAATCTAGCTTCTTGATGATCTCCTCCATCGATGCATCGTCTATCCAGTCATGTCCGCACCATGACTCACGCTCGTCCTCGTCGTCTCCTACTAGATCCGAACATGTCCTCCATTTTTTCAGATCTAGGCATCCCTATTAGGCGCTGTCTCGTGCTGGTGCGGAGGAGGCGGCAGCACGCATGTCACAACCACCGTCGCAGCAGCAGCAGCAGTCGCAGCAGCCGCAGCAGTAGTAGCCGTAGCAGTAGCGGGACGGGGCAACAACAGCGAAGGGCGAAGAAGGGAAGAAGGGGGGGCGTAGAAGAGTTCGGTGGAGGAGATCTAGGAAATCCTCCTGTGGGTTTGTAGAAGCTTGGTGACGGCTAGGGTTTGTGAAAACTTGGCTCTGATACCATATTGAAATTAGTTGATAATTTTATTGATTGTCTTATTGGCATTATATAGCCTTACAGTCATTAATACAATGATCTTAATCATTATGACAATAATCTCATAATGAAATATCCTGTGACATATTCTGGCATCCCAAATATGTCCTCAGGATATTCCCATGTGCTTATACTATACTTAAATATGACACCCAACATACCATATCAACATATATATATATATATATATATATATATATATATATATATATATATATATATATATATATATATATATATATATATATATATATATATATATATTAATTCATACCTTATCTAAAGAATATAATCTTTAATGAAACAAGTTACAGATAATTGAATCATCTAAATGTATTCGAGAAATTACTACCCCATACCTAAAACAAACAAGATATTCATATATATATGCATATTATTTCATAGCTTATCTAGCCAGAAAACTCTCATGACTCGGTTTGGGATTGTTGTTGCTGCTGTTTTTTTTTTCATAAACTGGTAGCAGAAGCTGGTTTTGACAGTTCAAACGCTGCCCCTAAACCAAGACGAAAAAAGTTACTTTCAACTCGACAACATCCAAGTAGGCATTTGCTCAGATTTTATATACATATAAAGACTACTTAACATCTCAACATATAGTTTAGTACCTTGACATATAGATATAGTTTCAAGTAATGCTACTCAGGTACTATACCCATGGTTCAAAGTGCTCCATAATGCCAAGTTGAAGTGGTCCATATTGATACTCGAACAATTGAACCTACATCGAGATGGTGTCAGTAATTAGAAGAAAAGAAGACAAATACTAGAGAAGATCCATGGCACTCTAGTTGTGATACTGTGTGAATGCTACAAATATCAACTATATTACCATTTATTTTAAACAATCCCAATCATTGACCAAGGCTTCACCAGGATGATGTCGTATGAGGATGGAAGAACCATTTTCATCCCCAAGAATGAGCTTCCCAATAAGATCAATGCTTTTATCAAGATGCTTTATATGCATCAACTTCTCTATAAGCTCGTCAAGAGCTTTGGCCTTCCCATCAGACTTCTCATCCAATTTTGATATTGGAAAAAAAAAATTGCCGTATGTTAATCCCCAAAAAAGGAAGCTAGTTTTTTTTTTCTGAAAGAAGATTAAATGTACTTGAAGGACGGTAGGACAACTCTAGAGGGGGGTGAATAGAGTACAGCGGAATAATCTACCCAATTAAAAATTAAGCAGAGTGAAGGCAGTTATTAACTAGTAGTGTATATGCAATATAATAAAGTAAGAGAAAGAGAGAGCAAAACGGGATGTATATTAGTTTTCCTCTAAGAGGACTAGTCCAGTCCCGAGAACTCAAGCTCAAAGTTTTATCCACAATAATAACCAATAGTGAATCACAAGCTTTGATCTGAAGGCTGGCCGCTTCTTTACACCACGATATTTGATCCAAAATCTCGCAACTTCACACACCACGAGTTTTGATCTAAAAGCTCGCAACTTCACACAGAATAGGGGCTTGATGAACCAAGCTCTTTACAACTCTGTAGACTTCTAGACCGAGATCGCACTTGGCACTAGAAGGCTGGAAGTTGATCTTGGAGATAAGAAAGTTTAGGCTCTGAGAGTTTTCTCATAATAGGATAGAAATATTGAGAATGGTTGAGTGAATAAGAATTTGAAAATCTAACTCTATTTATAGGTTATTACCAAACCGAGTTCGACCAGAATTCGATAGGGAATATTTAAATTTTTGACGTTAGAGGCCAAAAAATCTGGAGCTAATTAAACTGGTTGATTTTATACCAAAAGGGTAACTTAGTTCGGTTCGAGTTCGGCATGAATACGGTCCGAGTTCGTTTGCTAAGTATGACAGGCTTTGTAAATGAATGTGGACTGATTTTGTGGTTGGGTTCGAGGTTTATTTGAGTGGACTGAATTAATTTTTAGTTGCCAGTGCGTCTTGACTTACATGAGTCCTAGACTAAAATAAAATATCAAATTACATATAAAAACCAAGAGCACTGATGACGCCAAACTTCTGAAACATCTGCTGACATGAAGACATTTTTTTTCTTGATGGCAGTTGTTCAATGATAACCATATCTGGGAATATGAATACCTTTCGAGGGCTTCATCCCTGAACCCCCACGAGGGTCGCTTCCCCCCTCGACCCCCGTCCACAGACCGGGCAGCGGAACCCCCGGGTACGAGGCTCCAGATAAGTCGTTGGCGGTTGGACAAAATCTTCTGGTATAACGCCATCTTTGGATCATCGTAATATAACATATGTCTATTGCTAATCTTGCTTATTGCTTTCTGCAAGTACATGTTAGACGAACAAAAAATAAATATAAGCAAATATTACATATCTGGACAATGCTGAGTTTAACTAGAAGATACTATAGTGATTGATCGATTACCATAATGCTAAACTTTATCTATTAGCCATATTAGAAAACTCAACATAAACATTGGGACAATAGTACTCACGAGGCAAATTAAGAGAATAATGCTATGTCATAAAGATCACATAGTGTATCAAACTCCATTCTTCTCTCTCAACAGAAACAAAGAAATGCTTCATCCCCTGAAAAAGAGGAGGACGTAGAAAAGAAGTTTATTCAACATAATTTAAATATAATAAAGAATAAACAAAAATATTTTGATGCTTAATACAAGTGATTATTGAGCATGTTTCCCATTTATTCTAGGAAAATTTCCAAACATAAAAATAAGCCAAGAGAAGTGCTGTTGGCTTCTGGAAGTGCTATGATTTACAATCTACATACGAGAAAACAACCATATATATGCTAGTACGATATCATAAGATATCTTGTGTATCATGTACCAAAAGATATTGATAACATAATATATATGTATATCTTTAAAAATATACATATTTAGCATAAATATTTTTTGTCGTTGAGTTAGTTAATAGAACTACAAAAAAAGCAAGTATCTTGATATCTGATAGTATTTACTAAATAGTATAATAATTTTTGTACTATGAATATTTCATAATTAACATTAAACACAAGTGTGGGACACTGATGGGCACATCTCGTGTCGAATACTACATAGCATATCATAGGTCAAATGGTTACTTGATCACATTGATCAACTATAGATCATACATGCAAATTATCCGAGCAATCCGAAAAGTTCAAGTATCCAAGAAACATACATCACTAAGTGCTTCTCAACTCCTTGAATCCTAATAAATTTGTAGTCGCTCATAAATTATTCATGTTCTTGCAATGCAATTTCTGTTTCTAAGTGGAACACCCATATTAATTATGCCACATGTTTTATGACTTATTAGTGTGCCATTTCCATGCAAACTTACATAACTCTTTTGTCAGTCCATCCTCGACATTACAATCTCCCAATAATCCCATAATTATACAGACCATCTCCATAAGATGGAGCATTAATGATAATATAGAAGCGTATAATAAAGCTAATTAGCTTGCGGCTTGGGTTTCTTTTCTGATTCAAATTTTTTGTATTTTCTTTACTATTTTAGTTTTATAGAGCATTTACCATTGTCCTAATCTTTTTACATAGCCACATGACTAGCATGTGACCTTTTAAAATAAATACAGGGCAGGGAGTAGAAGTTCTGAGAGATATTAAGGTATATGATTATGGGGTTTTTAGAGACGTACTTAAACCTCTTTTAAGGCTTTTATGCAATTTTTCCAAATTGATTCAATATAAAAAACCTGAGTGCTTAATCTCAGAGGGGGTTAGTTACCATGGATTTACAAAACCTCGAAAACCTTAAAGATTGTTACAACCTATTGATTATTACCACAAAATAAGATAAATAAGGATTCTTGAATTCTTTTCTAACCATCTCCGTTCTAACATAAAAATTGCATATTTTTATTATAACCAATAAGGGTATAATGTGATATGTAAGTCCGATTTTTGGACCTAAGAGCCATAACCACCCAAGTTTACTCGAATTAGACCTAGACCCAGTTTTGTACGGGTAGGCTCCACTTCTCAAAAGTAGACTCGGTACTCAAAATGGGTAAAATCTGATACAAAAATTTAGAGAGACGAATAACAAATATAGAATTATAGTTTATTTTGTATAAGATTACAAGAAAATATTCGAGTTTCTAGTGAACTTGTCAGGTACAAGTAATTTGAATTTGAGCTATCCTAACTTGTAACGCCATACCACTAATTTTGATAGACACTTGAAATTGAAACCATTGATGATAAATGGAAGCTTTTCTCAAAAGGCTAGAGCTATCCTAACTTAATATGGCAAAAATTCATCCAATTTTTTTTAATTTTGAACATAATTATGAAAGCAGCAAACCAAAGATTGGAACTTTATTCAATCATCGATATACAAAAGCAAATAACTAAGATCTATATTAAAGCTCACATGTTCTTCCAATTGAAAACATTCTAGCTGTAATTCCTGACCAAAATCAAGAAAACCTAGTTAGAAATCGTCGAATAAAAAAACAATCAAATCAAAATTATAAGGGAAAGGAAACAAAAGAGGGGTTCATTGTTCAAAGTGTGAGAACATCAGCTTGCACTCGTCACTGAGCTAGGAGATCATACTGAGTACATCGATAGTGAGGAAGTTGTCCTCCTCGACCGCGAGGATGAAAGCGTGTCACAACCACATTTTTATGAAGGATATTTTTGTCATTTTTATAATTCAATAATTTATTGTGCATGTTAATATTTAATTATTGTATTATTTATTTATTGTTAGTAGGCTACATGATATTTTGGACTTGTGTTAGTGGACCTAACTAGTTTAAATTGGACTCATGTACTAATATTATTTTTAGTTAGACTTAACCAACAAACAAGTCCAATTTATTAAGTTGATGATTAATTAGTCAAACCATTAGGAGAAGAACCTTCCTTCCTTAATTACCTTCTTCATGACAAGCCCATCCTGCAAGAGTGGATCATTTGCCAGGCTGACCGTTAAGACTTTTTCCACTTGTTTGAGGGGCAATAAAGAGGCCGACCATAAGAGGGTGGGGAGAGTCTCTCTCTCTCCCTTCATTCATTCTATTTCCATTCTAGATCTAGAATTTTTTCCCTCTAAATTCCTTCATCCCTACACCAATCCCTACCCAAATTCTCTTTCAATTTCTTCTCTACTCACCATTAGAGGCTATTAGATCAAGGAGGAGACACGGATCTACAAGGAGATGAAGAGTGCACAAGTTGGCGGCTCTTTGCATCCATTTGAAGACTTGCATTGGGAATCCATCTCCCAATAGGTACATTTTAGTTTTCACCTTCTAATTAGATTATAAATTTGTAGGTTAATCATAAAGAACCCTCCCATGTACTAAGGCTACCCATAGGAAGAAGAATTAGGTTCATAGGAGGCCCGTGGAGAAAGTTATAATGCGTTTTGTGCCAATTCTGGGAAAATTCTGAGATTGGCACATCATGTGTTTGTCAATAGGTCAATTAGACCAAATTGATATGTGTTTGGTTATTTCAGACTAGTATTGTGTCCACAAATGGATACGTGTACGCTGTATCATGACAATTTGGTGATATAGGTTGATTTGAGGGTTTTTCCTTCTACACGGGGCTTTGAGAATGTCATATTATAACACAGACGCGTAGTTGAGTTGTTAGCACTTTGTATTGTTCATAATTGTGATTCTAGACTTGCATGTATCCTTCATGATGTTTTTGGTGGTGTATTGGAGCCGTATCGCAAACGTATCATAGATTGAGTGTGATACGGGTGCAGTGCACTCCACATGTTTGTGTTTTTGTATTCTAATTCACTTAGTCAAGTGTGTAGCCATTTGGGTTTTGTATGAGAGTTGTATATATGTTATATATATATATTGGTTATATGTATATCTACCTATGTTTCTACTTATTTTAGATTGTGTTAGATGTACCTGAGATGGGGGGGACTGCTGATTAGAGGTGTAGAAACTATGGTGACTATCACACCAGTGTGTGACGTCGGGTGATATGTTGGACTGTCATTGACAGTGAGGGGCGGGGGAGGTTCTGTGTATACAACCAGTGTCAAGAGGTTACAGTACCGTGCTACAAGAGCGGTAGTAGCTGCTAGCAGCAGCAGTGGATTGTTAAGAGGGGTCGGGCTCTGTGTGCCCCAACTAGAATAAGCAGCAGCTCATTAAGAGTGAGGGAAGAGACTGTTGATAAGTTGATGTGTTATCAAGACAATGCGTATATTGGAGCAGTAGCAACACAATATGTTGGGGATCGGGTTTTAGTGAGGACTGATGTATGTGTTATATATTGGTGATGTTAGTGTATTGATTATTAGTATATTGTTAGATATACTAAATAGTAAGTTTAGTATATTGCATATATATATATATATGTTAGAGATAAGGTAGTAGGTGATATGATAAATTAGTATACAAGTTGATAGTTGTGACACTTGATGTTAGTATATATTATGTTATAAGTTAGTATGTGGTATAAGTTAGATATTGGTAAGTGAGGTATGTTAGAAACTTAATTATATATAGATGGGTGTATCTATAAATCTTAGCTAGTTTGTTGTCTTAGTATGATAAGTTAGAAAGTATTACCTTGTGATACCAAGGTAATATAAGGTAAAGGAGTTGATTCAAGGTATTGGGTCAAGATGGGTTAGATAGTGTGATACCGGGTTGGCTCAAAGCCAAGGTGTCCACTAGTACTAGTAGCTAGGGATACTGGTATAAATATTATGTTTGTATATATTATATAGTACTTTCATATATGAGATATTACATATCTTACGATATGGTATAGTATTGGTACTCTAGTATCCTATTATAGCTAGTATAGCCTAGATACATGGTGTATGGACCTAATATCATAGATATTGACTCATACAACCTAGAAATAAAGAGTTTGACCAAGTTTGGCTAGTGTTGACCTAGTTTAACTGTTTTGACTTAGAATTGACCTAAAGACCTAGATTTGGACTAGTTTAACTTGTATTTATTTCAAAATCATGTATTGATGTAATAATATATATAGGTCTCCGAGACACCGTTTCGGACATCTTTGATATTGTTCACCGGATTCTAGGCAGTACATTCTCTGATAGTTTTTCGTTTATAATATCCTCTATTATTTAGTGTAGATATCCTTAATTTTCTGACACTTGGTTACACTGATTGGTATTTTTTAGATCCCATCATGAGATATTATTATTCCTGTGATTCCTGTGCATATCCTGTGATCCCTGTGCATGGATAAGACACTGTTCCTGAGAAGGTTGGCCCCCTGCTTTAAGATTCATGTGTCGTAGCGTGTCATGGTTGGATCCACTATACCAGTCGGATGAGGGGAGTGTTAGTATAGATATGTGATTATACACTCCCTGTGTATTTCATGTATTCCTGTGAGTGTTAATCATACACGTCATATATGATTAACCAGGCCATATTCATGTACAAGTTCCCAAGTCGATCGCATCTTGTCACTGGTACTCACTCACTTAGATAGTCATATCCATCTATTGCATATATGATGTTTATATCTCTTGAATGTAATTCTGCTGTAGAAGCATGAAAAATACGCTAGGAGGAGCTACGCAGCATACTGATGGAGAGCAGCGTAAACAGAGGCCTTCAGAGCCATCAAGCGTACAAGCAGAGCTTTCTCCGCTAAACACAACGTGAAGTACAAGCTCAAAGGACCATCCGCGTAAGTGCAGTACGTCCAGGCCGCCCCAGCGTAAACAAGATTCTTCATCGCCTCCATGGCGTAAAACTCAGCCGATCTCAAAGCAGCGTTAAAGCGTACGAGGAACGCTTCGTCTTCCACGAAATGAACCTGTCAAGTCACGCAGTGAACCTGACCTCTGACTCCTAACAAAAAGTGCTGCACGGCTACCCAGACGACGGCTGAAAACGAGAATAGATCTCTCGGGACGCGCACCACAGTATGATGCGGATCTCTGTATTTAATGCAGAGAATTTGGTTAAAATATCACCGAACCGTCGTTTACTGACGTCCCCTCAGCATAAACTGCTCTTTCGCGTACAAGGGGATACGCTGCCTTGTTTTACACAGGCAAACATGAGCTGTTTTACGCTCCGCAGTAGACAAACCGCCTGCCACGTCAAAAGCTGTAATTCGTACGGGGCTCGAGGCACGTCTTTACGTCTAATTGCACAGAGCGGTGACAGTTTCTCTCAAGGCACGTCTCTGCGACGGATGCACAGAAGGGCTGTAGACCTTCAAAATATGCCTCCGCATTTAATGCACAAGATGGTGGCAAATCTCTGCAAGAGATTTAATTATATCTTCAAAAGCCGTAATTCTGGCTAAGACGTCCACATCAGCACTCTAGCACTGTACGCAGCGGCTTCTATGCCCATTCAAGATCTGTGCTCATTCGGCTTCTACGCCGATTCGGCTTCAAACGCCCACTCAGTCTCTACGACCATTCGGCTTCAAACGCCCACTCAGTCTCTACGACCATTCGACTTCTACGTCTACTCGGCTTCTATGCCCATTCGGCTTCTACGCCTACTCGGCTTCTATGTCTATTTTGGCTTCTATGCCAGGGTGACAGTCATTTGGCTTCTACGCCAACCTCTTCTACACAAGGGATACCTACCTACGTGGCTTCTACGCAGTGATCTTCGCAGCAGATATACGCGTTTTGTCCCCTTAGTTGGACACGCGTCACATGCTCACTCAAAAGGTCATCTATACGCAAGCATTGGTTATTTTAACCGTTGTGTAAAAGGGTGCTGTACTTTCCACTCCTCGGTTTTTATACCGACGGAGTGGTCACTGTCACCAAAAATCTATAAATAGAGACACCTATCAATGGGAAAAAAGGTCGAAAAACTTTAAACTTGAAGATCGAACAAGGTCAAAACTTTGAAAGAAGGATCGAACAAGGTCGAACTTCCCAGAAAGATCGAACCGGAGGTCAAGAGAGAGAGAGAGAGAGAGAGAGAGAGAGAGAGAGTCCGGAGCTCAGGCAAAGAGTAGGGATCGACGACTTTGGCATCGTGCATCCACTCCCCTTTGCAACCTTCGAAGCTGCTACCTGTCTTCCATGGCACTTCTTCAACATCGTGTGGTCCAAGGGCTAAAGTGATCGACTGCAGATCAGACACCTATAGCAATTTATATCCAGATTAAATAAATTGTACTCCCACATCCTCGTATAGGATTAAATTGTACAAGTTTGTTTGTAAACCAAAGGGCACGGGTTTCGTATAAACCCCGTCATTGAAATACACTTTCATTCTTTTGTTTAATACCACAAACAAGATGGCGACTCTGCTGGGGACGTCTTTCTCTTCTGATGAGGAAGTAATTGCTCAACACGATGCGGTATCTGTAGGAACCGTGAAGAAGACACTGGTCATTCATTTCGACCAGTCTGCCTACGAAGACATGCTTCGAACCGGGGGTAGCTCTCACCCTCTCTCCGTCCAAGACAACAGGAAGCTGCGCAAGGTGTGGATGCCTAAGACATCCTCCGCCATTCCTGTGGACTCTCCGATCTCTCCGACCAATGAGGTTGTAGCATCGCTCCCTTCGTTCCCAGCACGTAAAATTCAGTCTTCCGCTACGCGCGGTTCAGACGAAACTTCGGGCAAAGCCTCAACGCTAACCCAGAAGAATCCACTACGCTTTACGCGTAAAAATCAGTCTCCCGCTACGCGCGGTACAGACGAAACTTTGGGCAAAGCCTCAGCGCTAACCCAGAAGCATCCACTACGCTCCATGCGTAGAAATCAGTCTCCCGCTCCGTGCGGTACAGACAAAACTTCTGATGGTGCCTCAACGCCAAATTGGAGGTACATATCACGCTCCATACGCAAGACAACATCTGACCTCTACGGTGAACCAGATGAGCGCTGTGATCTCCGTAAGGGAAAGCAAGCGGCAGAGTACTCAACTTCTCGGCCTTTACGCTAGCAAGGGAACAGTCTGCCTACCCTCCGGATTACGCGAGAAGCCGATGGCCGACTTAGGGCCTCTCCAACTTTACGCCAGTCTGAGCAAATCTCCGAGTTACGCCAGGCAAGGTCCCTCAGCGTAAAACAAGCTCAGGTTGCGGAAAGACACCCTCCCAGGGGATTATTCGCCACCCAGATGGCCAATATGTTGTATACATGTGGCACAGGGAAACCGGGGTGCCCAACCTCCGCATGCCCGCTGATGGGAACATAAGAAATAAGCCTTCGTCTTCTTCTTTGACAAATCCTTATGACCTGCGCAAATATCTAATCCAGAAGCGTAAAGAGAGGGGACCTTCCAACATGTCTATTACGCCTCCTAGCGAGCACTATTGTAATAGTCATAAGGTTGTGATTAATTACTCCTGTTCCAAAGCAAAACGATCAGTTTTTGACCGGTTGAGCTACTCTCTGTCTTTTCAGGAAGAGGAACCCGCACATGCATCTGTGAACATGGCTTCACACATACGTAGAGGAGAGTCGAGCTCAAGACGTCATCCCTCCAGGCCCCCGAGCCGAAGGAGGTTCAGTGAGCTCCTCAGGAACGTTGAAGCCGGGGTGTTCCAAAACACTCGCGCAAGGTCACGACAACCAGCTTTATCCTCTTCTGATTCCGACGCTGGGGGTCGCCAAGCCCCCGAATCAGAGGCAGAAAGTGTAGAGTCGACTTCTACAGCGACCTATATTAATCCTTCAATGATACCCCGGGAGATGGGAGTTTACGCCGTTGAAGATGAATGCGAGAAAGCTTCGCCGTCAGGGAACGCGGAATAACGCATCACTATACTGGAGACATCTCTGAAACAAATGCAATCCATAACGGAGAACATGCACCAGATGATGCTAACTCAGCACGCAACTGCCATGGCTCAAGCATCGGTCCCGACAACTCAGATACGTGTGGGGGTGGACTTACCACCATCCAACCCGAGCCTAGAGCCTGCGCTAGATCAAGAGTCAGAAGTTCCTCCGCTTCCTCACTCAGAGAATGCCTTACCTCCCGCTGGAGTTACGATACAACCGACTCCGCACCACTCCGTCGCCTCGCTTCCGACTAAAAATCCGATGCAGGCAGTACGGGAGTTGAAAGCCCAGTTCGACGCCTTGAAGCACAAAGATCAGCTCAAGAAACTGGGAATCAACCAGCCCTACCCAGCTATCTGGGAGGAGGTCCCTTTCCCGCCGAGGTACAAACCTCAGACTATGGCCCTGTTCGAGGGAAAAATATCACCAAGTCAGTACATGAACTATTTCAGTATGATGACGGTGTTGCTACAAGGGAACGACGCCCTCATCACTCGGGTGTTCAAAGGCTGTCTCTCAGGAGTAGCCTATCAGTGGTACCGTAGCTTGGCGGACAACTGCATTACTTCCTTCGAGGACTTCAGAGCTTTATTCTTCACGCGATTCTACGAGGGAGGAATGGACATGTCTATGTCCTCTCTCATCGAAGTCAAGCAGAAAAAAAAGAAGGACGTTTGCATCTTCATCGAACGTTTTTGTCAGGCCACCTTACAGATGCCTCTAGGAGTTCCAGACTCTGCATTGGTAGACATTTGTAGGAAGAACCTCCTTTCCGTGGTCTTGGTGTTCATAGGACCGTATCAGTTCTATGATTGGCCCTCGTTCATCATCTCGGCAGTAGCCGTCGAAGACAACAGTCATAAGGCGCGCGACAATGGCATCATGATCTCCGCCTCTGACAGAGGCAAGAGGTCATCTCCTAGTAGCGACCATCCTCGTGGTCCCAAAGGGAAAGAAGCCCTGGCAATCAATACGGCCAGACCAAAGATTGTGGCAACCACACAAACGAGACCCGAGACTTCCAGGCTCGTCGAAGTCTACTCTTTCGACGACGACGATATCCCAAGTATATTCGAGTCTCTCGTCAAAAGTGGCAAGATCACCCTTCCAGAGCTGAGGCGGCCCCAGGAAGTCGACAATACTAACGACCCCAAATACTGCGTCTTCCACAGATACGTACACCACCCAACAAAGGCGTGTTACATACTGAAAAGGAAGATCCAGGGGCTAATCGATGCTAAGGCCATCACTCTGCACAACACCGAGAAGACGGTCACGGCCAACATGATCTCTCTGCAGTTTGGCAATCTGCCTCCCCAAGAGATCCCGGATGGTGTTGCACCCATCTCCCGGCCAACGATGAATATCGGCAATCTCCCTCCAGCTAGGGATCAAAATCATGACCTGGTACCCCTGACTATCCGGCAAGGCGAGATTATGTGGGTTCATCCAGATTTGGTGTCAGAGTTCGAGGAAGAAACTAAGGCTACTAAGCCTACATCTAAAAGGAGCCCCAAATGCAGGCCATGCCATATGGTCGCGACTTCTTCGGCATCAGACGAAGACGAGGTATTTGCTGCAACCCGTTCAGGGAAGGCCTACCTCAACGACTACGGAGCAAGTCAGGAAGGTGCACCGACAGATGCTCCAGCGGCCAAATCAGAGCAAAGTCCCGTCGTACCAGATATCAGTTCTTCGAAACCAACTCCGGCGGAGAAGGGATAGCAAAAAGAAGTGCGCTTTGATAAACCTGTGAAAAATATTCCAAGCAAAGGTTTAGAGAAGCCATACAACTTCGACATCCTGGCCCAACTAGCTAATGCTCCAGCCAGGTTGTCCATCTTCGAGCTACTCAGGCTCTCCCAAGACACTCGTCTAGCCCTGAGTGAAGCGCTGATGCAGGCGGAGGCATACTTGACCCAGCTCAAGTCCCACGACGAAGAACCAGTGGCGTATCCTCAATGCCACAGTATAATGGAGGTGGTCCCGAATGTCACTTTCACTCAAAATGACATGCTGTTAAAACATAACAGACATGACAGGCCCCTCTATTACACCGGATACGTCGGTTCCATGGAGGTCGACCGGATTCACATAGATCCAGGATCGTCGATCAGCATCATCCCTCATAGTCTGCTCAGACCGCTGAGAATTCCTACCAGCGAATTGGCTTACACCACCACTACGATCGTGGGTTTCAACGCCGGAAGAAGTAAGCAGTTAGGGAAAATTTGCCTGAGGATCCAGATCGGCAACCTTAGATCGGTGGCCACATGTTACGTCATCGATTCAGAGGTGTCCTACAATATTTTGCTGGGAAGATCGTGGATCCATGACCACAACATCGTTCCTTCAACCCTACATCAATGCCTTAAATATGTAGATGCACAAGAAACGGTACAAACGGAGGTGGCTGACCTAAACTCGTTCAAAGGAATAGAATCCTACTATTCCGATGCCATGTTGTACTCCCAAGACCACACGAAAGAAGTGTCAGGCGAGGCAGAGAAAGAATCCCACCGGGAGCCAGAAGAACCCTCTGGCACACTATCGCTGTCAATCAGAGTGAAAGGACGAACCACTCGTCCAAAAGCCATAGAGCCTATGGCTATCCACCTGAACAAGACCAGGTCAGGAGAAGGGAGTGATCCTCTGGTGATCACTTTGAACCGGAAGCCCCCACCCTTGGTCATCAACCTTCGGCACGACAGGCAGTCGACTGATGTAAATGCAACCAGGAACGGAGTTCCAGATGATAATAAACATCCTCTTTTCCAGTATATTAATGCTCAAATTCTAAAACAGGAATCCACTCCCCGTGACGAGGTAGAACCCATAGCACAAAAATTCTTGGAAGCTATAAACTCCTACCGTCCGTATGTCTGGGAAGTAGCGTCATCATCCAACGTCATCACAACGTATGGACCACATGAGGATTCTATCTTCATTGTCCCGCCTACCTGCAGCAGTCAGCGTCCAATATTCTTCGGCCGCATGCGCAATCAACCGACTGACCAGGAAGATCCTTTCGATGACGATACTGGGAAAATGCAAGTTCACCGATACAGCCCGCAAGCACTGAAGATCATGCAAAACATGGGCTACGACTTGAAGAGAAAGCCAGGCCTCAACTACGGAAGAGGCAGACGAATGCCGCCGCGCGGCGACCCCCGCTATCGACAAACTCGTTTCGGGTTAGGGTATGCCACCTCCCTTACGACTTCCAAGTCAGACGAGGACATCTTTCCCTCTTCCCAGAATGGCTCGTCGCCCCCCGACTCACCTGATGCTCTCGAACAAACACTATCAGTAAATATGCTAGTGACAGATCCCTCAGAAGCAGATGGACAGGAATCTGAACCATTTGAGAATGACTCTTGGGCTCAACAAATGGATACGCAGTGGGAATTCCGCTTCGAGCAAAGAGAACCTCCCACCAAGGACGAAGTTATCCAAATTGATGTTGGGGGCAAACTTTTGCCAAAACCGATATTTATCAGCAACAATCTTCCCCCAGCTGAAAGGGAAGAAATCATACAGCTGATAAAGGAATATATCGACGTCTTTGCATGGGATTATGAGGACATGCTAGGCCTAGACCCGAAGGTAGCTACTCATAAACTCAATATATTGACCAATTCGAAGCCAGTGAAGCAGCACCAACGCCGGTTCCGCCCAGATATGATGGACGCCATCGAAACTAAAGTCAAGAAGTTGATAGCCTGCGGTTTCATCCGGGAAGAACAACATCCCGACTAGGTCGCCAACGTTTTCTCAGTCATGAAGAAGACTGGGAAGGTACGTATCTGCATCGATTACCGAGATTTATATGCGGCCTGCCCCAAAGATGAGTTCCCTCTTCCCATCACGGACATCATGATCGATAACACCTGCGGCTTTGAACGCATGTCTTTCATGGATGGATTCTCAGGATACAATCAGATCAAGATGCATCCTGAAGACGAGAAGCACACTGCCTTCCGGACACCATTGGGGGTATATTACTATACGGTCATGCCCTTCGGATTGAAGAACGCCGGGGCTACATACCAACGGGCTATGAGTAACATATTCCATGTGCATTTACGCAAAACAGTGGAATGTTACGTGGACGACATAGCCGTCAAGAGTCGCCTCAAAGACGATCACATTCAACACTTGAGGACGGTATTCGAGTTAATGTGCCAACATCAACTCAAGATGAACCCTACGAAGTCCTTTCTGGGTGTATCCAGTGGCAAGTTCCTGGGATTTGTCATCACCGCCAAAGGCATCCAGGTGGACCCTGACAAAGTCCAGGCAATCGTAGAAATGCGACCGCCCCGTAATCTGAGGGAACTCCGTGGATTTCAAGGCCGTCTGGCTTATATCCGACGATTCATATCCAACCTCTCAGGGACATGTCAGCCCTTTTTTCATCTCATGAAGAAAGGTGTATTCTTCGTATGGGACGAAGCCTGTCAGCAAGCGTTCAGAGATATCAAGCGCTACCTCACCAGTCCGCCAGTTCTGGTGCCTCCCGTCATGGGAAGACCATTCTTGCTGTACGTTCGAGCGATGGATCATTCGCTAGGAGCTCTTCTCGCAAAGAAGAACGACATGGGTCATGAACAGGCTATCTACTACCTCAGCAGGATGATGGTCGGAGCCGAACACCGGTACAACCCAGTGGAGAAAGAATGCTTCGCTCTGATGTTTTCTATCCAGAAGACGCGGCACTATGTCGCTGGCCAGACTATTCATATCATCTCCAGGATCAACCCTCTTCGAGTAATGATGAGCAAGCCCAGTGCTCTTAATTCCCGACTCGCGACTTGGGCGATGCTATTAACACCATATGACATGGTATACGTACCGTAGAAGTCCATCAAGGGCCAAGCGTTGGCTGACTTTCTAGCTGCTCATCCGATCCCGGAGGCCTCCAAATTATACGAGGACATTCCCGATGATGTTGCAGAATGTAATTTCGTAATAGAAACTGACGCATGGCAACTATTTTTCGATGGTGCCTCCAGAACCGGTCCTAGGGGAAATATCGTTTCAGGAGTAGGAGTCGTCCTGGTCACTCCTGATAAACTCGTCATCAACCGAGCATATTCTCTTAGCGAGCCATGCTCCAACAATGTGGCAGAGTACAACGCTCTACTAATCGGGCTCCAAATCGCTAAAGAGCTGGGGGTCGAGTCCCTGGAAGCTTTTGGTGATTCTCTGCTTATCGTCAATCAAGTCAGCGGAATATATGAAGTCCAGAATCCAGACCTCATCCCCTATCACCGAGCGACGGTCGAGATAGCTATGACATTCAAAGGGTTCTTCCTAGAGCATGTACCTCGATCTCAGAATCTAGAAGCTGATGCCCTAGCCAGTCTAGCTGCAGATTTAGCCACTCCTATAAGAAGGCAGGATTCGGTAATCCTTCTTAACAGAGATTTATTCTGTGTGAAGAATAACTTTCACATAGAACGCAGCTACACCGTGAACACAGATCCCCCTAGAAGAGACTGGAGAAGTCCCTTCATAGATTTCGTCGCATGTGAAATCTTACCGGAGGACCCCAAAGAAGCAGTATCCGTCAAAAGAAGATCATTATGCTTCTACTACGACGCATCTTCACAATGCCTATATCGCCGGACCTACGACGGACTGCTATTGAGATGTCTCTCTAACGACGAAGCACAGCAGATTATCCGTGAAGCTCACGACGGCGTATGCGGAGCACATCAGCCCAGTCCTAAGCTACAGGATCGCATCAGGAGAATGGGCTATTACTGGCCTACTATGATCGCAGATGCAATACGGTATGTAAGACAATGCAGAGCCTGTCAGGTTCATGCAGACTTCATACATCAACCGTCTGAACATCTACATCCTACGGTCGCATCCTGGCCTTTCAAAGCATGGGGTATGGATATCACCGGTCCTATTCACCCGTCTTCTTCCAGGGGTCACCGGTTCATACTGGCCATCACGGATTACTTCTCCAAATGGGCAGAGGCGATCCCTCTTGCTGAGGTAAAGGCGTCTAATGTGATCAGCTTCATCAAGCATCATGTCATTTATCGCTTCGGGGTACCCTAGAGGATAATTCACGACAATGGGCCTCAGTTTATCAGCCAAGCGTTTTATCGATTTTGCGATAAAAATCGGATACACAATATTGCCTCTACGATATATTATCCAGCTGCTAATGGTTTGGCGGAAGCTTTCAACAAAATCATTATCAAACTCTTAAAGAAATTCGTCTCTTCAAACAAGAGAGATTGGAGTGAGAAGCTGGGCGAATGTCTCTGGGGATACCGCACAACGGTACGAACACCGACAGGTTGTACCCCATTCTCGCTGGTCTACGGGAGCAAAGCAGTTCTCCCCATTGAAATCCAGATCCCGTCACTTAGGATAGCTATGACTAATGAGCTGACTCGAGAAAAGAATGACCTGTTAAGGCTCCAAGAGCTAGAAGGATTAGACGAGAAATGCCTCCAAGCTCAACAGCGCATCATGCTCTACCAAGCATGCATTTCCAAAGCTTTCAATCATAAAGTAAAGGAAAGAGTGTTCAAAGTCGGTGAGCTAGTTCTAGCCGTAAGAAGGCCGATGATTCTTACTCATAGAAGTAAAGGCAAATTCCAGCCCAAGTGGGAAGGCCCTTATGTGATCGAGACAACGTTCTCAAACGGCACCTACAGGATAGCCCAGCCTAATGGAGACCTGTTAATGGCTCCTATCAACGGTAAATTCCTGAAAAGGTACTATGCTTAATCTCCCCTGCTCGAGTGGAATATAGTGAGGATCTCAACTCTGACAAAACAACTCCCAAAATGAAACTAGCTGGATCATATCCTATCATGTCTGTATGACCTTTGAATAGATATATCCTGCTAAAAAGTTTATCAAGAGTCTATCATGTCCATACTACCTCTGATATCACTCTCGTCTAAAAAAAAAAGAAAAAAAAACTGTCATTTACATTCCGAAATGATGGGTCCACAAAAGTCAGAAAAGAGTCGCTTTTATTTATTCCCGATAAAGAGCAGAATTACATCTGGAGAAGCAAAAAGAGAAAGGATACATCATGATGGGGGAGCAGTCATATCGCGAATCAGTCGCTCCAGTACAGCTATCTTCTCATTCCTGGAAACCAAGGCATCGGCGCGAGCCCGCTCCAGCCGTGCCTCGGGATTGTTCGTAAGGGTCAGCTCAGCCCTTGCCCGTAGAGAGCCCGCACGGGCAGCTTCTGCATGCTCCAAATCTCGTCGCGCTGCGCTCTGTCGACCAGTCGCTACATCTAGACCTGCCAACGACTGAGAAGCCCACTTCTCTGCTAGAGCGAGTTTTTCCTTCAGCTTGCGGGCCCTCGCTGCGTTCCCTTCGTGCTCGGATCGGAGCTTCGTCTCAAGAGCGAGAGCCTCTTCCACGACAGCTTTTCTTTTATCTATCTCCAGCTTATGTGTTTTGATGGAGTTGTCCAGGCTTTCCAGCTGTGTAGAAAGTCACGCAGTCATGAGATCGTATCTGGCCTGGACCTCAGCATCAAAGCTGCCCCGAGTCAGCTGCAAGTATTCGTTAATGGGTTGCTCTAAACCATTAACCACCGCCTCCAGGGCGTCAGCTACCCCAGGATCACCGAACTCCCTGACAGCCCCTATCAAAAACTGAGAAGTCTTCTTCAGGCGCTCAAAATCTAGACTCTTCGTCAACACCATTGATATCATCCTTTTCAAACCGATGTAAAAGAGGCTGGTATGTTGCTCGGTCAGCGCAACTAGATCCGATTGAACACCAGGAGTGGCCGCGATATCAGCATGTCCCCCTCTGAGAGTGATTATAGACGAAGTGGCCACAGCCGCCGCCTCGACGGGTGGTACAATAAAAAGAGGTACAACAACGACGATCGAAGTCATCAGCATACTCGCGAGAGGCGAAGTCACGATAACGGGTTCGTCCTCCTCTCGAGATGACAAAACCACTCCAGGCGAGCTGGCCCCCGAAGGTATTTCCTCATCGAAGTCGAAAGCCTCCGTATCATCGCCAGGAGCCGGAGCAGAGCCAGAAGGTGCTTCAACGCTGTACTCCCCGTGGACGCCATCCCCTGAGACAAGGACCAGAAAGTTGATATCAATATGATGGTAATCTTTCTAAAGGGAGACATAAAGACGATATTTACCCGGAGCCAACGGTGTGTATGGCGCATCTGTAGCCGATGTAGCTAAACCACGCTTTAATGACGCAATACGAACTATCATACCTGGAGAAGGAGGTGGGCCAACCGACATCGCCCAGAGTTCTGCCAAGCCTTCACCGAGACGCAGTCGAGGTTCGTCAACTGGAATCTCGCTAGGAGTGCTCGCTGACACAGCGGGAGTTTTATCCGTTACTGGTCTAGGGAAAGATTCTCCCATCTGCCGCGGCCATGCAGGCAATCTCGCTCCACTACCTGGAGCAGTAGCAACGACAGCAACCTCTAGCGAAGATTCTCCGGCGCCACCGGCCGGAACTGTAGAAGGTCCCTCTCTAAAAGGCGAGGAACCTCCAGCCAAAGAATCATCCCTGATATGGGGAGATGCAGGCTCACTCCCGGGAGCCTCAATACCAAGAATGCGGAGAGGACGAGCAACCGTCTCCTTCCTCCTCTTACGAAGAGAAGCTTCCTTCGGGGCAGAAGCCCGTCGCTTCCCGGAAGAGACTACCAAAGCCCCCGCAGGCAGAGGCACTTCACACCGCGGCACCGACACCAGAGGCTCATCCGGAGTGCCAGACTCCTCACCCTCGTCAGAAAAAACCGAAGGGACTTCAACTCTTCCCCCAGGATTGGGAGAAGGCACCATGAAGCTTCCACGTATGTCAAAATTGCGATGGAAGGTGTTAATTGCCACATAGAACTGGGCGTAAGAATGGAGAATGTGGAGCTCCGTGGAGGTTGTAACGACCGGCACAATGAAGATTGCTCCCATACAACCCATGATAAAATATCGCCACCCTCTAGCTCCATCAATAAGTCTGCCCCTGGACCTAAAGCTGGTGACGGCATTGCCCACGTGCAACTGATCGTACCCAAACTGCCTGGCGAACCGACTAGGCAAGTAGGGCTCGAAGAAGCAATGGTCTTCGCTACTGTACAGCAGATGGGAGGGTCTAATACAGACCAACCAATTGAAAGCTTCCGAAGAAAGATCGGTCTTCTCTCCACCTGAATCCTCAAGTCTCACCCCTGATTGATTGCGATGTACAGGAGGGGGAGTACAGAGGAGCTTCCAGCCGTGACTGAGGTTCAACACCAGCCGACAATCCAAAGTTGTGTTCACATTCCCGGGAGAGTCCTTGTAGTTCGTCAAGAAGTTACCCCCTGAGCTGCTACCAGAGCCGGGAGACATCACCCGGGGATTGTGGAGAATTAACCATCCCATCAAGTACAGGTATGGTAATTCCACCCGGGGAAAACTCTCATGCCGAGCTTCATCGACGAGCAACCCATCAGTCATGGCTCTCAGGCCAACCTGTATACGGCACACCATGGTAGGAAGCAAGCCCAGTCTTGCCCCGAACACCAGACGTACTGCCGGCCACAGGATGTTCCGGTGAATGTGGTCCGCGGACGCAGTACCGGGCACTACTACTCGACGCAGCCATATCGAGAGGAAACCGGCCAGCTGGGCTTCCTTAGACAGAGGCCTGCGGCAGCGCCTCAAGTAACTGTAGGCCTTAGTGCCTTCAGGGTACTTTCCTACCCCCTCAACGAGAATCTGATCTGGAGCTTTAGCTTCCTCCATAAGATCCTCAATGACCTGGGCACTAAGCACGCCCAAACAGTTCACGGGCTCATTCTTGCCCCCCGAGACTTTCTCTGACTTGGTGGCCATGGTTTGGTGGAAGAAGAGGTAGGACATCCACTTGGTGGTGTGAGCCAAATCAGAAGGCTCATTATAAAAAGTAGTGCACGCGAAGTATTGACACATCAGCTCCTGATACACTTCCGCCACCCGAGGGTCCAAGTCCTCTAACTCCCGGTTGGTGGGAACATACTCTTCGTATGGGGTATCCCCCATCGGCAGTCTCGAGACCATTGCCATCTCATGGAGGGCCAATCCCAACTCCCCCAGTGGAGTGGCGAAAGTCCCGGTGAGCGAAATGTATCGCTCCATCAGTGCCAAGAACAAGTTAGGGTTGGGAAGCAACCCAACACTAGTCGCACTCACAGCGGCATACAGTCCAATGCCCTCCAGTTCTCTCCGAAAGTGCTTCAAAGCCCAGTCAACTAGGCAAGTCCATCGGAGGTTTGTTGGGGTGATCCACCCGTTGCACCGAGGATTCTCCTTGGGATATACCCCACCTCGTCCCATGAAGTCATTGCAGAAGGTCGGCAATTGGACCGGCTGGATCACTGAGTTATCTTCACTCGGGACACTGCCCGGGCACAGTCCCCTGAATAACGTCACAACGCCGGAAGGGCGGCTGACAAACGACCCCTGGTCAGCCCCTTTCAGATGAAAGATCTTCCCCAGCTTGCCGTGAAGATCGGGAGTCAACGTCCACGACATCCTCCTGGGATGCGTCGCATGGAAGAAAGCCGAGATGGGATAATCCTTCGGCATCGTTGGCAGATACAAAACCAAATTCTCGGTAGGGAAAACCCAGGGTTCCCTCTTGGGCTTCGTCTGGGACTGTTTATCAATCATGTCCCCAAAGAGGAAAGCCGGCTTTATGTACTGCTCCCCGTCTACGTATGTCAGGGGCTCCCCGTTGATCATATTCAGCAGCGTCCGCTCACCCTGAGCCGATATCAAGATCCCCCTTCCTTCAGGATATTAGGGTCCGAAGATAGGAAATGTCACGTGGGACAGATCCTCCAGATAGTTTGAGTGCAGCATCCCGGCAGCGGAACCCATCACCTCGGCCAGTGGAGACTCACCCAAATCAACTGCAAAAGTGCAAGGAAAATATGTCATTACAAATCTTGCACAAATATACAGACCAAAGAAATGACAGTCTGTGCTCTACGCCAAGATTGCAAAAATTTGGTCATTTTATGCCGGAAGTCCCCTTCACAAGCGTAAAACTCAAATTTTACGATATACGCCAATTTTTGTTAGCTAGAGCTTTTACGCTCGGAACTACAAAAATATGGAGTTTTGACGCTGGCACATTAAAAATGTGGGCGTAAAAGATGAAAACGCCTCCGTGCATCATCTTCCTCAAAGAGGCTATCAGCACAGAAGACGACCTAGCGTGGTCACGTTCAACGTGTGCGAAGGATTTTTTTGTCGTTTTTGTCATCCCAAAATGCTCTACCTCTAAGACCGGGTGCGCTGCTCGTCGGCGGGATACTCCGCTCAGAGTGAAGTTAACCTTGCCCGACCAAAGACTCCCTCGCTGGGGCAGAAGAATGAGAAGAAGAACCTATGCTCTTTCCCTTAGTGGAGGGGGTTTGTTTCGGCGCCATTTCTGAAGACTCGAAGTGCTCGGAGAAGGAACGAAGAAAAACTCGAACAGTCGAAAGCTCTCTTTCGCAGAAGACGGATAAAAAGTTTTTCTCTCAAAGGCTTGGGATATATATAGAGTTCGAGTCGACTCCTCGAATCCTCGGACGGACTCCTCGAGACCCTAACCAAATCTCACAATTAATAGGTGGTTATGATTGGATGCTACGTCAGCCCACTACTCTCAAAAGACGGACAGTCAGCGAATTCGAAAAATTCTTCGCACAAAGCAGTTCGGCGGTTTCTACACTAAAGGAGCTTTCTACGCTCGACAGCAACAGATCTACGATTTTATGCTCGCAAGCTATAAGTCTATAGTTTTTCGCCCGGATGCCTTTGTGCTCGGTAGCTTTTATGCTCGAGAGGCAACAAACCTATGACTTTACGCTCAGCAGATACCAAATCGATGATCTCACGCTCGATGGCGCTCAGTTTACGCTCAGAAGCAATAGATCCACAAACTTCACGCTCAAAATTTTTTTCTTTTCAGGAGCTACAGATCTACAGTTCTACGCTAAAGGAGCTTTCTATGCTAAAGAAGCTTTCTACGCTCGACAGCTACGAATCTACGACTTTACGTTCGACAGCTATAAGTCTATAGTTTTACGCCCGGATGCCTTTGTGCTCGGTAGCTTTTATGCTCGAGAGGCTACGAACCTATGACTTCACGCTCAGGAACCACAAGTCTACGATTTTACGCTCGATGGTGTTCTACGCTCACAGGCTACAGATCTCCAGTGCTACGTTAAAGGAGCTTTCTACGCTCGACAGCTACGAATCTACGACTTTACATTCGACAGCAATAAGTCTATGGTTTTACGCCCAGATGCCTTTGTGCTCGGTAGCTTTTATTCTCGAGAGGCAACAAACCTACGACTTCACGCTCAGGAACCACAGGTCTACGATTTCACGCTCGATGGTGTTCTACGCCCAGAGGCTACAGGCTGATGATTTCATGCTCCACGACTTTTCGCATATCCGAACAGTCCCCGAAGCGGTCAATTGCAAAGAGTTCACACAGAAGATACTCGTTCTTGACCCACCCCAAAGTACCCGAAATATACAGAGTTCAAACATTGAGAAATTACTCTTCTCGGGTCCAAAATTGGAGGTTCATCCAGACTCTAGTCTGAACATCTCGTCTATCAAGATGGCAAACTCAGTTTGACAGACAAATCCTCGACCCTGTTCCAAGGGAGTTTTGAGAGGTCGTTCTTGAAGACAAAATCTGAAAAAAAATTCTGCTCATCAGAGCAGCAGTTCAGAGCTCTACGCGGTCCCTCAGTCCTAGCAACAGGACAGTTCTAAATGTTCAAAATATGCTTAACAGCGTTCTATGGACTGTTCGTTACGCGTAAAGGACCGGGCCTAATACTCTTCTTATCAGAGTTGGCGTAAAGAATCAGACGTGTCAAAGCTACACATATTCAGACTTCACAGCAACGTATGGCAAGATGATTATATGAAGAAGCAAGACGATTTTATTAAAAGATTAAAGTCATGATTACATATGAGGAAAATCCTGTCTACAAGGGGTTTTTCTTCATTCTTCATGGTTACATATGAGGGAAATCCCGTCTACAAAGGTCTTCCTCATCATCGTCGTCGGAAGATCGCCACCAGAATCCGTTCTACCGGGTTTTCGCATCGGTGCAGGTCTTTCTCTTCTTTCATGGCAGTTCATCGACCACCACAGTCATGAACAAAAAGATCCTCCATATGCCATGGCCGATCCAGTTGAGGCTTCTTTTACCCAACTCGATCGAGGACGACAGATTACAGTTTGTCTAATCTCATCCGCGGAGATAACAGAAGAAGGTGTCGCTTGCAAGCAGTGTGGTCTAATACGACCCTTCCCTTCTCCTCGAAGAACATCCATATATAGATGCTGATTATCCCGAGCAAGGGAGGCTAAGATATCCTTCCATGATCCATCGTTGCAGTGGACACTTGCTCGAAGATGCCGTCTTTTTTGGCTCCCTACATGCTGGAAGAACATGATCTCCTTCTTCCTCAGGTCGACCCGACGAACTCCGGCGATCATCTCTGCATGGTGATAGGAATGTGGGAAGAACAAATTAACTCCCCCAGCCTTTTTATAGGCGAAAGAGATCACAGCGGTCCCTAATAAATCCGCCATAAAGTCCGCATCGACCGTTTTAACGCTTAATTCAGAAACGTTTCGAGTTACGAGGGGCCGTTCATACTTCATTCAAAGCGTTTCAAATTCCGAGGAATTTAAAAGCTTTGAAGGGGGTCTTGTAGAAGCATGAAAAATACGCTGGGAGGAGCTACGCAGCATACTGATGCAGAGCAGCGTAAACAAAGGCCTTCAGAGCCATCAAGCATACAAGCAGAGCTTTCTCCGCTAAACACAATGTGAAGTACAAGTTCAAAGGACCATCCGCGTAAGTGCAGTACGTCCAGGCTGCTCCAGCGTAAACAGGGTTCTTCATCGCCTCCATGGCGTAAAACTCAGCCAATCTCAAAGCAGCGTTAAAGCGTACGAGGAACGCTTCGTCTTCCCCGAAATGAACCTGTCAAGTCACGCAGTGAACCTGACCTCTGACTCCTGACAAAAAGTGCTGCACGGCTACCCAGATGACGGCTGGAAACGAGGACAGACCCCTCAGGACGCGCACCACAGTATGATGCGGATCTCTGCATTTAATGCAGAAGATTTGGTTAAAATATTACCGAACCATCGTTTACTGACGTCCCCTCAGCATAAACTGCTCTTTCACGTACAAGGGGATACGCTGCCTTATTTTACACAGGAAAATATGAGCTATTTTACGCTCCGCAGTAGACAAATCGCCTGCCACGTCAAAAGCTGCACTTCATACGGGGCTCGAGGCACATCTCTACGTCTAATTGCACAGAGCGGTGACAGTTTCTCTCAAGGGACGTCTCTACGATGGATGCACAGAAGGGCTACAGACCTTCAAAATACGCCTCTGCATTTAATGCACAAGATGGTGGCAAATTTCTGCAAGAGATTTGATTATATCTTCAAAAGTCTTAATTCTGGCTAAGACATCCACATCAGCACTCTGGCACGGTACGCAGCGACTTCTATGCCCATTCAAGATCTGTGCTCATTCGACTTCTACGCCCATTTGGCTTCAAACGCCCACTCAGTCTCTACGACCATTCGGCTTCAAACGCCCACTCAGTCTCTACGACCATTCGGCTTCTACGTCTACTCGGCTTCTATGCCCATTCGGCTTCTACGCCTACTCGGCTTCTATGCCTATTTTGGCTTCTACGCCAGGGTGACAGTCATTTGGCTTCTACGCCAACCTCTTCTACACAAGGGACACCTACCTACGTGGCTTCTACGCCGTGATCTTCGCAGCAGATATACGCGTTTTGTCATGCCCCAGTCCCAAAATATATGGAACCAGGCCACGTGGCATTGGCCAGCTGACACGTCTTCGAGGATATCCCAATTTAATGGATCCTGGCGAAGCGTGCTACGCTGTCCTAAATCTAACAAGTCTAATATCAACAACATATAGTGACTAATCTCATCCACAAACAACAAGTAAAATACTGAAAGGAAAGACTGGAATATAAGGACATAGTCGAATGACATAGTACAACTGAAATATGTCCGGTGGGAACAAACCCACTACAAATGCTGGAGAAAAAGTGCTGATAGTCTGAAATAAAGTACTGATAATAAGAGTGACTGGAACAACTGCTAACTAGGTAAGGAGCTCTAGTCATAGGCGGAAGGCATACCAATATGATCAGGGGTACTCCGATGGAAGGACCTCTAGCTCCTCGTCCAGAGCAAACCTCGTCTCTACACCTGGCCCGTACACTGTGGGATAATAGGCCTAGTCCAGATCTGGAAGAAAACCAGGTCCTCAGAGGGACGTAACAAGATACAATATGCATGACAGATATAGTACTGAATAAAATAAAGAGGGGTGTGCTAACCATCTAAGTGAATGCAATGTAAGGACAACCTCGGAACGTATAGGTAGGTGTAGGCATAACGTCCAATGACCTCTAGAGTGTGGTATCTGTAACGTCCATCATTTCGAAGAATGAGGTATCTGTATATATATAACGTCCACACTCTTATGGGCATGGTATCTGCAATGTATATACGTCCGTAACACTCCGAAGAGTGCGGTGTCTGAATATAGAGAGTCACCGGGTTTATGGTTCCTCTGGATACCACGGAGTCCGATGGGTGTATCCCATACGTTTATTTGTTGTTCTTCCCGCCCAATATAGATACGCAAGTCGAATACACGACGTGAGTGTCTCGTATCTATATGCCAAGTCTTATCTAACTATGCTACTCTAGAATACTGGCTAGACCGTGATGCATGTCGTACGTACCGATAGCGAATCGGGTACGCGGACCCGCATCCCAATATAAATATTGTAACGCCCCGCTCCGCGCCGGCGTTATATATCAAGGTGAGTGGGCAGAACTTCGTTCTCTGATTCTTGCACGCCTTAATAATAACCTGAGTTTTTGCTTGCAATGTTTTCTTAAGAGAATGATAGAACCTGCCTTACATGTTAATGAACGAACTCACCTAGCTTGTCTTTGAAACAATACCTGCTTAACGAGAATCCTGAATCGCCTGCTTAGAGTGCATGAATATGTTCACTATCGTCTATCTTCGAGAGAACCATACTGTGTCTGAACGTGTTCAAGTGATAAGTCGGATTGCCCCGCAACAATGAGTGTATTCTGATGGTTCATCTCGTCTGCATACTAGAATTTATTTGATAGTGTTCCATGCATTCGCACGCGGTCGGACAATGGCTATTGGTGGAGAGCTGAACTGCATGTGTCACGGCTGCTACCATGATAGTGCAAAGCAACCATGAGTCACAGCTGCCTCTAGCATCAGATAATGAGTCATTGGTATGCTGTTCCACCAGCTGCCGATCCTGAGATACTCGGGGACCGCCCTGCATATAGCTAAGTCATTGTGTTGGCTTGGATAGTGACTGCCCCTAAGAATGTGCATTGTGTGTCTAGCTTTGCATCAGACCCTCGAGTCGCACGAGACACGCTGCGCACACCCTGAAACATAAACGGTTTGCTTGCTTGCATATTCAATATGAAACTCTGTTTCCAAACATGTTTCTAAACAAGTAAATCGACTCTGCTAGAACTGTATGAAACGAACCTAGGTAAAACTAGAAAGATCACTAGTAATATAATATTTTATAACATGATTACTTAGTGCCTGTTTGAGTGAATGCTTGTTTCTGTTCAGTTGATTTATCTCACCAGTACTTGTATAAAGTGCTGACCCACCAACAGTTTACTAGTTCGCAGGTACTGGATCGTCCGAGGGAGCGATAGGCGTGCCACAGTCCCGAAGACCCGGAATCCTGGTTTCGATTGTTGCCCCGAGAATGCTATCTTATAAGGGGGCATAAAGTATGGAACGAACGTGTGCCTTTGCTAAAGGAAACCCAAGTTGCCTCGATTGTCCTGAACACTCAGTTGGCTAATGCATTGCATTGCAACAAGTCCCTTTTCGCTGCTTACTCGATTGATGCGATGATAGCCAACTATTAACTTAAACGATTGGCCTTGCACAGGCGCAACCCCAGGCCCGTGCGGCATCACGTCCCCCGAAAGCTCGAACGGGCCATTCGCTTGGCTCCCTTCCTCCCTCGCACCCGCGGGACGGACGCAGTGATTCGCGTCCGGCGCATCCAGGCACGGTGATACGTGTCCGGTTCGTTAATTCCCGGCCGCACGGGGCGGGGCGGAGCGGCGGCCCGGGCGGGACCGGGGCGTGACAGAATGGTATCAGAGCAGAATCGATTCTCTGGCCCCTAATCCGTTGCTATGACTCTGAGTCGATATGGTATTGCAAAGAGCGTTCCATACAATAAGTCCATAGATATTCTCAAAGTGCAAAATGTTTCCTGAACTTGAATTGCTTGATTATTTCGATTGAGTACGGCGAGGGACGACACTATCACTACTCGGGATATCGAGAAGTTTATCCTTGAAGTTTCGAGGATGAAACTTTTTGTTGGTTGGTAAGTATGTAACGCCCCGCTCCGCTCCGGCGTTATATATCAAGGTGAGTGGGCAGAACTTCGTTCTCTGATTCTTGTACGCCTTAATAATAACCTGAGTTTTTGCTTGCAATGTTTTCTTAAGAGAATGATAGAACCTGCCTTGCATGTTAATGAACGAACTCACCTAGCTTGTCTTTGAAACAATGCCTGCTTAACGAGAATCCTGATACGCCTGCTTAGAGTGCATGAATATGTTCACTATCGTCTATGCTTCGAGAGAACCATACTGTGCCTGAACGTGTTCAAGTGATAAGTCGGATTGCCCCGCAACAATGAGTGTATTCTGATGGTTCCTCTCGTCTGCATACTAGAGTTTATTTGATAGTGTTCCATGCATTCGCACGCGGTCGGACAATGGCTATTGGTGGAGAGCTGAACTGCATGTGTCACGGCTGCTACCATGATAGTGCAAAGCAACCATGAGTCACAGCTGCCTCTAGCATCAGATAATGAGTCATTGGTATGCTGTTCCACCAGCTGCCGATCCTGAGATACTCGGGGACCGCCCTGCATATAGCTAAGTCATTGTGTTGGCTTGGATAGTGATTGCCCCTAAGAATGTGCATTGTGTGTCTAGCTTTGCATCAGACCCTCGAGTCGCACGAGACACGCTGCGCACACCCTGAAACATAAACGGTTTGCTTGCTTGCATATTCAATATGAAACTCTGTTTCCAAACATGTTTCTAAACAAGTAAATCGACTCTGCTAGAACTGCATGAAACGAACCTAGGTAAAACTAGAAAGATCACTAGTAATGTAATGTTTTATAACATGATTACTTAGTGCCTGTTTGAGTGAATGCTTGTTTCTGTTCAGTTGATTTATCTCACCAGTACTTGTATAAAGTGCTGACCCACCAACAGTTTACTTGTTCGCAGGTACTGGATCGTCCGAGGGAGCGATAGGCGTGTCACAGTCCCGAAGACCAGGAATCCTGGTTTCGATTGTTGCCCCGAGAATGCTATCGTATAAGGGGGCATAATGTATGGAACGAACGTGTGCCTTTGCTAAAGGAAACCCAAGTTGCCTCGATTGTCCCGAACACTCAGTTGGCTAATGCATTGCATTGCAACAAGTCCCTTTCCGCTGCTTACTCGATTGATGCGATGATAGCCAACTATCAACTTAAACGATTGGCCTTGCACGGGCGCAACCCCAGGCCCGTGCGGCATCACGTCCCCCGAAAGCTCGAACGGGCCCTTCGCTTGGCTCCCTTCCTCCCTCGCACCCGCGGGACGGGCGCGGTGATTCGCATCCGGCGCGCCAAGGCACGGTGATACGTGTCCGGTTCGTTAATTCCCGGCCGCACGGGGCGGGGCATGGCGGAGCGGCGGCCCGGGCGGGACCGGGGCGTGACAAATATACCATCGTGATACGTGTATAGTGCCATGGTCTAGGAAGATATCAAAATATCCTCACAGTAGAAGGTGAGTCAGCTAGCAACTAAGACATGTACACTATTCATCGACGCATTGTCGACTGCACCCGAGTCAATCTCGGACGCGCACAGTTTTATGTATATTTGCAACATTTATTATTTAATTTTAAGCAGTAAATCAGCAAGGTATACTTGCCTGTCCTGGGTAGCTGCGAAATCCAAAGTTCTGCTCCTGATGCCTCGGCGGTACTGTCCAGCAGTCCTATATATGATATAATAATGACACTATTAGTCGCTACAGTAGCACGACTAAACACTCTACTTGTATCTACAACTGACACAGGGTCTGGACTGTATATATATATAGCTATTACAAGTATAAATATATATACGCTAAATCATATTTAATTATATTAGAATAATATATATGTTTAGTAGTACAAAATATTATTTATGTATTATTTAGCAATAATACATATATTAGGTAAATACATATATATAAAATAGATAACATTCATAAAGTCATATATATACAAATATTTAGATACTATTTATGTACATAAATAAATATACACAACATTATTTATATGTATTTAAATAGTAATTTTGTTCCAAAGTAAAAATATACATAACATACTTATATATATTTAAATATATATATATTCTTACACATATTAATATTCACAAGTTTATATATATATATATATATATATATATATATATATATATATATATATATATATATATATATATATATTTATAGATATATAACCATATTTATGTACTAAGTATACAAGTAAATAATAATATATATATATATGCATATAATATACATACATTTCCCATACTAATATACTAAATATATAAAGTATATATAATTATACACACACACACACACACACACACACACACACACACACATATATATATATATATATATATATACACATATATACTTATATGTATAAACAAATAATAAATATACCATTATATATATTTATATACAATATTTAATAATTAGGTAATAATACATATATTACTGTATTTCAGAAATATATACATTTATATGTGTATATATATATATATATATATATATACATATACATATACACATTAGGTAATCAATAATTATAAGGTATTTATACCGAAGCTTATATATACTATGTATATATACACATTTATATATATATATATATATATATATATATATATATATATATATATATATATATATCATATATAAATTAAACTCAGAAAATATTAAACAGTATATATACATTTAAATACTACAGAAATACAGGAATTAATATATATAATACTGAATACGTATTTAAATACAGAATTAAATACGGAACTATATATATATGTGTACACAACCAATACAACTTTAAATAAGTATTTAAATACTAGTATTAATACATGAAATCATTTACCTATACGATGCTCAGGCCGAGGGGAGTCCGGCGGCTGACCGTCGACGACGGGGGTGGCCGGACGGAGCTCCGGCGTTGCGTGGGGTGTTCGGCTGCTACAGCAGCGGCTGGGAGCTACTGGCGCTGCGGGGGCGACTGTGGCCGGCTGCGGCGTCGACCGACGGCGAGGCTTGACGGGGAGGAAGGGGTTTGGCCGGGGAGGAGTTCGGCTGAGTTGGGCGGCCGGGAAAGCTAGGGTGGCAGAGAACGGGGAGGTCGGGTCATCGGCTGTGTGTGCAGGAGGGGGAGGCTCGGGTTGGTATTGGACTGCTGGGGTGTTACTGCCGGCGGCTAGGCGGCGGGTGGCGGTGGTGGCAGGTGGGGGAAGGTCCGACGAAGGGGTCTGAGTTGGTTGGGGGGCCACCGAACACGGTGACTGGCTGGGAGGAGGCGGTGGGTGATGGTTTGTTGGGGTCGGGCTAGGCTGAGGTTTAGAGAGTTAGGGTTTTTTTCTCTTTGGTTTCTTGGTTTGTGTGCCCTCATTAATGAGGTACTAGGTTGTTTATGTAGGTGAGAGAGTGGGGGGGCTGCCTTGGGATTAGGGCCGGCTGGACCTAGTTTTTGGGGAGTTGGGGATGTCCATCAAGATGAGGGAAGGGCTAGGAATGTAGCATTTTGAATGGAGGGCCAAGATGTGCCCTTCATAAAGGGGTGCAAGTACACTAGGAATGGACGAAAAATGAATGAAAACGGTTAGGGAATGATATTCTTTTCTCCATGATGCTTGGCCAATGAGAGGGGGACACCTCATTGCAATTTTGCAAATAGGCCCCTGAACAATTTGGTATTTGCACAATTTCTGAAATTGGGGATTTGATGTGAACAAACACCATGTTTGGTGTTCTTCATTGGGCTAGGATGGTGTAAGGTGTTTTGTATGAGGCTTGAGGGTATGGATGTGGGTTTGGGTTGGAGTTGGGTCTAATTCAATTTAGGTTAGGTCACCACATTAATTAATTCGTAATTAATGCACCGGTATTTCTAATTTAATTTAATAAAAATTTGGGGGTCTAAATTTGGTTGGACAAGGGTCATTAGTGTAGTAGGCTCAGTGTACAATAATATCATGATCTGGGTTGGTCAAGATGGATCGAGGTTGGGTCTCAATTTCGATTGGAACGGACGACGAACGTAATTACGCAATTTAATTAATTTGCGTACGGACGTTTGTAACGACTTTTGTGCAACTAAAATTTGGCACGAAAATCCATATCCGGGATTTGTTCTAGGTTCAATATGATAGGTTATTATGTCTAGGCCAGGTATATAAAAATTGTTTTAGGTCAACAGCTAGGGTAGTACCCTAAAATAACAATCATTTCACAGGTATTATAATACTATATAATAAATCATTAATTATATCTAGTTAACCCTAATTAGGCTATTTGAATTAATTAACCCTAATTTCTGGTCGAGGGGGTTTACACGTTTTGTCCCCTTAGTCGGACACGCGTCACATGCTCACTCAAAAGGTCATCTATACGCAGGCATTGGTTATTTTAACAGTTGTGTAAAATGGTGCTGTACTTTTCACTCCTCGATTTTTACACCGACGGAGTGGTCACTGTCACCAAAACTCTATAAATAGAGACCCCTATCAATGGGGAAAAAGGTCAAAAAACTTCAAACTTGAAGATCGAACAAGGTCGAAACTTTGAAAGAAGGATCGAACAAGGTCGAACTTCCCAGAAAGATTGAACCGGAGGTCAAGAGAGAGAGAGAGAGAGAGAGAGAGAGAGAGAGAGAGAGAGAGAGTCCGGAGCTCAGGCAAAGAGTAGGGATCGACGACTTTGGCATCGTGCATCCACTCCCCTTTGCAACCTTCGAAGCTGCTACCTGTCTTCCATGGCACTTCTTCAATATCGTGTGGTCCAAGGGCTAAAGTGATCGACTACAGATCAGACACCTATAGCAATTTATACCCAGATTAAATAAATTGTACTCCCACATCCTCGTATAAGATTAAATTGTACAAGTTTGTTTGTAAACCAAAGGGCACGGGTTTCGTATAAACCCCGTCATTGAAATACACTTTCATTCTTTCGTTTAATACCACAAACACCTGCATTTCCTTATTCTTGTATATTCCTGTCATGCTCTATTCATCTTGTATATGCTCTCTATTTACTGATATATAGTTTTTATTATTTATCAGAATTCCTGTTAGAGGTGTACTTTACTCCAATCTTGACTGGATATTTTTTTTACAGATGATACTAAGGAGTGGTATCCCATTCATTACGGGCCTAAGGACGTAGTTGGCTTTGAGCTAGAGACTGTGGATCAGGAGGAACTCATTCCAGTTGAGACATATGATACTTTACCTATAGCTCAGTAGATAGGTTTATATTGTACTTGATTTGTCTCCAGCTTTGACTATTAGTCTTATATTATATCTGGTGACTCATTGGATATTATTTCTTTCTTATGAGTTGTATCTTGACTTTTCAATTCTTTATATAATATTCGTGCGTTGTTCCATCTTATAGTTCTATGAATGAGTATTTATATTTTATTGGTGGCATTATATACCTTGATTATCATTATTGTTAGATAGTATAGTTTACCCAAAGAATATTCTACCGTCGATGCTGCGGCATAGGCTGGACATTGTTAACTACTCGTGCCCCTACACCGGGTGCTGGTCATAACAAAGCGCCCCCCCACCCGTGGACTGGTCCCAAGTCCTCCGGGTTTCCTAACTTCAGGGCTTCAAAGAGGCTGGGGGTTGACGACATCGAAGCGGATGATCCAGGCCTTGTTGTGGGGGCCCGATAAAGAAATTGACGAGGGATGTGACAGCGCAAATATGAAGTTTGGAGAATTTGGGGGTTAGGTTTCATCGAACGTTATCGAGGAAGATGAAGAAGAGGAATATAGTTTTAATTTGGATACTCCTACAAGTCTGGTATGAAGCGTCAGATCCGGGTCCGTACTCCTATGGATACTCCTGCAAGTCTATACCTTGAAAGGGAACAGGTCCTCAGAGGGACATAACAAGATACATAGAAGCATGCCAATAAAGTACTGAAAATAAACATCAAATGGGTCGCCTAACCATCTATGTGAATGCAGTTTGAGAACAACTTTCCAACAAGTGGGCTATCTGGCCAAAATTGGTTTGGCATGATTCTCTTGGAGATTCAGGGGCCTACAAAGCATGACGTCTTTTGAATCTCAGAGGCCGCCAGGTAATATATAGGGGTCATCATGACCGCGCATCTCCGGCGGAGCGTACGGGTTACACAAAGAAAGTGCAAAGGAGCCCAAATGCCTTACTTGTTGTTTTCCCTACCCCATGCTCTAAGCATGTCACATCCATGACACTATGATATCTCTTAATAACTGCCAGGTCTACTAGCATGCAATTCTATCAGCAGTTATCCCTTTCCGTCGCACGTCCTCTACGTACTAGTGGCCAGCCGAGTACGCAAGTCTGTGTCCTACATGAGACTCACACTCGTGTAATAATAGTGTCATGGCAAATGAAACATAAGAATGTCTCATGATAATGGGGTGATCTCATAAACTAGGTCAGCATGCATATATATATAATAAAAATAGAATACGACACCACCGTCGTTGTACCCAAGTTATTCTTGGACGCGCAGTTTACATAACAGTTAAAATATATGAACTAAATGGAAAAAAATAAAATAAATGTAGCATATAAAATATAAATTATAGTACAATGGCAAGGTATACTTGCCTGGCAAGCAATCTGTATAGTGTAAGCATCCAGACGTCAAGTTCATAGGATCAGAAACTAAGGCCTCCGTATAAACATCTCCGGATGCTGAAATAAACATCACCAACATTCCCAGAATCAGCGAGATAGCTAAAAAATACTACCCTTTCGTCCAATTTGGACACAGGGGCAAAACGATAATTTTGGGTCAAAACGGGATCCACATGTGGCCTACTTTGCACCGAAATACGTGCTAGGGTTAAAGGTCTCTAAATGGGACAAATTATAGGTCAAATAAATTCTAAACGTCCATACGAACTCAACGGTATATCCAATTTTAGATTCCGGTAAGCCAAACACAAATTTGCCCAAAAAGTCAACAGTGGGCCACGAATAGGTGGCTTGGTCAACTGTCTCAGAATCGCGTAAAACTTGGATCACAGGACCAGTGTGATACCATGAATCCAATGGCGTAAGTTTTGTTGTATTCCGACGAGCGTACACTAAATGGTACGGTATTTTGCAAAAGTTGCGATACGGGGACTTTTTACGGATATGGGTTGATTCTGACGCGCACACACGTCCGAATCAGTTCCCGTAAAAGTCCACACGTCAGGATATACCATACGCGACTTTTGGTGCAATTGGCACGCGACGGGACGGTCCCATTTGGCGGGACGCGCTCCGTATCACATCTAAAGTTTCAAAAAATAAGTTTTTTATGATTTTTAACCCAGTTTATGTCTACATCTATCACAAAATAAAATAATCTAATTAGCAAGAAATCATCTCGGTTATATGGGATTCACACATAAAAAGGTAGATTTAAGTTTGGATGTCTGTGGAGGAAGATATCAGTCCTTAAACATAGGTGGTCGCAATAGTTTTCTGCACTTTGAAATTATGTGGTTTTTCATCAATTTGGCCTCGATTTCTACCTGGTGTTAAGCGTTGTTCGATGGAAACTAATTTACAGAGTTGGAAGGGGGATAGGTCGTGAACATATCGGTGAAGACTAATTCGAATTCGTTCGAGCAACGTGGCAGGAAACAACACTTGAAGTAGGGTTCGTCGCTGCAGTTTCTGTGCAGCGTTTACGCGGGTGATGCGGACGTTGACGACCGGCGGTGCTCTGGTGGCTGTGCGGTCGTCGAGGTCGGCATAGGGTTTGAGCTAGGGTTAGGGTTAGGGTTTTGGGTAGTTATGTGTGTGAGTATATATATAGGAAGAGAAGGTCGCGGGGGGGGGGGGGGGGTCCGCTGCTACCCGCGGGTATGCGATTAGGCGGCTGTGTTAGTGATTAAGCGGGCTGGGTTAGGGGTTAAGGACTTTTAGTGGGTTGGGGTTAGGGTTAGTTTAGAATTAAGGATTTTCTTTTCTCTTCTTTTATTCTATTACTTATATATATATATATATATATATATATATATATATATATATATATATATATATATATATATATATATATATATATGGTAATAAAATTCGAGAAAATTATATTAGCACATCCTAAAATCTCTCAGCTTTCTACAAGACTTCCTAGAATAATTAAAATAAAATAATAGTTTTTGCTCCAAAAATTCTAGATGAATATTTACCTAGTAATTAAAATTCAATAATTTATATTTTCTAATTAACTACGTAATAATGCAATTAATTTAAATGATTAATTAAATACTTAAAATATGTTTTTAAAATTAGGGGTTTTACATTCTACCCAACTTATAAAAATTTTGTCCTCGAAATTAAAACTAAGCCATGGTAGAAAAAGCAAGGATGGTATATGGCAGAAATGAACAAGGTAAATTCATACCTTGGTCTACGAACAGATACGAAAAATGTTTGCACATGTCGTCCTCGCGCTCCCAAGTGGATTCTCCTGGCGCGTGATGCTTCCATGCTTCACGGACCAAGGGAATAGACTGGTTCCTCAACACTTTCTCTCGACGATCAAGAATCCCCACGGGTTGCTCTTGGTATGACAAGCTCGACCCAATGGTGATCTCAGAGTGGTCGAGACCATGACTGCTATCTGCCACATATCGCCTAAGTTATGAAACATGGAATACATCATGTACTCCCTCAAGTGAAGGTGGTAGCACAAGTTGATATGCCACTTCTCCCACTCTCTAGCACGTCAAATGGTCCAATATACCTTGGGCTCAACTTGCCATGCCCTCCGAATCGAATAGTGCCTCTAGTAGGTGATATCCTCAAGAAGACATAATCTCCCTCTTTAAACTCTAAGGGACGACGATGAAGGTCTGCCCACTTCTTTTGCCTGTCTTGCGCTGCTCGCAAGTGCCCTTGTATCTTCTTCACTGTCTCCACGGTGTTGACTACCAACTCTGGTCCCAAAATATAACATTTTCCTACGCCACTCCAACACACGGGAGACCTATACTTTCTTCCATACATTGCTTCAAACGGAGCCATCTGGATGCTCGCTTGATAAGTATTATTGTAAGAAAACTCCACAAGATGTAGGTGGTCCTCCCATGATCCTCCAAAGTCTAACATACAAACCCTCAACATATCTTTCAGTGCTTGAATAGTACGTTTGGACTGTCCATCAGACGAGTCCCAAGACTCTCTTGCATAGTTCTCCAAAAGTGAGATATGAAACGCGAATCCCTATCTGACACAATGCTGACCGGTATGCTGTGCAACCTCATGATCTGCCTCATGTATAAGTCAGCCAAAGCTTCTGTAGACTGGCCAACTCTAAAAGGCAAAAAATGTGCGGACTTGATGAGTCGATCCACTATTACCCATACTGCATCTCTCCCACTTGGACTCTTTGGAAAACCCGTGACAAAGTCTATAGTGATGTGCTCCCACTTCCACTCAGGAATCGAAAGTGTTTGCAGTAGCCCTGCTATTCTCTAGTGCTCCGCCTTTACCTGCTGACATATTAGATTTTGGCTACAAAGCGGGCTCTCTCTATTTTTATTCCATGCCACCAAAAGTGCTGTCGTAAGTCACGGTACATCTTGGTGCCTCCAGGATGAATAAAATATATCAAACTATAAACTTCTGCCATCAGCTCCTGTTGAATCTCTCCATTAGGAACATATAGACGATTATCACATCGTAATATCCCGTCATCATGAATGCGCAATCCCGTCTGCTCTCCGGCCTCTGTTCTTTCTTTCAATCTCCGGAATCTGGCGTCTGTAGGCAATGATGCCTTGATCCTCTCTGCTAGTGATGGCTGTACTTGCAAGTTGGCTAATGTCCCATCTGCTATGGGTAATATTACTTCTATTTCAAGCTCTTGCAAGTCCTCCAATAATTCCCTTTGTGTTGTCAATAAGTAAGTTGCTGGTTTCCGGCTTAACGCGTCTGCTACTACGTTAGCCTTGCTTGGGTGATAATATAGCTCTATCTCAAAATTCTTCATCAACTCAAGCCACCGATGTTGCCTCATATTTAACTCCTTTTGCGTGAAGACATACTTGAGACTTTTGTGGTCTGTATAGATCTCCACTCGTTCCCCATATAAGTAATATCTCCATAGCTTCAAAGCAAAAACAACGGTTGCAAGCTCCAAGTCGTGAGTTGGATATTTCTTCTCATGTACTCGTAACTGTCTAGATGCATATGCAATCACCTTGCCATGCCACATTAACACGCATCCCAAGCCTTTTTCTGATGCATCACTGTAAATTACATAACCTCCTGATCCTGATGGGATAGTCAATACTGGCGTTGTGGTCAGTCGCTTCTTCAACTCCTCGAAAGTAGCTTGACACTCGTCGGTCCATACGAACTCTTGATCCTTGCACGTTAACTGAGTCATAGGCGCTGCTATCCTTGAGAAGTTCTCCATGAACCCTCAGTAATATCCCGTGAGTCCAAGGAAACTTTTTACCTCCGATGCTGATTTAGGAACGGGCCATGTCTCGACTGCCGAGATTTTCTCTGGATCAACAGAAAAACCATCTCCCGTAACGACATGCCCAAAAAATAAGACTCTGTCCAAGAAACACTCATATTTACTGAGCTTCACATATAACTGCTCTCTCTTCAAGGTCTCTAGGACAATCCGCAGGTGCTTCTCGTGTTCCTCGTGACTCTTCGAATAGACAAGTATGTCATCTATGAAGACGACCACGAACTGGTCCAAATACTGATGGAATACTCGATTTATTAAGTCCATAAAGATAGCTGGAGCATTGGTCAATCCAAATGGCATGACCAGAAACTCGTAGTGTCCATATCTTGTCCTGAATGCAGTCTTCAGGATATCTTGCTTCCATACATTCACCTGGTGATATCCCGATCTCAAGTCTATCTTCGAGAATACTTTGGCTCCACTAAGCTGATCAAATAAGTCATCAATGTGTGGTAATGGGTATTTATTCTTCAAGGTTACTGCATTTAAGGCTCTGTAGTCGATGCACATACGCACTAACCCATCCTTCTTTGGTACAAACAACACTGGTGCTCCCCTGGGTGATGCACTTGGCCGGATGAAACCTTTCTTCTCTAATTCTTTCAACTGTGCCTTCTGCTCATCCATCCCCTTCTTCGCCAATCTATAAACATACGACGCTATGGGTGCCGCTCCTGGTGTCAATTCAATCAAGAATTCTACGTCTCTGTCCGAAGGTAGTCCTGGCAATTCCTCTGGAAAGACGTCTTGAAACTCTAAAATGATGGGGTGATAAATAACGCCATCCATTGCAAGCTGAACACCATCAAGGGCTTTTGTGGATCTTCGTGCAAACTCAAGTTCCGGCTGGCCTGGTACCTTAAAAAGTATGCTCCCTCCAAAACAGTCGAAGAAAACGTGGTACTTGCTTAGCCAGTCCATTCCAAGCATAATATCAAAAGTTGATATATGAAGGACTAAGAGTCGGGCATTCATCTCTCTGCCACGAATTACTACAGGACACGATCTACAAATCCGACTAACAGGTGCAACTCCTTCACCGGTGAGAATTCTAACGCAACTAGGTAAAGGTGTAGCGGCAATATTGTGTTTGACAATAAAACTAGAAGATATGAACGAGTGGGTGGCTCCCGTATCAAATAATATCATAGCAGGAAAAGTAAAAGCAAGAGTAATACCTGCTATAACATCAATCCCCTGTTCCATGTCATCCACTTCTAGTGCAAAATCTTGTCTGTTCCTCTATGGTAGTCCATGACTAGCCCTCTTATACTGATCCTCCTGAGTAGGTAGCGGTGGTCCCCGCTAAAATCCTTCGTCTGCTGGGGGTCGAGGTACTCCTGGTCTAGTCATCTGCTGAACTGGCTTCGGCGCTGGAAGTTCTAGCCTCTGTATTGGCGGTGGAAGCGTCAATGTCTGCTGTATTAGACAATCTCTTACTATATGTTGTCCGGAACCACACCTCATACATTGTCCTAAGTGAGTCCAACAATCTCTAAAAATATGTCCGCGTCTCCCACAATAATTGTTGTAGGGCTTCTCCAAAATCTGGTACGGTCCTGCTCTGTGCTGATGCTGCTATTGCTGTACCAAAGGACGTCTGATAGGCCCTCCTTGTTGTGTCCTTGCTGATCCCTGCTGTGTCTTCGGTTGACCTCCTTTTCCCTTGCTGATTGTCTCTTGTAATCTAGCTTATGTCAATAATTCAGCATAAGAGATCCGGGACTGCGAGCTAGTATAGTATTGGAGCTCCTGAGTTAGTCCACGGTGAAACCTCTTAGCCTTCTCCAAGTCAGTCGGTATCAGGGCAGCGCCATATTTACTAAGGCAACTAAACTCTGCATCATACTCATCAACTGTCTTGTTCCCATGCTCTAGATAAAGAAACTGATCGTACAACGCATCCCTTACAGTGTCCGGGAAGTATTTCCTCTCAAAGTACTCCAAGAATTGTTCCCAAGACTGAAATGTACCCAACTGGCACGCCATTGATTCGAACCAGTGATGAGCGTTACCATCTAGCTGCGTCCTTACGCCTATCATCTATAGATCTGTAGGTAGCTGTGATGCTTCTAATAACTTCTTGGTATGGGTAATCCAGTTTGTGGTCTCCTCTGGGATCTCAGTGCCTTTATACGGCTTGGGGCCCATCTATATAAAGTCCTTGATTGAACCAACTCTAGCTCGTGGTGCTGGAACTAGTGCCTGAGCTGGTACAGTTGCCTGTGCAACCATTCTCTCAAGTGCTGCCAGAAATTCTTGCCTCTGCTCTGCCGCTTGCTACCTCTCCTCTACCGCTAGCGCGGCCGCCTGTTGTCTCTGTTCTTGCATCATCATTTGGAAGAATTGGAACAGTTGTGTTTGGCCATCCTCTGGTGTCGATGAAGCCGAAAAAGTCCCATTAGGCGATGCAGAAAGATCAGATGGATCTGAATTGTGAGTCTGTCCATCTGGCCCCGAAAGTCTAGGAGTCATCGAGGTCTCTCCTTGAGTTTGGCCGTTGACTCCTGAAGGTGTGTCGCCTCCGGTGGCAGTACATCCACTACGCAAATCCATCTCTCTGCAAGAGGTGGATAAAACGATTAGAAGGAGTACATGAATCAAATAAGATGCAAGCATTTTAGATAGGAAGGTTGAAAGGGAAGATGAGTTTTAGTCAAGCATGGATGAGATCCTATACTCTATTCCTATATACAGGCTTGTTCGGTACAGTAACATAACAGAGACAATATATTCGAAGACCTGCATGGGCCCCCACAAAAACATGTCATGCACCAGTCCCAAAATACGTAGGACTAGGAATGCGTAATCATGCCAGCAGTATGTATATGGAAACTCCAATATATGGAAACTATACCACATACGTACGCTGTATTATAAATATCCATCCACAAGTGGTAATATATTGTCAACACAAGTCACACGCAATCTTTATCTCATCCACAGCATAAATAAAAAAATAAAAAATAAATAACTGAATCTCAACATGAAGTATCAAAGTATGATAATCGTATGAAAACAAATCCACTGCCAATCGACTATACTAAAGCTACTAAATGAGAGAAGAGATCAACTCTAATATAAGATAAATGTCCACAAGGAAAATAGCAACTAGGATATCCATCAGCTGCGATGAATCGAAGGTACTCTGAAGATAAGACCTCCTCAGTCTGGTATGAAATGTCAGGTCCGGGTCCGTACTCCTGTAGATACTCCTGCAAGTCTAAACCTGGAAAGGGACCAGGTCCTCAGAGGGACATAAAGATACATAGAAGCATGCCAATAAAGTACTGAAAATAAACATCAAATGGGTCGCCTAACCATCTATGTGAATGCAGTTTGAGAATAACTTTCCAACAAGTGGGCTATCTGGCCAAAATAGGTTTGGCATGATTCTCTTGGAGATTCAAGAACCTACAAAGCATGACGTCTTTTGAACCTCAGAGGCCGCCAGGTAATATATAGGGGTCATCATGACCGCGCATCTTCGGCGGAGCGTACGGGTTATACAAGGAAAGTACAAAGGAGCCCAAACGCCTTACTTGTTGTTATCCCTAACCCATGTTCTAAGTATGTCACATCCATGACACGATGATACCTCTAAATAACTGCTAGGTCTACTAGCATGCAATTCTATCAACAGTTATCCCTATCCGTCGCACGTCTTCTACGTACCAGTGGCCAGCCGAGTACGCAAGTTCGTGTCCTACATGAGACTCACACTCATGTAATAATAGTGTCATGGCCAATGAAACATAAGAATGCCTCATGATAATGGGGTGGTCTCATAAACTAGGTCAACATGCATATATATAATAAAAACAGAATACGGCACCAACGTCATTGACCAAAGTTATTCTTGGACGCACAGTTTATATATTAGTTAAAATATATGAACTAAATGGACAAAAATAAAATGCATGCAGCATATGAAATGTACAGTACAATGGCAAGGTATACTTGCCTGGCAAGCAATCTGTATAGTGTAAGCGTCTAGACGTCATGTACACAGGATCAGAAACTAAGGCCTCCGTATAAACGTCTCTGGATGCTCAAATAAACATTACCAATGTTTCCGGAATCAGGGAGATAGCTAGAAAACACTACTCTTTCATCCAATTTGGACACAGGGACAAAACAATAATTTTGGGTCAAAACGGGGTCCACGTGTGGCCCACTTTACACCGAAATACGTGCTAGAGGTAAAGGTCTCTAAATGGGATAAATTATAGGTCAAACAAATTATAAACGTCTATACGAACTCAACGGTATGTCCAATTTTGTATTCCGGTGAGCCGAACACAAATTCGCCCAAAAAGTCAACCGTGGGGCCCGCAAATAGACGACTTGGTCAACTGTCTCAGAATTGCATGAAACTTGGTCACTGGACTAGCGTGATAACACAAATCTAATGGTCCAAGTTTCGTCGTATTCCGATGAGCGAACACTAAATGGTGCAGTATTTTACAAATATAGCTATACGGGGACTTTTTATGGATACAGGTTAATTTTGACGCGCACACACGTACGAATCAGTTTCTGCAAAAGCACACACGTCAGGATATACCATCCACGCCTTTTGGTGCAATTGGTACGCGACGAGGCAATCCATTTGGCGGGGCGCGCTCCGTATCACAATTTCTAAAGTTTCAAAAAATAAGTTTTTCATAATTTTTAACCCAGTTTATTTCTGCATCTAACACAAAATAAAATAAATAATTAACAGGAAATCATCTCGGTTATATAGGCTTCACATAGGAAAAGGTAGATTTAAGTTTAGATGTCTGTGGAGGAAGATATCAGTTCTTAAACATAGGTGGTCGCAATAGTTTTCTGCAGTTTGAAATTATGTAGTTTTTTTATCAATTTGGCCTCAATTTCTACCCGGTGTTAAGCGTTGTTCGATGAAAACTAATTTATAGAGTTGGAAGAGGGATAGGTCATGAACATACCAGTGAAGACAGATTCAAATTCGGTCGAGGACGAGGCGGGAAACAATGCTTGAAGTAGGGTACGTCGCTGTAGTTTCTGCGCGGCGTTTACGCGGGTGACATGGACGTTGACGGCCGGCGGTGCTCCGATTGTTGTGCGGTGGCTGTGCGATCGTCGAGGTCGGTGCAGGGTTTGAGCTAGGGTTAGGGTTTTGGGTAGTTATGTGTGTGAGTATATATATAGGAAGAGAAGGTCGCGGGGGGGGGGGGGTCCGCTGTTACCCGCGGGTGTGGGATTAGACGGCTGGGTTAGTGATTAAGCGGGCTGGGTTAGGGGTTAAGAAATTTTAGTGGGTTGAGGTTAGGGTTACTTTAGAATTAAGGATTTTCATTTCTCTTCTTTTATTCTATTACTTATATATATATATATATATATATATATATATATATATATATATATATATATATATATATATATATATATGGTAATAAAATTCCAGAAAATTATATTAGCACATCCTAAAATCTCTCAGCCTTCTACAAGACTTCCTAGAATAATTAAAATAAAATAATAGTTTTTGCTCCAAAAATTCTAGATGAATATTTACCTAGTAATTAAAATTCAATAATTTATATTTTCTAATTAACTACAAAATAATACAATTAATTTAAATAATTAATTAAATACTTATAATATATTTTTAAAATTAGGGGTTTTACAGCCAACGCCTATGAAATTGATTGACTGATGCACCCACATAAACCTATGTACTGCACAAAGACAAAACTGCACAAACCATACACCGTTACTACGTAGAACTGTTGTACCGCACAACTCGCACACTCACGCTAAAGTGAGCACAATAATGCACACAAGCGTCATTTCGTGCCGGATGCGTACGCGTGAAGTGCAAAGTGTGCTATCAAAGTACCATTTTGCACTATTTGCCTGTGAGACTTGTCTCACTGTTCTAGTATATGCATGCGAGATACGCGTTTTATACGTGTATAGCTTGCTTTATGTTTAATTAATTACTTTATGCTTTATATCATTCATGCATTGTATAGATTTTTTTTGCAAATTTATCTTAGTAGCATGATTTGGACCGTTGGTCCCTTGGTTTTCTTGTGTATGGCTATAATAAACCTGGATTAGGGGCATAAATTATGATCTAATGGCCTACAATCCTAGATTTTTCTTTATAAGCAATTCACTCTCTTTCCTTCACTTTCCTTCTCCTTCATTTTCTTCTCCTTCAATTTCTTCCCCAACTGAGATCAGCCGAGCTTGGCCTTGGCCGTGGGTGACCTTCGTAGTGTTGGTATAAGGCTAGAGCTTAACCGTAGGCAAGTATATATTGCCAACTAAGTGAACCAATGATTGGGAGCTTCTTGATTAACCTAAGTTATATTTATTTGCGAGCTTAGTTATCTGCATATCGTTAGTAGCTTAGAACTGTGTTGTAGACTCTTTTGTAACCTTGATATTTTGTTGCTCTTATATTTGACCTTGAACGAAAAAGTTGAGAACAACAAAGTCGAAGCATAAATTGTGCTGGCCGGAGAAGAATGAGCAATTCTACAAAAAATGTTCATGAGACCCTTGAAAAATGCTTCCGTTCATCATTGTATTCAAATCCTAGAAAATGCTTTTGTTCAGCATAACATTCAAATCCTTGAAAATACTTTCCTTTAGCATAGCATTCAAATCCTTGAAAATGCTTGCGTTCAGCATAGCATTCAAATCCTTGTAACCATGAAACCACTTTGGAACTCTGGGTGCACTTACTCCTCATGCATACGTTTTGTACGAATATCATCTAACCAAATTCTTGCAAAAATGTTCCAAGGCTATCAGAAACTTGGGCGTACTTTTGAGGGAAATCCTCGACGGCGCATATTTGAGCGTTCAACCTTGTCAATCAAGAGAAAGTACGCCAAGCCTCTGTTGGCGTACTAATTCCTTTCTTTGAGTATTGTTGATGGGCTAGCCTTGACTTTGGCGTCGCCTCGACTGTCGTATTCTTGAATATTGTGTCTCGGCTGCTATGCCATAGTTGAGACTTGTATTTTGTCTTTTAGTAAACCTTCCTACGCTTGTTTGTGCGCCAAACTTAAACTGCTGGCATACTTGGTAAATGTGCGCCAAGTTCATAGCTTGTGTACTTTTATTATTATTCGCCAATGATAGTTTGGCATTTATGTGCAAAGGTTATAGAAGTGTGCTTTAGTATCATTTATGTGCCATTTTTTGCTCGGGGCACTTTTTATATCAAAGTGCGCCAGAACTGGTTGGACTAGTGGTTTGTGCGCCAAATGATATTTTTGGCCATTTGTGTGCCAATAATGGTTTTGTCTATTTGAGTGCCAAATGATGTTTTGGCCATTTGTGCGCTAAATACTATTTTTGGCCATTTGTGCACTAATAATGGTTTTGGCCATTTGTGCGCCAAATACTATTTTTGGCCATTTGTGCGCCAATAATGGTTTTTGCCCATTGTGCACAAATATTTTATTTTCTTGCCTTATTGTGTGCCAACCCTAAATTGTTGATTTATGCTCCCTTTTTTTATTCTCTTTTAATACTGCTTAGCACTTGATATTTCTCTGGTTCTCTTTTATCTAGTTATTTTTTACTTAATCCTGGTTATTTCCTAATCTTAACATTCTTTATATGGATCTCGATTTCCTGACATGAGCTAAGTAAATGTACATTATGAATTCCTAAATCTTGACCCGGAACTGATAATCCTGATATTCCTGATAGTGGCTCGACATTGCCAACTCATGACTCAAGAATTTATGTAACTGTCCTGATCAAGGCTATTAGTAGCATCTGTATTTCAAGTCACATATTTTTTGGTTGATTTTGATTGTACTTTCCAAGCTCATGTCTTGTCTTACATCATGTCTAAGGCCAAATTTTTTAGCACTACGGTCAGGAATTCTTGATAACTTGTCCAGGATAATAACTAGAATAACAATCTAAAAATCATCTAGAAATATTCCTGGCTACATGCAATCCCGGTATCCCAGGACACATGATGGATTTGGAGCTCTTCGTCGAGAGGGGTACACTTCTAGCACGTCGTCGAGTGTTGCATTTACTAGAAAATGTAAAACCCCCTTCCTAAAAATCGTATATACCCTTTATTTATTAATTATTAATTAAATTATAGTAATTAGGTCTAAATAGAAGAAATAGATTTTTAATAATTTTTATTTTAGGAGTTCGGGCACTTAGATGACTTATGGGACCATCAGGATTTTTTGAAATTTATTCCATGTAGGAGACCCCCTTGAGCAGTTGCTAGCTTAATAGTGTGCATTATTATAATCTAGAATTTTTCTATAAGTATATATATTATATATATACAAATATATATATATGCATATACTAATAGGAAAAGAAAAGATTAAGAAAAAAAAATTATTAAATGAGAATTAATTAATAATAATAATAAATAGCAATACTACTTTAGCAACCATCCAGCAACTTAGCATTTGCTTTAGACCCGCCTTCAGCCTTAGCAATTCACTAACTCCAAAAACCCCTTCAGCAACTTAGCATTTTGCTAGGACCCGCTCATTGCATTAGCTTTCAGCAACTAGTAACCAAACAGGACCCGACCCCCTCGGCCGAAACCTTTGGTCGCGACCACTCCTATCCTCTCTCTCCTTAATATATATATATATATATATATATATATATATATATATATATATATATTTATCTTTCAAAAACCCTAACCTAAATATACAGACCCCCTCTTCCCATCTAGAGCCGTCACCGCAGAAAGAGAAGCCCCGCCAAGCCATCCAAACCATCCCGACAATTCCGACCTCGCGCACTGCAGATTCCCACACGAGGCACCTTCGCTTCGGAATTGTTTTCCGTCGACTCGCTCAACCAAACGCCGTTCCATCTTCACCGGTATGCTCACCCCTTAACCCTCTTCCATATTTGTATTATAGCAAACCTCGGAAAACGTGTACCCCTAGGCAAAAAACAGCGTCCAAAGTGGGCGCGAGCAGACCCAATTTTGGAATCGCAGAAAACTGCGGTGACCACTCATATTGCCGAGTTCGTATCTCCCACCACAGAGATCCGAATTCAGTGATTCTTTTTGATACATGTAGAACACTTGACCTAGTTTATTTTCTGTTAAATAACCCTATGCTATTTGTTGCTGTGGACATAGTTAAATTCGTCACAAAACTGCGTGCACCCATTTTTTTAGATTTCTAAAAGTTGGAAAATGGAGCGCGCCCCGCCAAACGGGACCGCTCTACCGTGTACCAAATGTACCGAATGGTGCACGCAGCATAACCGGACACGTAAAAATTTGTGGAGACTGATTCGGACGCGTGTGCGCGCCGGAATCAGGCCGTATCCGCGGACACACCCCGTATCGTAACTTTTGTAGAACTCGAGCGTATTTTGCGCACGCTTGTCAGATTATGACGAAACTTGTACCACTGGACTCGTGGTAACGCGCTGGTCCTGTGACCCAATTTTCACGCAATTCTGAGACGGTTGACCAAATCGCCAATTGGCGGGCCCCATAGTTGACTTTCTGGACAAAATTTTGTTCGGCTCATCGGAATCCATATTTGGACATACCGTTGGGTTCGTATTGACATTTAGAGTTATTTGACCTATAGTTTGTCCCATTTAGAGACTGTTACCTTCGACACGTTTTTTGGTGCAAAGTGGGCCACAAGTGGACCCCACTTTTGCTCGAAATTACTATTTTGTCCCTGTGTCCAAATTGGACGAAAGGGATGTACTTTTTAGCTATTTTGCTCATTCCGGAAACGTTGGTGATATTTATTTCAGCATCCGGAGACGTTTGTTCGGAGTTCTTAGTTTCAGGTTCTGTGTCCTTGACATTTGGGCGCGTACACTTTACAGATTTCTTGCCAGGCAAGTATACCTTGCCATTGTACTGTATTTACATTCCATATGAGACATGCATGTTTATTTTCTGTTTATTTATTTTATTTATTTTAACTGCTATATAACCTGCGCGTCCAAGGAAACTTGGGTGCAACGACGGTGTCGACGTACTATGTTTTTATTTATATATATGCATTGGACCTACTTTATGAGACTATCCCATTTTCATGAGGCATTTATGTTTCATTGGCCATGACACTATTCTTACACGAGTGTGAGTCACATGTAGGACACGGACTTGCGTACTCGGCTGGCCACTGGTACGTATAGGTCGTGCGACGGATAGGGATAACTGCCAATAGAAACTTTGTATGCTAGTAGACCTGGCGGTTATTAGAGGTTTATCGTGTCATGGACATGACCTGCTTAGAGCATTGGGTGGGGAGAACAACAAGTACCGTATTTGAGCTCCTTTACACTTTTCTCCTGTGCACCCGGATTCTCCACTGGAGATACGGGCGGTGATGACCCATATTTATATATTATGTACATTGGCGGGCCTCCGCCGTTCAAAAGACGACGTGCCTTTGGGCCCCTGGATCTCCAAAAGAGAACCATGCCAAATCCCAGTTTTTAGCCAGATAGCTCACTTGTGGGGAAAGGTATTCTTAAATGCATTCACTTAGACGGTTAGGCGACCCCATGGATGTTTACTTTCAGTACTTTATTGGCATGTGCTTTTTATATCTTGTTACGTCCCTCTGAGGACCTGGTCCCTTCCAGATATAGGTGAGCAGGAGTACCCGCAGGAGTATGGACCTGGACCTGACGCTACCTATCAGTCGTAGGCGATCTTACCTTCTGATTATATGTGATTCATTGCAGCTGTTTAGAGATTTTAGTTGCTATTCTTTTTGAGACATTTATTCTTATATTAGAGTTTATTCTCTTCTCCCTTTAGTAGTTTATTATAGTCGATTTGCAGTGGATTTATTTTCACCCGACTATCACACTTTGAGATTACTATTTGAGACTGCTTCTTTGATATTCAGTTATTGATTTCCATTATTCTATTATTTGTGCTGTGGATGAGATATAGAACTGCGTGTGACTTGTTGTGACATATATTACCACTGTGGATTGGATATTCATGTACAGCGTACGTGTGTATATGATTTCCATATATTGGAGTTCGTATACATACGGCTGACGTGTTACGTATTCCTAGTCCTACGTATTTTGGGACTGGGGCGTGACAGAAAATGATTATACCCGATTTATTTATACTGTGTATACGTATGCCTGGATAACCCGGATAGTCTGTAGGGTATGTGGCGGTAAGAAATCTCAAACTACGTGTATTAGTAACTAAAACTGTGATAACCCTAGTTAGCTAATAATAGCAAGCCGTATGGCATGATTGGCCATGATTGCTTAATTTCCAGTCTAGTCATGTCCTGATTTAATTAACAAATAATCTAGAAATGGTAACTGGAGTACTGATTCCAAATATCCATATTTAATTACTCCAGAACTGTTTAACTGTTATTTTATCTGCTATTCTTACTGATTTGTCTATATTATGGTTTTAGTTCATAAGTTTGGCTCCCTTGTGATACTTGTTATTTGGGGTCTGACCCTAATAGTTTTGAATGGCCAGATTTTAGAATAGGACTATAGGATCTCATGTACTTCCCTCCTCAAGATCGTGAATATGAGGATCACTCAAGGATATAAGTGGGTTTCTTATTCCTCCCCAACTTGATCTTGTACATTACACTTTTGAGGTATTTAGCCACCGAGCACGTGTTTAGCTTATGTTTTAGGATTTTTGATACTGCAGCCTGCGTGTCTACATGTAAAACATATTCGAGACTATAGCTAAAGCTGATCTGTAATATTATACTTGCTAGTTCTTTATTCTGGTAAATTGTTTCATAATCATCTGGGTATATATAGTTTGGGATGCCTTACAATTATATGTTTAGTGATCATACATCTTGTAAACTTGTTACCTGTTTGAGATTGAGACACCTAGGATTCTTGACCCGGGATTTCCTGGTGGGTTGTTGAGTAAACCCTCGCATGCCTAGACAACAGTAACCGTATCTCGGGCTATAGAGTACGCTGATATACGTAGCAAGCTTTGTCTACCCCCGCCCTTCAATATTCTGGTTCTGGGCATGACACGGCTTTAGGGGTGGCCCATGTAGGTCTAAAATTTAGAAAGGGAGGGTGGTTTACCAATGTATTTTAGATGTCTCAATGATGCTTCTCCTTGATCTCCTTCAGTTTTAAATTTATATCCATGAAATCTTAATTAAATATCTGCTTTGATCCTCGATCAATCTTGTCCACTCCTTTGATGATCCTTGTGTCCTTTATCTTTAGGGATACGATTCCTGGTCCTTTTGATCATCCAGCCCGAGTTCCTCCAATAGCAGGACAGCATACCGATGGCCCGCAAACCCTTGAGGTTCAGCTTCAGCATTCTGGGGCCGGGTCCAGAATAGCTCAGAAATAGTAACCCCAGGTTCAGTTAGAGCCTTTAGTTGTACCAGCAATAGAAATCCCGCCAATGCCCCCGAATACAGAAGAAGGTACCCAGGCACTGATGGGGATCATCAGATAATTGTTAGCATCACAGGAACGACGGGGTGATGCTCTCACTCAGTAAGTGCGGGAGGCTTTGGAAAGAGGCGGACATCGGGCCAAAAACTCAGCAAGCAACTTTAAGAGCCTCCAATCCTCGTATTTCTATGGCACCGAGGATGCGATTGCATCAGACTCTTGGCTTCAGAAAACTGGGGCTATTCTAGAGGCAGCTGGAGTTTCGGCTAGAGAGCAAGTCTTGGTGGTTCGGTTACAGTTTCTAAATATGGCCCGAGACTGGTGGGAAGCACAAATAATTTCACTAACAGTACCCGCCCCCTGGGCCGTCTTAAGTAAAAGATTCCAAATAAGGTATTTTGACGCGGTGTGGCGTTATGATACGCAACAGAGGTTTAATAACTTAAAGCAGATAGACCGGACTGTTGACGGTTATGCGGCAGAATTTTGCAGGCTTAGTCGATTTGCTACCACCTTAGGCGAGATCGAATTTGATCGAGCAAGGAAGTTCCAGCAGGGACTTCACCTGGAGATCATATTAGAAGTGGAACAATATGAGTTCCAGACTTTTGATACTATGTTAAAGGCAGCGAGGAGGCATGAGTATACCTCCCAGAGAATTGTAGATAGGACTGGAGGTCGAAAGAGAACCCATACTTCAGGCGGTTCTTATACCCAGTCTTCAATACCAGCCCCGACAGTTAGGGCTTTAACTATGGGATCTCCGAGGAGGCCAATTTCAATAGCCTCAGTCCAACAAATGGCACCAACCAGAACTCAGCACCAAAGGACATATTCTTCTGTAGGATATTTATATTATGGAAAATCAGGACACGTGATTTCAGAGTATCGCAGAGTGTAAGGGTTGTGCTTAGCCTGAGGAGCACCAAGCCACAGAGTGGGAACATGCCCAAACAGGGCTAGTTTATCTTCATCTTCCCTGACAAGACCCCAGTATAGGGCATCGGTGCCGGTTCAGCAGAACTAGGGTCCGAGGTCGTTGCCAACTCAATCTAAAGTATTCTAGCAGCAGAGGCCACACCAGTATGAGCAGGACCAAGCTCAAGTATAGGCCAGGAAAAGGGGTCCGCAGTAGAGAGTACCAGCACTGAGAGGACGAGGTCAGGCTATGGCACTTACCGTGGAGGAGCAGTTAGCTTCAGGTGAGGTGGTGGAAGGTACGATTCTCGTGAACTCTCATTCAGTCTTAGTATTATTTGATTCTGGCACATCACATTCTTTTATATCTGTACGATTTGTGATACAAGTTGGATTAGAATCTGAATCATTATCAGCAAGGCTTAATATACTTACTAGTAATAGTAGTAGGAATCGATAGAGTTTATACCTTGTGTCGATTCGTAGTATGCGGACAAGAGTTTCCTGCTAGATTGATAGAATTTTCTATGAGAGATTATGACATCATCCTAGGAATGGATTGGTTGAGTGTCTGATACGCGATGGTAGATTTCCATAATGGCAAGGTTATCTTTCGTATCCATAAAGTAGAAGAATTCTCATTCTCTAGAGGCGGGACAGAGTCTTCATCAAAAATCTTAAGCATGGCAGTAATAAAAGAAGTACCATTGCCTCAGTGAGTTTCCAGGCGTGTTTCCAAAAAAGCTTTCTGGTATACCACCAGAAAGAGAGATTGAGTTTACCATTGATCTACTTCCAGGAACAACACCACTGTCAGAAAGGGTCTACAGGATGGCACCTTCAGAGTTGGAAGTCTTATACTGGATGATTGAAGAATTAAGAACCAATGGATTCATTCATGCTAGTGGATTGAATTGGTGAGCCCTAATTTTTCTTGTGAATAAGAAGGATAGAATATCATGATTATATATTAATTATCGTACCCTCAACACAGTAACCATCAAGAAGTAGTATCCCTTGCCAAGAAATGATGACTTGTTCGATCAACTTAGTGAAGAAGCTATGTTTTCCATGATTAATTTGCGGTCTGGATACCATCAGATCAGAGTCAAAGAGTAAAATATACCAAAGACGACGTTCAGATCGAGATATGGCCATTGAGAGTTTATAGTGATGCGCTTTGGAGCAACTAATGCGCCACTACTGTTTATGGATCTCGTGAATCATATTTTCTTGCCATACTTGGACAAGTTCATGATAGTATTCATCAATGATATATTGGTTTACAGTCAGAAGGAAGCAGAGCATAAGCAACATCTTCGCACAGTTCTTGAAGTCCTTAGAGAACATAAGTTATATGCCAAGTTCAGCAAGTACGAGTTTTGGTTTGATCGTATTTCATACTTAGGGCATATTATTGTAAAAATAGGAGTTGAAATGGATCTCCAGAAGATAGAAGTCGTTGAGACATGGCCAGTACCTAGAACAGTTGTAGAAGTTCGTAGTTTACTGGGGTTAGCAGGATATTACCGACGATTTATGGCAAACTTTGCTAGGATTTTTGCACCCTTAATGCAGTTGACTCATAAGGATGTGCCCTTCGATTGGACAAATGGATGTCAATCTTATTTCGAGAAACTTAAACAGAAGTTGATTATGGTACCTATTTTGACGCTTTCAGATGGGACAGTAGTTTCACGGCTTATTGTGATACGTCAGACAAAGGATTGTGATATGTTCTCATACAGCATGGTAAAGTTATAGCTTATGCATCTCATCAGCTTCGAGACCATGAGAAGAATTATCCAACACATGACTTAGAATTAGCAGTGATCGTCTTTGCGCTCAAACTTTGGAGACATTACTTGTATGGGGATCTAGTGGAGATTTTTATCGATCATAAGAGTTTGAAATGCATCTTTACTCAGAAGGATCTCAACATGAGACAGAGGAGATGGCTAGAGTTGATGACAAACTATGACCTTGATCTTTAGGATCATCCAGGGAAGGCCAATATCGTAGCAGATGTTTGAGGCGGAGAGCAGGAGCTTATTTTCTTACGGTACAGCGAGAGATTTTAGAAGATCTTTAGCAAAATGGACATAAAAGTATTTCTTAACAACGCAGCATTGATGACAGGTCTACAAGTTCAGTCCAACATCATAGAATGGATTAGAGCAGCACAGTCGACAGATGTCAAGCTTTAGCGACTTAAAACAGAATACGAGGCAGGGCGTAGAGTAGAACTGAGCATTCATAATTCACAGTGATGAAACTCTCTGTTTTGGGAATCTTCTTTGTGTACCTAATGGAGACCTTCATCGCGAGATTATATCAGAGGCTCATAGTTCACAGTATTCAGTGCATCCCGGAGGAACCAAGATGTATCGAGATATTCGTCAGCATTTCTGGTAGAATGGTATAAAGAGGGATATAGCCCAATTTTTTTCCCGATGTTTGGTCCGTCAACAAGTTAAAGCTGAGCATCAGAGACTAGCATGACTTCTTCAACCTTTACCAATTCCCGAGTGGAAGTGGAAGCATATCACCATAGATTTTCTATCCGGTCTTCCTTGATCCCCAGCTGACATAGATATAATATGGGTAATAGTGGATCGACTCACAAAGGTTGCTCACTTTCTTCCTTTCAAAGTAAGACAGTCTACAGAGCAGTTGGCTCGGTTGTACCTAAATTAGATTATCAGACTTCATGGAGTGCTATTCAATATCGT